>VXAK01020794.1:0-100510 GCA_013399435.1 Arenaria interpres
TGCGGGGCGCAGGGCGCTGCAGGGCACCCCTGCGCGCACATATGGACGCCTGCGTGCCCACGCACCGCCGGGCACACACGCGCTGCTGGGCACACGCTCGTGTGCACACACGTGTGCACGCACACACACGCCGCCCGGGCACACACGAGTGCGCACGCTGCGCCCCCTCCCCTCTCCACCTTTGTCCCTCAGCTCCCCTTCAGGCTGGACCGGCTGCCGCCGCAGGGGGCATCCAGACGCTCTGCGGGGTCCCTCTGGTCGCCTGTCTGCCACCGCCACGTTTCCCCTGTCGGAAAACGACAGCTCATTAGCTGCGGAGCCTTAAAAACACCGCGGCACCCTGCCAGGGGAGCAGCCCCGTGGAAGGCTCCTCGGTTTGATTCCTCACGTGGAGGAACGCTATTTTCGGCTAAAAGCACATTGAGCAAATTCGCAGCCCTGGAGTGACCCCAAAAGGATCTCCCCCTAACCACCACCTAACCACCAAGCAGTCTCTTCACCCGGCACCCCCCTTCTGGGCTGCTTTCAAACCAAAGCTGTGCCACAAATGCCAACGCCAGCAGCTGTGCTCACGGCGTTCAGAGACCTGAAGGCGCTCAGCTTCCCTGCTGTGGACCTGGACGGGGTGTAAGGTTAAGGACCCAACGGTTGTCCAAGCCCATCTGCCCCAGTTGCTGCTTTCCATAGGGGGCAGCATTTGGACAGGCAGCTTGGCGTCCCCTCCCCAGTGGGCTGGGGAGCCGTTTATTTGGGCAAGGCAGGGTAACACCTTGCCACGTGTGCCTACCTGGGAGGAATCCAGCCTGCCATGCACGTTCGAGGCCTACAGCTGGTGACACTCCTGCGTCCTGCTGCTGCCCCTCCCTTACGCTCTGCTCTCTGACTGCTGTTGGATTCTCCCCTCCATCTGCGTCAGCTTGATCTTTGCACCTCTGGCTTCTTGGTGTGCTGTGCCAACCCTTTGCCAGCCGAGCCGAATCCGATTAGCCATGGGGGAAACATAGCTGCCATTTGTGTAGTACACCCCACTCCAGGAATGTATTTATTTGAGCTTGTTGCCTAATGCAACAGGGGTAGAAGCTTAATACTCTCCCGTTCCTGCCTGCATCAGACACGAGGGAAGAAGAAACCTATTTCTGTTGAACTAACGCAGACTCTGACTGGCCAGCAACATGCCAGGGACATGCTTTCCTCCTTTAGAGAACGCTGACAGAGACCAAAAAACTCAAACTGAGAATCTGATTTCAAGCTAATTAAAAATTACGCTCTCGTAGCAACTTGACTTGAACTCGGACCATCAAAATGTCTTCGGAAGTTTTACTCAAGAGCTGATGCCAAAATATGCTGGTTTTCTTTGCTTCTCTTGGGCAGGAGATGTTGGCCACTACCATGTGATGAGCTGGCCTGCTGTCTTCAGTGCTTTCTGCACCACTCACTCCAGCTTTTGGACTAAAATTGATGACCAGGGGCACAGAGCATATGTCCTTGGAGGCAGGGCCTGGTATCCTGATTTTTCCCTTTCTGATCCAGTGTGTGACTGGGCCAAACAGGTCTGCAGTTGAAGAGGAACGCAACATCGGCATGAGTAGATAGATGAGAGGGGTATTTGGGCTGCTGTCCCTAGGTGTTGCATGACCATTGATGGAAGACATTATTTCAGGATGAAGCATGGATGTGTGTGTCTGCATGTGCATCTGATGGAGATTTCCAAGTGTTTCCATGTGTCTGAAACCTCTGCTCATTGTGCATCCCTTCCTGCTGTCTGTGTGGAGGCGGCAGGTTCTTGGCTCTTCCTGGAAAATAAACTGCACCCAGCCAGGCTGCTAGAAATGCCATTCTCAGAGCTGTGCTCCTGGCTGGTCACATCTGGAGCTGATGCTGTGGTGAACACGGTGGAACAGAATGCTGGCAGTGGGGAATTTGAACCCGGAGGTGAGAGTACCCAAATCAGACCAAGTCAGGATCCACAACTGGAGGAAAACAGGGATCTTCCTCACGGCAGTTAGCTCAAAAGGAAATCTAGTTAGCTTTGTGGAGGTGTTTCGATGGGATACCCAAGAGCCACCAGAAATGCCTGCAAAGCAGAATCCATGAGGCAAAAGAAGCAGCACAATTACCTGGGATGGAAGGGAAGAGAGATGGAAAGGACTTGGGCACGGGGGAGGGATGGGACTGGGAAAAGACCATATAACGTCATGTCCTGACTTTGCAAACCTGGAGATGCGTGAATGCGAATATTCCTGTCAAACAGCATCCATATGGTGCAAACTGAAATACATCCTGCTGGAAAACAAACAACCAAAAGAAAAGAGAGAGAGCAAGAGACGTTCATTTCCTTTGCAACAGAGTCTTTTATGGGGCCCTGGCCAGAAGAGGCAATTGTGGCAGGAGGCTGAAGGGAAATGAATTGTCAAAGGAGGCACACATTTGTATGATTAAATGTCAATATGTACCTTGAATTAAGGAAAAGGAATTTACACCTCATTTCACTGTGGCAATGAAAATTAAGTTAGAGCCAGGCTGTAAATTTGCCAGCCAATAGGTACCAATTTGTTTGGCTATCTAGATGCTTTTTCTGCCCAGAGAAATGCTGAAGCATGAGTCCCTCTGGGTGGCCATTGGCTGCTGTGGGCAGCTGGTAAGCTGCTGAGCTCAGCCAGCCCTCTGGGCTCCTCCAGGCTTTCCTGGCTCTGCTCCCCCTGGCTCCTGGCCCCAGCCCCACACACGTGGGTTCCTGGCGTGCTGCGTCACGCCGCACGTCTCAGCTACCTGGCAGATGTGCCTGCCTCTGCCGCCACCTGGGCTGGAACACAGGCCAGGATTTTGTTATGCTGGAGTTTCCCCAAGAACTTGATTCCCTCCATCCTCCCGGTCAGAGAGTCAGCCGGCCGTGCGGCTGCGGATGGACGAAGCTCAGCGCTGTGTCCCCGCTACTCTCGGCACGTGGCAGAGGTTGCGGGGTGAGGATGCTGACGCCTTCCCCCAGCAGCTCTCAGTGGTTAGCCGAAGGGCTGAGTGATTTGCCCTGGCAAGCACAGGAAGCCTTTGGCAGAAATGAAAGGCAGAATCAAAGTCTTAACAGCTTGCAAGACTGCGCTTACCCACAAAATCCAGCCTTCCCGGTGTGCCGCGGGGTCACTCCTTCCATCTGTCCTCATGCAGCACCTTACGGTGGTTCTTTCATGGTGTCTCTCCTTCTCACAGCTTTCCAGGCGGGGGAAAGCATCCCCCTTTCTGCAAAGGGCAGTGCAGCAGTGAAAGAGTTAATAGATTCATGTTAATAAATTCAGGCTCTCTTTTCCTCTAGGGCATATTTGCATATTAATGGAAGGGAATTGTAACGAACCTGTCTAGGGAGGCTAAAGGGAAAATTATGCAAGGTTGGCTGAAAGGGTGGAGGAGGGGAAAATGTTCCTTTCCAGGGCTTTCCAACCCCTCAGCTGCAAAAGCAGGTGAGCAACCTGAGCTCCAGGGTAGCCCCTTGCCGAGTGGGGGACACTGGGAGTGAAGGGAGTGCCTGAGTGCAGGTAGCTAATTGGACCCACCTGCATCCCTCCTGGCTTCTCATGGGCCTGCTAAGCTTCACATTGCACCTGACAGACTTTTATTTTAAATCCAGGGCCACAACAGCAGATTTCAGCGAGTGCATCCCAAATCACCACCCTGTCCTCCCAGGCATCTGGACAAAATGCAGCTCTCAGTGCGCTGTCAAGAGAGCAACTCATCCACAACTCGTTTTCATCTGAGGATCTCTCGGGGCTTTTCAGTGGCACTGTGCTTGGTGCAGGGGGAGATGGAGCCAGGGAAGCAGATTTGACCCTGTATGGGTTGAAGCGCCTGCCTTTCCATGCCTGCTCCTTCACACCAGGCTGCCAGTCACTGCAGCCTATTCTTGAACCCTGCCACAATTTTTGTTGCCTCAAACACCAAAGCCCCACATGCCAGCCCAAAAGCCTCTGACAGCACATGAAAAATGTCAGGAGCTTTGCTCGGTCTGCTTTCTCCACTCTCTGCTGAGGCATCAGTTTGTAATCCCCACTCCAGTGGACTGCTCTACAGATTTTATCTCAAGAAGGATAAATAATCTCTTTACTTTTGCCATGCGACTGCAGATAGAGCGAGGGTTTATAGTCATGGGGAAATCAGCTATAAATCACTGCATGGGAGACTAATCACTGGGCTCCTGATCTGATCTGGAGTAGGAGATGGATATTCCTGGAATTACTGGATATTCCTGGAACCACAGCAGCCCTTCTTCAGAACAGTGATGGAGCTCTCCCTCTACCCCAAAAGCTGCAGCTGGTTTGTGCCCATGCAAATGTGATCAGGCCAGGGCCCACTCAAATTTGCAGGATGCAAAGTGCCCCAAGCCATTTTCTGCTGCGGGTTTAATTTCTTCTCTCTCTCTCAGGCAGACTAGCCCCTCAATATCACCAGGACCCAGAAACCAGCCCTGTTATTGGTCCCAGTAGCTGCAGAGCCAGTCTGGCTGTCCCCTGGGCAGAGCATCTTCCACCACGTGGTCCAATGTGAGTGATGGCCAGTTTGATGCAGGGTCATTGCCGAACATTTCTACAGCCTTGGCATACAAGGACAAGCCACATCAGTCAGCTGCTTCCTGACACAAGAATATGCATGAGATCTCCTTGACATTTTGTCATTTTTGATACCACCGTGATGCTGTGCTGGCTGTCAGAGCCAATCAGTACCCTGCACTCATTCCCTTTGGTCTCCTGCCTTCTCCAAAAGCCCTGAAGCTTTCCCCATTCCAGGTGTCAGGACACACATGGTCTGTGATCATGTTATTACAACCACAGATCCCTTAATCCCAAAATTTCAAGTGCCATGGGGGTTAGACTGATGTCTTTGGCTGCAGGATTTGTGGATGCAGCAGAGACAGGGAAGGGAATCTGTGGAAGCAAATTGTTCCCCTCCTCTCAGTTTACTGTGAGACAGACTCAGTGTAAGGGATCAGCTTTGGAAGCTAGATTGAAGCCAGTAACAATTGCTGCATTTTAACTTTTAACATATCCTGTAACGATTTTCCTTAACACGCATTGGATGCCATGTAGTTGTGAAGCCCTGAAAGCCTCCCGAAAGCTCTCTAGCCCCAGTGCAGTATTTAATCACAGGCATGCAGATCCTAGCAGCTGCCTTCACTGGGGACATCGCTGTTTGCAAGTTGAAAGAGAAAAGCCTCACTTAAATTTCCCAGTGTTTGGTTAAGCATCCGGCCTCGGTGATAGGATTGAAGCTGAGCTTTGAATGACGTTTTTTGCTAGGAAGAAAGGGCTGGGGAAGAGACATTTCTCCCCTGGGCTTAAGATCATAAATAAGGCAGTGTTATATAAGTGTGACTATAACCTATTTATACATAGTGTCAGACTCATACAATCAGGCTTATGAATGACAAATCTCCCACTAATTTCTATGAATATAGCAGTGGTCCCTATTCGAGTTTTGCAACAGCAATGGAAGTGGATGTTGTTCTGTGTCAGCAGTAACTGGGACTCCCCTCCAAATTATACTGAGGGAGGGGTGACTTGTGGCTGGCACTTCTTCTTACACAGGCACAGTGAGTGCAGTTGGCTTCAGGCAGCTCCCTTGCACCCATTCCTGACCCCAAGACCCAAATGCCAGGCACCAGGGGAATGGAAACCTGCAGCCTTTCCTGGGGTCTTGACCCTCAAGCAGTGGGCTGGGTGGGAGCTGGGCTCCTCGGAGGTTCTTTCAACAGGATTATGTCCTGTTATGAGGCCTGGAGATGCTGAGTGTTCACCCAGGTGTCAGGGCATGGGAACCGAAAGTGTCAGCTGTCAAGGTCAAACCAACATAAGGAGCACTGGCTCACACCTAGTGTTAACCAGGGGAATGCCTCGCTCTAGGATCCTTGCATGCTCAGAGTTTACAGGGATTCAAAACCAAAAGGATAAATTCCTGGAAGCAAACCTCATCTGGGTTTACTAAACACAGGGAGATTACTAAACCTGAAATGTTCAAGGGTAGAAGTGTGGCTGGAGTTCTTACAGCGTACACTTGCCCTGGTTCTGTATATTTGTCCCTAATATTGGTGCTGCTCAGTGTAAAACTGCTGAGCAGAGCAGTTTGAACCAAAAGGGACACACTTAGGCTAACGCAGCCTTAGCTGTGTGGGTCCAACTTGGCTGGCATGGCCTGATGCCTGCCTGGGATCAAGTTAAAGGCTACTGGAGGTAAAAAATGAAAGGAAGACTCAAGCCCAGGAATTACTCCTGAGGCACAGAGAAGGAGTTACCATAATTGTGACCAGATAAAATCCCACATCAGGTTCAAGTTTAAAGCCAGGCTTTTTCCTTCTCCATTGCCTCCCAGTCTGGCCTCTGCCTTAAGCACTGCCTCAGCATGGCAAAGGTCCCTCTCATGGTCCCTTTGGCAGCAGCCATGGACCCTGGAGACCTGAGCATCTCAGCCGTCTGCAGGAGGCCGTGGCAAGAGGAGAAAGTCAGAAATCCCTGTGGGGCTCCTTTGTGCCTCTGGCTAATCTTCCTTCCTTGCTTCACGGATGAGCTCAGCTCCCGCTGCGGCCTGATCACACAAATCCGGCGGGGACGCGTGGCCCTGACTTGTCATGCCCTGCTGTGCCCCACCGGAGATGAAGCAGCCATAGGGTCAAGTGTGGATGGCCCAGGGGGTCAGAAGCGACCGCAGCTGCCGTGATGTTTTCCTAGACACCCCCAGCAGAGCCCTGTGACTGATTCACCTCCTGTCTTGGTGCATCAGGCATTGACTCACACCCAAAATGCGTCAGATGATTGTATCCATGAAGGGCTTCATGGACTTTGCCCCAAGCTCCCCTACTGAACTTTGAAGCTGGGTCTTCTTTGGAGGGGGAGGTGGATGGGAGACCTTTTCTGGCCATGGTCTGGGTCTTCACAGGAACATGATACCAGGCTGGACAACTCTCCCAGCCTCTTGCGATTTGCTTCTCAGTGATTTCCTGTGTCAGCGTGAGGTCTCTCTTGTGAAAAAAAGACCTGCTCTGAGAAAGGCCTGATCCTGCTGCCTCTGCAGTCATGACAAAGTCCTTGGTAGCTCCAGTGGGGACAGAGGGAAGCAGCAGAGACCTCAGGCTTTCAGGCTGCTGGCAAGCAGATGGTCTCGTGGCTGAGATCAACTTCTGCAGCAGTTGGCATGCAGACGGCTGGGCACATGCCACAGCCTGGCTGGCAAGAGTTTATGCCCTTGAAAATCTCTCCCAGGAGCTCACTCCTGCTGCACTCTGCTTTGTCAACGAGTTCATTAAAGGGAAAAGAAAAGCCCTAACAGAATAGGAAACATCTGACAGACCCCTTGACGTCCAGGGCAGCCAGAGCCCATCACTGAACCAGTGACTTTCTCTGAGCAGCCGCCCCCAAACCGGATGGCTTAACCCCAGGAATGGTGTTGAGCACCAGCAGCGCTGGCTCAGCAGAAATCAGGAAAAAACAGTCGAAGCAGTAAGCAGTAGAACAGCAGAAAGAGTAAATCTTTGTGCTAAATAGATGCATTTGTTAGATGTCCCGGCCAGTCCAACAACACTGGGAGCGCTAAAAGGATGTTTGCACTCCAGCCATGATAGAGACATGTTAAAAGTCCAGCCGGATCAATGACCTGCTTGCAAGTGCAGCTAACCTGCTTCAGGCACCTTGGAAACAGCGTGATCCTGGGAGAGCGAGCCAGAGCTTCCCAGGTGACTCTTCCCGTCTCGTGCAATGTGCCTGGGGGACTTCCTGAGCCAGTGCTGGGATGTGTGCCCCCTAATAACCCCTTATAGGTTTTTCCTCCATGAATAGGCCCAGACGCTTTTTGAACTCATGCAAATGTTCAGCATCCACAGCATCCTGCAGCGAGGAGTTCCACTGCTTCATCATGCCAGAGCCACTTCCTTGGGCTCGCTTTGAACCTGCTACCTCCTTGTTTCACTGCTCCTCCCAAATTTCTGTCCTGGAAAAGACAGTCATTTCAAACCCATCTCCCTCCAGCAATGGCAGCAGAAGAAATGGCATCTTTCTTGCTGCTTTATCTGGGGAACTAACAGCGTTGCCCTGAGTTAACTGATAAGAGTAACGTGTAATTTCTGCCCAACAAATTCAGGAAAATATTGCCCTTTTTGCAGTTTGTTTGATTTATCACACGAAGGGTGCATAGACAAGTTTCTCCTCAGCATTTGTAGATGGCTCTTCACCATCAAGACTTAATAATTATATATCAATGACACCATACAGGCCCATGCTCTTCTCAGGGGATGGAAACGATTTATGAAAGTCTTTCTATGAGGCTGCCCAGGATGCTGGTCATTCAAGCCCTATCATTCTGGGCTCCAGCTCAGTGAGCTCGTGGGGCGTAACACGATTAGCAGAGTAGGAAGCTGTGTTTCTGTGGAGCTTGGCATGACATGGGAGCTTGCGCACGCTTGTGCTGCTCTGTGCTGCCAGCACACGCTCACCAGGGCTGATAATAAAGGGAGAAGTGGTCAAATTATCACCTCTGAAGGCAGAGACGAATGAAGAGATAGTCTCTAGCAAGCTTTGCATAGGAGGCAAAATGCATGGGTGGGACAAGTCATGTAGGCACACAAATATATCTGCCAGGTCTGGGGGTTGTTCTCGCCTCTTTTCAGCATCACTGCTGTAAGTCCCCAGTACACAGTGCCACTGACAAGGCCATCTGTTTTGCTGTGACAGCTGGCAGCTAGCAGAGGCCAGCATGAATAGTCTGCCTCCTTTGGAGCCAGCGTATTGCTGAACTTGCTAAGAAAAGCAATTTCAGCCATGCCAGATGAAAGCCACCTGCTGCCCAGGTCAGAGGCACAGGAAGTGTGGGCGCCATGGCACTGGGCTCTCCCAAACTCACACCAGATCCCTCCTGTGCTGGCAAGACAGCAAGGTCCCGGGGCAGGGGAGGCCTCCAACAGCATCTCTTTTCACCTCTGCATTTTAGAAGGGAGAAGCTATGGGCTGTTCACCCTGGGTAAACTTCTCCTAGGTTCTTTTTTTTTTTTTTTTTTCATTTTCTTTTGAAAAATGAAGGATTTTCCTCTCTCTCTCTTTCAGTATCATCGGAGTGACCGTTACTCAGTGACTGAGGGACAGCATGGTGAGTGACGGTGCTGGGCATGAGGAAAGACTGACAATAGGAAAATGCAGCAAGGAGGAGGAAGGGGTGCAGACAGTGAGGCCCCGCAGGCTCTCCGAAGGGCAGAGCAATGGTGACAAAGAGCACAAAAGAGGAAGAAACAGAAAAAAAATGGGGAAGTGCCAGCTCTCCATTGGGCGTCCCCTGGGGAAGGTGTACAAGGGCCAGTACCCAGAGTGTATTATCCAGCAATGCACGGCCAGCTGGTGACTGAGGGCTTCACAGCTGCCTGCTCCAGCCCTTCTGTGCCGCCTCTGGGAGCCTTTTTGGGAGGCACTACCCTTGCTGGTACTACAAACCTGAACCCCAACTGCCTAGTGCTGATCCCACACACCTTGCCTCAAGGGGTTGTCTGTAGTAAGAGGGGTCCCCTAGGGATGGCCACCTCCTTCCCAACATTTGCTAGGCTTATCTCATGCAGAGAAGGGACCTGGCACCCCTCTGGGAAAGCCCAGAAAGCCCCAGTCGCTGACTTTGGAGCATCCTACAATTTCTGAGCATCCTTGGGGCAATCCTGAACAGGGGAACACCTGGCTGGTGGACCTGACCTGACCCAGGACTGAATGCACTGCTCAGAGAAATTAATCTGAACTATAATTTCAAATGTTACCTTAAAAAGGTGGCCAGATGCTTTTTAACAGAAGTAACCTTGAGATTATCCCAATAGAAACAGGGGCTCACAGGAATTTGGGGTGGGGGAGGGATAGGCTCATCTGCCATCATCAGTGATGCCACCAGGACGCTTTGTTCGAAGAAGGGAAAAGGAGACAATTTACCCAGAAGCAAGGACCTCAACAGAGTGAGCACCACATTAAGGGAACCTTGTTGATCAGGATTAGCACCTGGGATCTCCCACCCAGGTCAAAGCCAGAGGTGGAGTTACAACCCATGGCAGTCCCTGCACCCCCTTTGCACCATGTGCTGGTTTCAGTTCCACCTAAAACTCTTCCTGGGCTTAAGTACATGGTATAAGACAGAAGAGGAAAGGAAAATTTCCAACTTTTCAGAGCTTTTCAGGGCTTTTCAGAGCTGTCCATTGCAATTGTTTGGCCTTGTAAAAGCTCACTTCATCTGCAAGGAAAATTTCTTTAAATGTGGCCATGCATCCGCTTTGCAGAAAAATGTTGAGGGTTGCAATGGTATCTGTCCTGCAGACCTCCTGAGCCAAGGGAAACCCTGCCTGACTTTTCCTCCCTGTACTTGGAGAGCAAAATGGCATGGATGTGCTTTTGCTTCCTTACATGAGGGCTGGCCTCCCTCTTTCTGTGTGTTTGGGAAAACCTGCAAAGGTCTCAGGACAAAGCTGAGCTTTCTAATGTTCATCAATCCGTTGTGGTAATTTTCACCCTTCCCTCCCTGTGTTACATATGTCCCTTTCAGCTTTGCTGCTGGACAGCTGAGGAAACCAACCCTGCATCACTGAGAAGTCCCATCTCGTCCTGTCCTGTCCACCAGGAAAGGGTGACAGGGAAAGAATCGATCACTTATACACGCTTTCTTTTTTTTTTTTCCCGAACTTCCCTGATTTAGTCGGTTGGAAAAAAACAGCTATGCCAAAGCACTAGGGACTGTGGAGAGCCTGGAAACACCAACACCATCAGGGCAGAGCATCCTTCCTCCCCAGAAAAGTGCAACCAGACCATACAGCAAGCACTGATGTGCGTGTGCCCATGGTGTCAGGGTCTCACAGGGAAAAGGACTGGGATGAACCAGTGGTTTTAATTGTACACATGAGGGCTTTTGCCACAGTCTTACTGATTCAGTGCTCGGTGTTTGAGGGCACACATGCCTAAGCGTTGCCAGTGCCTGTTGCATGGGAAGCAAAGCACGCATGGATTTGGTTTGTATTAGCCCATTTCCTCTTCCCTGACACAAGAGAAATGTCTTGCATTAATGTTGTTTCCTACCCCCTTGGAAAGGAAGAAGTGGGTGGTGGCCACATCCCCTTCTCTGAAGGCTGTCCCCGGTGAAGGGGACCTGGGGGCCGGAGGGGAGGGAGCAGAGTGGGCCCGTTTCACTGTGGCATCCGCTCAGAGCATGTCAGACTCAGCTTTTAACCTGCTGTCACACAGCCACAGGACAGCCCTGCCCACAGCACACCCTCTTCATCCTCATCTAACTGTCACAGCAGCACAGACGGCTCCGTGCTGCCCAGCAATGCTGGCTGCAAACCTGCCTTCCCACAGCACCCCTTCCTTAGTTTGAAATCCCTGGCAGGAAAAGTGTCCTCTTTGTCCCCCTTTTCCCCAGAAGCTATGCTGTCCTGCATCATCCATCGCTCGGTGGGAAGTTTCCTGGCATAATGGCAGGAGCTGTCAGGGAGGTTGGATGGCTGCTGTGGCCACTGGCTGAGAGACACAAAGTCCCAGCAGGGAAGGCTGGCCAGGCTCATGAATGACCGCTGCTTGCTCAATGTAATGAGCAAATATCGTTAAGAAGCAGCTGTAATCTCCTGGCTTTGCGCCCTCCCCCTTTCCACGCACAGAGGCAATGTCAGGGTGTCAGGGCAGGCATCTCCCTCCTTGGCTCCCTGTGTGCTTGCAACCCGGCACCAGCAGAGATGCTCTCTGGAGCTGCACCCGCACATGTGGCCCACTTCCCTTGGCCCTGCAGCCTCCAGGAGTGGCTACCGCATGGCTTCTCAAATCTCCCCCAGCATGTGATGGTGTAGGGATGCCTGTGCTTAAGCGCAGACACCAACCTGGGGTCATTTTAATGCCTATCTCACTCAGGTGTGGGTTGAGAGGCCCAGACCCTTCAACCCAAACAGATACTCAGCTCTGCTGTCATATTTGAGCCCTTGGATGCTACCTCTGAGGGCCAGTGTTCTTTGGCATTAAGGGCTGACCCTCTAGCATTATCATTTTGTTGGTGGAAGAGATGTTAGGATTAGGGGCAGAGGAAAGAAAGGCTTGGAAACGCGCTCCATTTCCTAGAGGCAGCTGCTTTTTCCTCCTCCCAAATTGCCCAGTCAACCACAAGATGAGTCACTGGTCTCCCGCATTTCCACCTGACCCACTTTTGGCTTGTCGGGGCTGACTGTGGAGCTTTTGTTTCTAGGATGCACATACGCACAGCCGGGGAGCCGCGATGCTTTGGGCTTCTCCTGTGTGAAATAACCTGGAAGCAGAGAAACTTTTCAGCCCTGGGCTTCCCTTGAAGGCATAAAATGATGACCATCCCAGGCCACCATCATCCAGACTCCAGTGGGAAGGTCCTGGGGGCCTTGCCTGAGCTGTCTGCAGCTGCTACAGGGAGGTTTGACCCCCGGCAGCTCCAAGCTGAGCCTGGGGGTCCAGGGCTGTTGAAGCCGTTATCCCGTGGTTAGGTTTCCCCCTGGGGAAGCTGAAAGGAATAAACAGCAGATGGGACAGCTCGCTCTGTTGCCTGCTAATGGGTTTCAGCAGGCTGCTCCTCATTTGCATCGCTCCTGTCTGTGGAAAGGTACTGTCACGCGTCAGGACGCTCACGCAGCCCGAAGAAAAAGCATCTCTTAGAGGTGCTCCAATGACTGTGCCCACCAGGTGCTTGTTCACCTCCTCAGTGCTGTGTCTGGCATGGATCTCTCCATTTCCAAAAACCAGGAGCAGCGTTGTTTTGAACCACAGTTGAAATGGTTAGCTGAGAAACACAGATTAGCAGCAGAAAGCAGAAATGGCATCCCAGGCACAGGAACAGCCCTGGGCGGCAGTATAAATAGACACGCGCTTACTCTGCTTTGTGCATGGTGGTGTCATGATTTTTTTGCCACCGCCCAAGGGAAATTCCCAGGGGTGAAATGTCCATCCCAATCGTATTTTCCATGTCCAACTCATTGTACTTCCTATTTGCTCAGCCATCACATCTTGAAGGATGTTGCGGCGGACTTGCCTTGCAACCCGACCATGCCTTGCTTTCCCCTCCCTTCCTGGCCAGTAACAGAGGGATTGTTCCTCTGTCCCCAGCTGTAATTGTGTGCCTCTCTCTCTCTCTGGCTCCTGGTGCGGTATCTCTGAGGCTTCCTGAAAGAGTCCCTGCTGTGCCCCCCACGGCATGGCAGTAACTCTCAGGAGAAATTCACTGAAGAGGGGCAGCGAAAGGGGAGGTTGTGCTTATTTGGTTGCAGATGGCATGAGGACTATTCAGGGCTGCAAAAGCCCAGCTTTTCTCAGTCCCACACAGGGAAACATCCACTTTATCCCAGATCCAACGGCAGCTCCACTTGTGCTAAGCAGAGGACATTTAGTGCTAGCCTAAAAAACCTCCCCCAGCCAGCTGCCCACAGCTGTACAAGGTCCATGTCCATGCACTGCCCGTTGTGTACCCCAAAGATGTTCACGGCTCCGTACAGCAGGGCAGCTGTAAAGTGGCACCTCCTGTGGGCCCTCCGCAGTGCCTGGCAAACCCCGCAAGCACACAAATAACACAGGTCCTGCCCACAGGCTGTAAAACGTGGGAAAAGGAGGCCACGCACCTCAGCGAGCGGCTTCCCAGGCATCCGACCACAGTGAGGGCTGGGGGCCAGGGGCCGGGTGCTGATGAAATGGCCTGTTTATGTTTTCAGTGCAGATGGCCCTAATTACTGGTGTCTGTGCACTAATCCATGCTCTGCGGGCAAGCCAGGAGGCGAGGTTGGGCGCACCTGCCCAGCATGTGAGACCCAGCCTGGAGTGCTGGCAGGGTCCGGCAGGATGGTGAGATGCCCGTGCCCCACACGTGCGAGGCACCCAGCCTCTGCCGTGCCCTATTGTGTCCACCACCCTCCACACTGGGGCCATGTTGCCCAGCAGGTACCCACCCAAAGCCAGCCTGAGGGTCATGCCAGGCCCCGTCTCCCAGATTTTGGGCAGATTTGGGATGTAAGGGGTTTGCCTGGGCTGGAAACATGCTGCTCAAGGGAGGGCTGTGGCTAAGCCCTCCCAGCCATGCTGCAGCCCTGCCGGAGTCATCCACACCCCGGCTCCCATCCGAAGAGGTAGCTCCCTTGGCCAAGGTCCACTCCTCCACAAATGCTTGCAATATTTGGCACTTGCTAAGTCTCTGACTCTCTGCGCCAAGATTTTGGGCAGCGTGACAGCTATTCGTTACACCCTGGAAAAGTGGGAGACTGCATTTGTTTGGAAATCAGGGGTTGTTTATTTGAGTCTTCCCATGATCTCCTCTGACAAATGAGAAGCTGTTTAATGAGGCTTTTCTTCCTTTTTTAACGGGAACTGCAACTTCTGACATGACTTTTCTCATATGAGCCCAGAACCGTAGTACCTACGATGAACTGCAGCTACTTGTAACCACATGAAACAAAAAGTGCCAGGTCCTTTTCATGCCCTTCCCTCTGCCCCGAGAGCAGCCTGTGGCAGAGTCTGGTCACATCCATTCTCCTAAGCCTTTTTTCTGCTCCAGAGCAGGGCACCTGATCTGCTGGCTGGGTTCCTCTCCCACCCACAATCTAACACTGTGCCCCATTGCTGAGGTCCCCACCTGGGAAACAAGCCTGCAGCATACTTCTTCCCAGGCGACAGGCAAAGACAAAACCCACTCCTCATTTCAGACCCTGAAAGTATTTGTAGGAGGGTGCGGATGTGCCTAGATTGACTGACATGCAAGCCACCGCACTCAGCCAAGTCTGGGAGCATTAATGAAGCTGGCCTGGATTTACACCTGCACAACAGAACAAAATTCAAGCTTTGATTAAAAAAGAAAGTCGAGGAAATCCCATGTAAATGTAATTGGTGTCAAAGGAAGATGATGTTTTTTCACTGGTGAGGAGTAAAAATTTGTATGGAAAGTCAATTAAGTGAGCAAGTACCACGCTTTTCCCCAGTCTTCAATTTAGGAATCACATCAATTCCCTAAATCTCCCTTTGGAGATGACTTTTAGCTCCGCTGTTAAATATCGCTGCTGGAATTGCAATGAGAGGAAATCAGCGGTATTCAGTGATATATGGACCTGCCAGGAGAGAATGGGGTTCATCTGAAAATGTGGTCATAAGTTTTCTCTTTGCATTATTCCCCCCCTTCCTGCACTCCTCTGCCTCTCCCTTTGTACATTAGTGGTCCAGGCTGAAACCCTCAAGCTCCGCGTGTCCTCAATTGCAGGAGGAGTGGGGTGCCTCCACAGAGACAAACCTAAGGGACACCCAAGAAGGACCCAGCAAAAACTGGGGTGAAGTCACCGTTTCCTGGAGCTTTCCTCAGTCCATAGGGCACAGTTGTTAAATACCCAGTGCTTCCTTGGCACAGCCTCCAGCCCCTGGAGACCACCCTGCCTGCCACTCACTCCACTCACCCCATCCTCAGGACAATGCCCAGGACACCCAGCAATTACTCATTTTTGGCGAGCAGTTTAGCAGCCCCAAGTTGCTCGTAGTGCAGCGAACATCCTGTGAGCACCAGAAGCGAGGGGAGGACCACAGGATGCGAAGTGCAAAGCTTATCAGAAATACCCCCCACAGGAAACCCAGTGATGAATATAGAAACCTGATCAAACCGCAGCCGGAAACGGGCTGCTGAGGGCTCCGAGAGATGCTGGGCTCTCTTGTGACCTGCCAAATGGCTCTCCGCTTCCTTCCAGCGAAATTAAAAGAGGGGCAATGTTATCTGAGGAGGCAAGTTGAATGCACATGGTGAGAAGGTGTCCAGCCCAGCAGAAGCACGCCTGTGTGTACCTGCTTTTGCAGGAGCCTGCTAAATTTCAGCCCCCTCTCACACACACGCCAACTCCAGCCTGTGCTTCTTCATTAGGTGCTGGCTCAGATCCCCAAATGGGGAGGCTGTCAGCACCGTCCAGAACCTCCACAGCTGGCACTGCGCCCCACTCCCACCCATCGCCCACAGCCTCTGCAGCAACCCAGGCTCCTCCACGTGCCCGGGGCAGGACCCGCTCACGTTTTGGCAGGGGTGCTTCAGAGCCGGTTCTGCCCTGTGGTGGGTGTCAGCTGGTGACACCAGGAGACCTGCCGAGGCCACCGACGCCTCGACAGACTCCTACAGGTGCATTGCTTAAGGGTGAAGCACAGAGAGCGGGACTGCCTGCAGAAATAACAGCCTCGGCAAGAAAGCACCCGGCTCGCAGGCTGGAGGGCCCCTCTGCCATGCTCGTGCTCGCTGAGTCTCTGCCTGACTCCCTTAGTGAGATCTCCATCACAGCCTCCATCTTCAGTCCTAGTGGTGGCCGCTGAGTAAGCCCACCTCATTGTCCCTGGGAGCCCAGGACTAGAAAGCAAAGGGGGAAGAGACACTCTTAGGCTCACAGGCGTCCATAATAAGTCATTTAAAATGTTCCCCCTCCCTGGGGATTGTCTGCTGGTGTTGAAATTCATTTGCATTAGCTATTTTAAGTGCTGGCCTCTTTCTCCAAAAAGCCCTGGAGCTGGAAAGCTTCTTGGGTTACCTCATGCACTGCTCCTCTCTCGCTCATGCCAGTTCCTAATACCTTCTGCCTCTCCAGTAAAACAAACAGGTTTTGCCTGCAGATCCCAACTTATCCATTTCATGCCACAACCAGGTTGGCATTCATCTTGAACATGGTATTGTCTCTGCCTCAGCCATGGAGAAGCATGTAGTGAGCTCCCACACTTATTCACTCAGGCCTAGTAATTAATCAACTAGCAAGGGCAATGGTTAAATGGCCCTCAGTATCATGCATAGGCACATAATGGCACAATTAAATCTCCTGAATAGATGTCCAATGACTTCCTTAAGGTAGCTGCTATGCGCGGACAGTTCAGAGAGTTTTTAATGCCAGCTGCTAATGGGCAATTCTCAAATGTAAGCCTGGGTTAATTAAAACATTCTGCATCAATCAAGCATGAATGCAGCCTAGTTGGCATTTACAGTTTTTCGTTAATATGTGACCCCCACTAGGCCCAGAATTAATCAGTACAACCAATTATTCTGCCCCCACCAATAGCCCCAGTGCTCACTGGCCCCAATCATGGTTGGCCACAGACCTTAACACAGGCTGCTTAGCTGGCGGCTGCTGCTTTTCTGCCTGAGAAAAGCAGAATTTGTGTGTGGGTGGCAGAGACACTGTGGGGCTTGCCCTTAGCTCAGCCAGGGCCATGTAAGAAGGACCTAGAGCACTCTCCATAGATGGGCACTTTTGCAGTGGCAGGGTGCTGGAGTGAGCCCATCTCACCTGGAAGAGCAATAGGGGCAGAGGACGGCCCAGGGGACAGAGCAAAGACAGACAAACTCTGTGTTCTGCCAGAGGCTTTGAGGCCACGTGTCAGTAGGCCTTTCCACACGTTTGTTTCCCCATCTGTAATAAAATAAGTAAAATAGCACTTAGTTGCCTCATAGGGTGTGTAAGCTGTACTTAATTGACATGTGCAACAGATTTAAAGGTCTGGGAAGAGGGCAGAATTTAGAGTAGCTAAATGGTATTCATGCTTCTACACGATGCTGTGTTCTTGTGTACTGCAGCCTTCAAAGGATGAAGTGTCCCATGTCAGGACTTCTCTTTAACAGTAAACTCCATTTTGAAGTCAGATGGAGACACCCTGCCCTGTCTTGTCTTCACACAAAAGACGTCTTTGTAACCTTGACACCTTGACCATCGACATGCAAGGGGCTGTTCTGACCCAAGGAGAGAGATGTGCTTTTTGCATGCAGAAAAACCCTGGGAGTTAAACTGTCCTTCAACACAATCCACCTCAAGGCACTGGAGCAGAGAGATGGAGGTGAACTGAGGGAAAGTTGGAGAGAATCTGGGTTTACAGAGCACTGCAGCTCTCTGCTCTGCACTGCTGTCATGAGATGGTACAAACATATCACCAGTCCTTGGATGTGGCTCCTAGTTACCTGTGCGCTGATGTGTTGGTAATGTTATTCAAGAGTCACTTAAAATATGAAATAAACACTCTTTTCCAGGTGCCATAGTATTTAGCCTGTTCTCTATCATCACTCTGGGCTGCAGTCTGAAGCGCATTATGACACCCTCTTTTTCCATGTGCTCCATCTCCCTGCTCCTCTGGATGATATCAAATTTTAATTTTCCTTTGACTTTGCCTCATCCTGGCCTTCAACAAGCACCAACACCTTGCAGCACAAGTTGTCTAAGCCACCAGAGCTGTTGGCTGCTGGCTTCCCTTCACAACTGTCTTGAACATGCCAGTGCCAGCCCATATGCAGAAGATTCGGCTCTGGTGTGCCTGTATGATGAGGTAAGATGTGCACAGAAATGTGTGCACAGGGAGGAACCTGAGTTTTCAGAGGTCTTCGCTGCTGCAGCTGTTCCTACCCAAGAGAAAAAAAATTGAAGAGTAATGACAGATACCACTGGTATGCCAGTTGCTGGATTATTGTCTCATCGAGATGATGGTAGTGCTTCTCTGTAGGTTAGATGACATGAGGCCCATAAAAGAAATCTGTAATGAGATAATGGGACAAATGAACAGGATTGCATCTGCCAGTTCCTTATGCAGCATGGAGCCATACAGCAACAAATGGCTCCTTGCAGAAGAACTGTGAAGCTAGGAAGAAAGATGGCAGAAGAGAAAAGAAAGCAGATGATGAAGAAAAATAAAATCATCTGATTCAGCTCAGGGCCATGCAGAGATAGAGTCAGTCCCTGCCATGGCATTGACTCAAAGCTAAACAAGTGAAAGGACCGGGTTCCTACTAATGCTGCCTTGCATCCAGCCACTCATCAAACTCAGGCAGGACACTCTTTTTACACACATGCAGTTAATTAAATCAGACATCAGGAAAAAGACACTGGAGACTTCTCTCTCACTTAATTAAAGAAAAAAAAAAAATGGAAAGAATCAACACAACCTGGCGGGAGCTCAGCTCTGTGCTTCCCAGGCAGGCAATGGCTCAGCCTTGATATTAAATGTCAACCATTGTGAGACAATACCCATCACTGGCAAATAACCAGTACTTTAGGAAGGACATCCTCTGTTCAGAGGACTCAGGACTTCTCCTATTCCCCCCCTGGAGCCTGTGTCCCAGGAGACCAGCAAAGGTCCATCTGTGGACATGGCGCTCATTGAAGGCGCAGGCTGCGACTGCAATCTCACATGTCATAGGCAAGTGAGAGACCCAACCACTGCCAGCCAGTGATTCATCCTTCCTAAGACAGTTCAGATGAATCATCTGATGCAGATATCTGCTCCTTTGCATCAGCCACAATAGGATTTTGGCTGTCCTGCTTTGAGATGTTGGCTGTTTGGTATTGCCCATCATAAGTGAAAACTTTGGTGAGATCGAGTCTAGATTTACTAAGCATCTGAGGAGCTACTGGGACTTGACCTTCCACACAGGGCTTCACATCACTGTATGGGTGTTGAGCACTCAGCTGGGACAGTGGGTTTGTGATGTTAAAACAGCTTAGCTGGAGGCCAGCCTTTAGCATATCGCAGTTAAGCACCACCACGCTTCAGTCAAAGAGGCTTGCATTGTGGATGGGACTCAGACTGGAGGTGTTACTCAAGTTACAAGCCACACTGACCTGCCAGGGAAGACAAGCCAGCGTGAGATGGCTAATTTAACATTCTTCAGAGCAGTAGAAAACTCATCCAATTAACCAACACTTTGCTTTCCTTCTAAGTCTTCTTTGAAGGTTTATTATTAATGCAATTAAACTGGCTTCTCTGGCTACAGCTGGGGTATCTCTACCACTGGCCTATGTTGCTTTGGGTCAGACACCAATATAAATAGCCAGAGCTGGCTGAAATTAGAAGTCTTGGCTTGTTTGAGGACAGTAGTCTGGCTTGTTGGGTGATTTCAAGTTAGTCAGATCCTGACTCTTTACCTGATTTTCCCCACCTGTTCCAGTAAGGGGAACTGCTCCAACTTCAGAAATGCACAGAGGCTGAGGGTTGTTCTCACATGAGGATTGTCCTTTGCCCTGTCCTTAGTGAGGCCGCTTTCCAAAACCCCGGTTTTATACTTTGTGGAAGTTAGGCAGGAGCTCAGGATGGGCACACTTGTCTCCCTGGCCAGGGGACAGGAAGAAGAAATCCCAAAACTGAACATCTCCTGTTCTCCCTGGCATAGCTCATCCCACCTGTGATACAGCTTAGCTTAGTTCACTGGAAAAACAACTGAATCAATAAAAACAGAACCTAAACCCCAAGTCCACAAAATGCAGTTATCCCTGCACAGCGCTCTCAGACTCTGGTAAAGGGCCTTGGTTGCATCAGATTTAACAAGCAGGTCAGGTCAGCCATGCAGGATGTGGAGAAAATGCAGAGCAGCTGCCACATACATAATGCAGCCAGTTAGAAAACATCACAGAAGTTTCTTGCCACTTCAAGACATTAATTTTGGGAGCTACTATAGACACGTTCAGCAGTAATGGTCCATTCTTTCCTCTACGACTAAGAGAAAATAAAAGATGCAGGTCAACAGGGCATGATCCTTGAAGGTGTCCCCAGAAAGCCCCAAAAGCTCATTTGATGGATGAATCACCTTCAGTGACATGGTAAAGCCTCCTGAAGTGTGCAAATGTATTACGGCTTACAACAAGTTTTCTGCAAAACCATGCAAAAGTTTATAAGATAACGAAAGGACAGAGAAACCAGGTGGAGAGGAAGCCAGAGACATGGAGGACATCAATGTATTTAATGAAAGCCACCTGTGAAACAGAAAAAAACCCCACCTTCAGCCAGGCTGATTGTTTTAACTACACCAGAAAATCACCTTTCCAAAGATGATGGATATTTACGCTTGTTGACAAACCTGCTTCTAAGGTAGGTATGTCTCTTTGCCTGATCCTACTCCTAACCTGAGGAGGACAGAATAGAGTATTGCAGCAGCTCAGCTTCTCACTTGGCACATTACTACCACACAGTGCATTGCAGCTAGTGTTGCTTGTAGCTGATGGCACCAATAAGGTGTGAGGTTTAGTCTGCAAACAGAGGATTAAGCCACGATCATTATCCTTATCAATGATTTCAAATCACCTACCCTGTACTTTTTCAATCTGCCATCAGCAAAACATGGATGTGAGGATTCTGACTGATATTATGGCTAGGTTACAGAGGTTATAACTGTAGTCATCTCCCAAGACTCTGTGTATGGTCCCAGACACGTGGTCCAGGAATTGGGCTTCCTTCAGAAGAGATTGTTCTTAATAAAATGCTTCATTGCTATTCAATTTCCTTCATGGCTCAAAGGTTGTCTCCTCATGTATCTATAAATATTATGGTGATCCTATCCTCGACACGCTCATTCCACGAGCTGATTGGTGTTGCAAATGCTGACTTAGACAGTAGGACCACAAAAGGAAAAATTTTAGACTCAGAGCTGTGCCCACTCTTAGTACTTGGCTGAATCACACCCGCAGTGATGTCCACTGCCAAGCTGGGAAACTGATCAATTGTCTGAAAAATACGTTGACTTTCCCTGCCATATAAAATTAAGCTTGGACCCAGCAGAGTGCCTTTTGTGTGTGCTTGTGGCTAATTTCTTAAAGGAGATTAGGCAGGAGGAGAGTCACTGAGGGAAGCGCACCCAGGCTTGTGCTGCTTGGCTTACATGTTGATGATCCAGGATGGGCCAGGGGCTGGGAGAAGCAAATGAAACTAGATGACAGTTTCCAAAGAAGACATCTTTACACAGTGCATAGTTAAAGTATGGACACGCTGAACCACAGGATGTTGTGTATGCTAAAAGCTCACACAAGTTCAAAGAGCAATTAGACTAATTCATGACAGAAAAATCCATCAAGGGCTATTAATTGCAAAGACAGTGTCTCTGCTTCAGATTTCCCTCAGTTCCACACACCTTGAGGCCAGGACAGTATCCTGGGATAGTATCAGACCATGCTAACCTCATGCTTCTACTTCTTGCCAGGCTTTTTTTCCTGTCCCTTAGCAGAGAGAGGATGGACAGGCTGAGTAGTGCTGGTCCCACATCAACTTATGGCCATGGGATGTTTACCTGGGAGTACCACAGACCTACACAGGACTTCCTGCCTATGAACAAAATTCCCTCAAACTCCAAGTAGCAATGTCGCAAGACTACAAACAAAACTGCCCAGAAGAAAACAAACAAACAAACAAAAAGCCAAACAAACAAACCACTTTTTATCTTGGAAGAGATCTGTGAGCCCTATGGAAAGGTCCCCAGGAGCAAGATCTATTGCTAATGTGAGGAGACAGAGAAGAATGTTACACCATTTTGTCTGAACTGCCCCTCTGATTTGAAGGCACCATCCCTGGCTCCTGTTGATTTTTTCTTCCCAGAGGCTAAAATGCACATGAATCATTAACAAGCTTGTAGAGCCCGGGCATGCTATCATGGCTTGTGTGATTAATCATGAGCCAATGTGATTCGGCGAATTAATAAAGTTGCTGTTGCTGGGGTGGAAATTCCTGTTACCTGCAGCAGGGCTGGATTTGCTGTTCATCTGCATCTGCACATTTGCAGACGCCTCTGATCAGAGCAGCAGGAGCTACATACAGGGTGCATAGAGGAGTAAATATGCACAGAGCAGAAAAGAATGAGAAGAAAAGCATCATAATACAAACTTTTAATGGCTCTTCTTTCCGAGAAAGAGGGCTCATCATGGCTCCCATGCAAGAGATCAGGTTTGTCATGATGCACTTGGGTGTCATGCATCACTTCTAGAACGTGGGAAGATATCTGCGACACTTTGGTCTTTTGGTCTTTCTACCCATTCAAGCGTTTTCTTTACTTTGCATCTCCCCTTAATCACCTTTATCTGAGAGATCTCTGTTGAGAGAAGCAGAGGGATCTAGCCTGGTTAAAGGGAAGCAACTGTGCAGACCTAGGCAGGAAAGAAGTCCACGTTCTCTCGTTCCCCTCCTCTGTCCATCTGCACTCTCACACACAGAAGAAAGTAGATGAGATGCTCAGGTTTAACCTGAGCTTGGTTTGATTTCAGAACATTCAGCTGCAGGAGCCAGTTGTACATTTTCCTGACACTAAGCTTTATGCAAGCCCCTCGTCAACATTTGGCCTGTGAGTCCTCCGATACCATTGTCCGGGTGAGCTGTCTGGCTTTGACCTTGATTGAATTTAAGACTCTCCTGCTGTTGAATGCAAAAATCTGTCTATATCTGAGGACATCAAGACCCTGTTGACTGTCTCCTCCTGGAGGGTAATTCTGTTAATTCCTGCTTGGCAGCTGCTGTGGCAGAGTCCTGGTCCTGCCAGTGATCTAAGGGGATCCCAGAGGTCTCAGAAAAGTGCTGAGAATCTGGGCTGGAAACGTTCAGTTTGATGGTACCCTTCTCTCCCCTTGGTCTCATACTCTAGGTTAGATATCTGTTGCTTTTATCAATCTCTTGTTTGTTCTTTCTCGAGAGTCAACAGGCACTTGTTCCACCCAGCCGACAAGCGTGCCTGACATTGGCCTAGCTGACATCCACCCCTCCCCGGGCAGAGAGCCCAGCTGTACGATGTGAGCAACGCAAACCCATTTCTGACGGCAAGGCAGCTTTTCTGCATCAAGAGGACCTTGTGTTTTCAGTGAGTGAGCAAGAAAGGAGTCATATAAAAATAGTCACCCAACTTCCTTTCCCAACACGAGTTTCACAGACTCCTTGGTCACCATTTGCCAGATACAGTCTGTCCAGTCAAGCAGGGAGGTCTGAGTGTACACAACTGTATGTGGTTTGAGCTGCATTTCCGCTTGTTGTTTTTTTTTAAATACAATTTGTTTTCCTTTTACAGTCAAAAGTGAAACCTGGGCTTGAAATGTTGAAAAAAATAGCACAGTAGTGGTGCATTTTCTATCAGTGCTCACTCTGTTAAGCGATAGAAAAACTCCTGCTCACCACCAAGGGAGGGAAGAATGTTATTTGTCCTAAGCACAGATGTGGTAAAAATAGAAATTGAATCCTAGGCCGTATTTAGCATTTCAATTAAATGACCTCATTTTTAACAAGCATACCTAGATGATTCACATATTAGAAAAATAAGGCTATATACAGAGCTGTCCAAATGGGAAAATATAGCATGCCCAGATACAAGTGGAAGATTTAATGCATCTTGGGTTCAGATCTTCACACTACTGACCAGATTTCAGTTGTAGTCTCTCTGCCATTCCTTTCTCTTTTACCCAGCAAAGGTGGACTGCAATCTGCCTTGTGCTAGGACAACCCCATAGTTCCTCTCCCCAAAGTCAAGAGACAGGAGGTGAAAGACAGCCCAGCCAGAGCTGTTGGATCTAGAAGAGAAGGGAGGAGCCCATGCTTGATTGACCAGCTGAGATCAGGGCAAAGACATGAAGCAAGGAAAACACTGATGGGGTTGGAGGAAATAAATCTGCCCCAGAAAAGCAAGGCAGCCCTGAATCAGGGCCTGGAGGCATGGTGGCATCTCCATCCTTGGGGGCCATCTACCATCAGACCTGACCTGGCTGTGAGGGTGTGGGGGAGAGGAGGGGCACAGAGACCCCAAGACCTCCCTTTCCACCTGAACCCTTCTGTACTTTTACAAACCTGTGAGCTGCCTACATCTACCCCAAAGGATGAGGTTGAATGCGCATGAAAATGAAATGTAAGCAGCAAAACTTTGGCCCTAAAATTATCATGGAAATGAGCTGTGGAAACAAAATGATTGTATTAGCAGACTGGCTCGAGTGTTAGTATAAACCTATCATTCTATCAGAAAGGACAAATACTTCCTGCAGAGTTAATAGAGCTCTACTGGGTTGCTCTTAATAGTTGTTTATTTTATTTTCCACTGTTCGTAATAAACCTCTGCGCATCTGAAAATAGCTCTCTCTAATGAGTACTGTATGAGTACCTGTGCATTATCGGTGTGAATGGGTGTGTTTGTGTGTGCTGATGACACCTCAGGTATATGTAGAGGGCTACTCGGCTTCTTTTAAAAAATGTATATTCCCTGGGAAATCTGAAAGGTTTTTGGTTCACAAAAGTTTCACCAAATCCTAAACTGGGTTAGCACATGATTGCAGTCCTTGGCAGTCACTGTCAGATCTCTGCCTTTGGGGGAGACATGCAGAGAAGAAATCCTGCAAGGAAGACATGGGAAAATAAAAAAAAACAAAACAACAAAACAAAAACAACCCCCCCCAAAACATTAAAATGGTTTGCTCACATTCATACCAAAATTAACTGTCAGAGGAATTATGTTTCCCCTGAACATGAAGGCTTGCTGGTTTTTTTTCAGGACTCCAATGGCATGCTCTGTCACCCTTCTTTTGAGATTTTTTTTTTCACAAATTGCTCTCCTGATAAGATTCAAGATACTGACACACAAAATGAGACAAAGAAGAGGGATATGGTGGGCAGGTGATTTCCAGCAGTAAATCTTGGTGTTACATGAAAGTCTTAACTAAAATGTGGTATGTCTTCTTAATGAACAAGTTGTTTTTCATTTTGGGTAAGACGTTTCAGTTCATCGAGGCACCTGGACAACAGCTGGGTTGTCTTAAAAACAACAGGTGCTCAAAACCAGGGTTCAACTCAAAAGCAGTCAAGGGGTGGGAGGAGCTGAGAAACAAAGGACAAATTTGACTCAACATTTTGCATGGAATTTGGTCAATGTAGACCAAATCTGTGCTGGAGCAGGGAGATGGGTCAATGCTCAGCCATGTGCAACAACCAGGGAGAATGGGTTTATCACTGAAGGGGAAAAAGGTATTTTTGAAAGGTTCCTGGCTCACTTCCATGTCTTTATTTGTGCTTGGTTGAGTGCAGCTGAGAAACCAGTCATGGGAAGATTTGCACCTCATGAATCCCTAGGAGAATACACCTGCAGTGGATGCCCCCATTCTGGGTACAAGCAAATTAACGGAAGTCAGGGCAAATTTACTTGAAGATATTTTCCAAGTCCAGCCCTGTCTTTGGATGCATCAGTGGATTTTAACTTTAGGCCCACCTTTGAGCTAGACTAGCCTCCTTGTAGAGGAAGTATCCACCACACAGCATTAGAAGTGCTTCTTTCTTTCCATTGCCTTTTTTCATGTGACTAATCTCTGGGGTGGCTGTCTATGCTGGGGTGTACAGTCACCTCTAGTTTATTCAGAGATGTTGGTTGCACAGGTTGTCACCTGGCTGAGTTCTTCAAAATGAAGGCCAGGAAATAATGATACCTGCTAAGAAACCTGGTACCAGCTGACTGTATTGTTCAGCAAGGTCTTTGTTGTTTTTTTTCCTGTAAAAATAAGGTGGGGAGTATTTTTGGTCAAAATTGATGGCTTTTCCATAGGATAATTCTACCTAGCTCTGAAACATCCCTTTTTCTGTCCGAAATTTCTGTGGAATTTAAATGAAGCATCAACTTTTCCTTCCCACTGAAAATGTTCCAGGCTTTTCCTGGAATTGCATGCATGGGATTGGGGGGTGGGGGTGGGTCATATGTGCTGTCATTTGGTGATGGAAGCAGGTCTGAAAATGCCAAGAACATTGATTCCTGTTTAACAAGTTTCCGTGTATGCACTAGTGCATCTGTGAAAGAAAAGACCGAAACGTGATCCTAACCATGGTGATGCTGGACATCTTCCATCTCTGTAGCAGACTGCAATGTGGGTCACAGGCTGTTTTGTAAAAGCTGTCTCTCACACTGTCTTTTCTCTGGCTTTAAGCACAACCACTGCCAGATCACGTTCCCTAGAGAGGAAGCAGAGACGTACCAGGTCTGTGCAGCCAGCTCGCTCTGCCAGCCCAGCATTCAGGACAGGTAGCAGCATCCTCGTTGTGACTAGATTCTGGCAATGAAAAGCCAGGGAAAAACCTAAATGTGCCATCCATGTCCTTTGGATCTGCAGGCAAGCACTGCTCAGTGCCACCGTGCTTCTGGGAGGGCAGCAGGCAGCACAGAGCCAGTAATTCAGCTTAAAAGTGTTGTCCAGTAAATCACCAAAAGTGCAGGGTGCCCAGCAAGGTCAGGGTACCTGAGAAAAAGGATCTTCCAAAACAAAACCAGGAGATGACTCCTTAATGCGGGATTACAGGAAGGTTTCTAGGTTTTGAGTGATGCAAATGGACAGAGAGAAAACCATAGAATCATAGTATAGTTTGGGTTGGAAGGAACCTTTGAAGGTCAGCTAGTCCAAGCACCCTGCAATGAACAGAAACATCTTCAACTAGATCAGGTTGCTCAGAGCCCCGTGCAATTTGACCTTGAATGTTTCCAGGGTCAGGGACCTCCCTGGGCAACCTGTGCCAGTGTTTCACCACCCTCATTGTAAAATATTTCTTCCTTATATCAAGTCTGAACCTACCCTCTTTTAGTTTAAAACTGTTACCCCTTATCCTATAGCTACAGACCCTATTAAAAAGTCTGTCCCCATCTTTTAATAAGGCGCCTTTAGGTACTAGAAGGCTGCTATAGGGTCTCCCCAGAGGCTCCTCTCCTCCAGGCTAAACAACCCTGACTCTCTCAGCCTGTCCTAACAGGGGAGGTGACCACTTCACCTGCAGGACCATTTCTTCTGTGCCCAGCAAGAAGGCTAAGTCCCAGTCTGGTGTGTTGTTTCTCACCAAACAAGAGAGGACAAGCTGGTGTCAGAGGCTGCGCTATGTGCATGTTTTGGGTTCCCTGCAGCCTGGAAAGGGGCCAGCAGAGGAAACTCAGGTTCATTTTCTTGCTCTGTCTCCACCCCCCACCGCCCCAAGTGCTGGAAAACATGTCATCTTTTCAGGAAAGCCACTGGATGAGAGGAGGTGTTTAAAGGAAAAGGAAGGAAAGGCTGCAACAGAAGCACCCAAACCACTGAGATATGGCTGCTGGCTGGTTTTTCATATGAGACGTGAACAAAGAGACATCAAGAGCTGACTGATGAGTTTGCCAGGTATCTTGGAAGTCCACTGAGAAGGTGCTTACCAGGTTGGTCTCCTGATGTTCAGCTGGCTGAAAGCACCCCCAAGCACTGCCCCTCTTCCCATGATGACCTGCTGCCATCTGCCAGAGCAGAGCAGCAGCCATGCCCCAGCTCCCAGGTGTTGGAGAGGCAATGCAGAGATGAAATTTCCTCTGAACTCTTCATGTACACTGCAAGATTTGACAGTCTCCCAGGACAGCGAGAAGGCTATCACTCCTTATGACCTTCATGTCCTTCATGGACCTGGAAATGATTTCCAGGACATGTTGAGGTGAGGCTGGTTGGCCTGCAGGTCCTTATATCTTACTTTTTGATCTTCTTGAAGACAGAAGTGGCACTTGCTTTCTGCCAGTCTTGAAGAACTGCTCCCAATTGCCATGACAGCAGACGCACCAAAGATGCAGGAAGAACTGGACAGACAAAGGCCCTGGATGTCATTTTTGACAGTTCCTCACCTCTTTACTGATGTTTCCTCAGCCAAATTAAGCCCAGAAAATGGGGCATCTGAGATTTTACACAGTTCTGTACTCTGATGCTAAGGATTTTCTTGCCCTATGTGCTGCTTTCTCTGGAAAGCAAGGAGCAATGTGACATGCCACTCCAAGTTCTGCTGGGCCATGTTATGCAGCTCATTAGGGCATGGGACTGTCTTTAATTGACCCAGATGCTTAAATTTAAACTGGTAGTTAAGGATATTGCTGGATTTTGATCTAAATTTCTGAGGGAGAGATTGCTGCTGTGAGCGATCCCACTCCTTCTCCTGGCCGCTTCTATGGTCTCTGCTCCTGCCAACACTTCTGACTGCACACATGTTTGGCTGCCTCTGTAGAAAGAAGACCAGCACTTTAAACCTTTAAGGTAGTTATTAGTTGAGCTTCAAAAGCACATACACACTGCCCAAAAGAAGAGTTTTGAGCTCACACCCAAAGCAAGAGAAGCCACATAAGGATCTCCGGAAGACCAACCATCCCTGAATGGAGCTGAAGGAAGATGTCTTTAAAAGCCTCAGGTTTTGAGAAAATGAATAAACATTGGAAGCCAGCTGTTCAGGATTCACTCTGGG
This sequence comes from Arenaria interpres, assembly GCA_013399435.1. Lineage (NCBI taxonomy): Eukaryota > Metazoa > Chordata > Aves > Charadriiformes > Scolopacidae > Arenaria > Arenaria interpres. Next base: position 28,962 of record VXAK01020794.1, read on the forward strand.
CTCTCTCTGTGTCTTACAAGTGCCTACCAGCCTCTGAGGCTGGAGCAAAGGCTGACACGACTGGAGGTGACGCTAAAATGACAATGATTTTACTTCTGCAAAGAATCACAAAGCTGTGGCCGTGGGGAAAACAAACATGGGAAGACTGGGGAATGGAAAAAAAAAAAAAAGTCACAGAATTAGACCAGAAAGCACCCTTCTATTTTGTGTTTCCTATGAAAGCCTACATATTACTGATTTATTTCTTTTTAACATACCTGCATTATGGGGATCTGCAGCTTTCTGATTGACCTTACAATTCCCACTCCTCCTGTCAACCTAAATCAAAGCCCAAATCCCAGTCTTTCCCCCAGAATGCCTGAATTGAACAGCTCTTTTGTATCTGAAGCCTGATCCATGGGCCTCGGAGCCTGGCAGGCATTGGCAGATCTCCTCAGCACGCAGAGCAACACGTGAGGAACGATGGGGCCCGGACAGGGCTGGGTGAGAGGGAAGGTGTGTAGCAGAAAGACACAGTCTCCGTGACCCATGTGGGTGGATTTGGCTTCTTTCTTTGGAAATGCTATCCACGGTGGCAGACACTCCCTCTGGATGCTGCGAGCCAGGCTCCCAAACCACCCTCACATGTGCAATGTGGCTCTGTCACCTTCTGCCAGCCAGAGGTTCCCATGGGGTGATTTGCCAAGTACGGGGGGTGGGGCGGGAAGAAAAGGTGTCTTTAGGGTCTTCAATATGTGCATTGGCTCTAGCCCATGGGGCAGTAACATCCGAAAATATGGAGAAGGAAATCTTTGGAGCTACTTTTTTCTTCCATTCCCCACCAGTGGGTTATTTTGAAGGGATTTTGCACCAAAGAACTGGGAAGTCTCCAGGAAATACCCCGTGCACTACACGAGCATTGTCCAGATGCACAACATTCAGAGCAGTATCTGCCAAAGTGAAGTTCCCTAAGGCCTCTCTGATCCCCCAGCTAGGATATGTCCTCACCCTGGTGATACAGCTAGCAACACATGTGCTGAAAAGCCCCACCAATTCCACCCATGGGAGACAGCAGTGATCACCTGGGACAGGTGAGCGCATCCTTGTGTATTTGCTTTCTTTCTGAAACTAGTCATTAGAGAGGGTGTCACTTGCTTTCAGCTGACAGCAGGCAAGGCGTTGTTACAGGAGTCTTCTTTGCATGTCAGAACTTTCTCACGGTCAGAAGTGCTCCTGGGCATGGGAAGGGTAGAGAAAGGAGTGGTGTCGCCCTCTGAATGTATGTCTCATGCGTTGAGGAAACACTCACACAAGCCAGGAGGAACAGGAACTGTGCCGAGGAGATTGCATCAGGTCCTTTGCATCAGTATCTCACCATCCCAGCCATTTCAGTATGTCTTTCTCTACCTTGACCCGCTCCTCTGAAAATGAGGAGGGTTTTCCTGTGAATTTCTCTGTCCCTGCACACTGCCTGTGGGGCACCTTGCCCTCTGACTTCAACAAGCCTGCCAGGCCCTATGGTACCATGGGAGCTGGTCTGCCTCCAGGTATCTCAGATGATTTCAGAGCAATGGTAGCACCTCACATCTGAACTGGAGAGAATAACTCTGAGGGGCAAGTTACTGCACTGTTTGGTGCCTCCACAACATGCAGCTATTCCATTTAGGGTTACCCACAGGCTCAATCCTCCTCTAGTATCTTCTTGTTGTTCTACTGTGAATCCTGTGAAGTTGTCCCTCCATTGAGCCAACCCTTCTTTCCAAATCCTGTTGCGTTGCTCCCAGGCCCTCCTCCCACCTTCCTTCAGCACAGCACACCTTTCTGGCCAGAATCCATCCAGTATCATCATTAGAAGGTTTGTTGATCCCCAGAATAACACCTGCACATTCTTTTGCAAGCACTGAATTTAGTTCATGGCTGTTTTGCCCTATGTGTACTTTCATTGAGTCACACAGTGTGTGCTGACTCACAGAAAGCATTCAGGTAAAAAATTGCAAGAATGGTAGGATGGAGGCTGGATAGCCTCTCTCCTAGTGGGAGGTGGATGAAGCTCATCTGTTAAGCTTAGAAAGAGACCTCATGCCTCTACATGCATCCATATGGAAGGAAGGTTTCCGACAGCTGAGGTTTCTAATTTATAGGCAAACAAAAAACAGAATCTAGAGGTTGGACATGGATACCAGACAAATGCAGGCTGAAATCAAAGCGAAACATTTTCTAAACAAGGTAGCGGAATACTTGGGGAGCACGAAGACGTCTCCATCATTTAACACCTCAAGTAAATACTTGCATGGAAGGAAGAAAGGAACACTACAAAATCTCAGAAGCAGCCCTACCGTGTGCTTCTAACAAAATCTTCATCTTTCCTTGTATTCTGGTCAAACCTTACTGTATTGTGCTGATGGGTACCAGAGACGTGATGCCTTTGCTCTGAACCACTCCCAGAAGGAATGAGGCACTTGAAGAGCCAGGGCACACTAGCCCTACAGCCCGCCCTCCACACAGGCATCACAACTCTAGTAGGAGTGAAAAAGAACACCTCTATCCATCTGCACGTACAGAATGCACTGACAGACTTCCCGTGCGGTATGTCCGGGGCACTCCAGGAACCAGAAAATGCCATTCCAGTGCTGCCAGTCTCCCCACAGTACTTGATCTAGGGCTCTAACACTATGATGTCTCTTGTGAGTTCCTTTCTGAGAGGGTTTTGGCAAGACAGGACAGCCTCTACCAAAATGAAGGCTGGAGCCAAGACCAGGTAAAGCTAGGTGGGGTGATTTATCATGCTGGATTAGCTATTTCATATTTCCCAGCTCAGCCCTTTTGCATGGCTTACAGATCCTCACCCTGGGTGTGTGTTTGAATGTCCCCTGTGCCTGTAGAACATCTATGAAGCTTGAAGCAGGCCCTTAATCAAAACATCAGAAGCAAAGCAGATGCAATTTCTCTACCTACCTGTGTTGGACCCTGAGGCCTCTGGAAAACTGTAGCAAGGTCCCCAGAGCTTCTGGGATGAATGAGGGCCACGTTAGTGGCACTGAATGGATGACAGCCAGCTGTGAGTTTTGCTGGCTGCACGTGTGTTTACCTCATTCATTCACAACTCACATGTAGGGAGCTGTGGATTCAATTAGAAAATAATACCCATTTGCAGCTGATTGCCTGAGACATCAGCTTTAATAGCAGCTGGAGAGAGTTAGACGCCTGAATTGGTTGTGAGCTGCACTTCCTAGTTATTATGCTTCTAATTATGGCAAACCTGCTATTTGTCAACAATGTTTTATCAAAGGTGGGGAGACATGACACTCATCTTTTAGGAGGTGGCTCAGACTTTCTATTAGGTATTACACAAGATGGAGTCTGCCATATACCTGTTTGCTTTTCAAAGAAGCATCTGGGCTTTTTCTCCGGCAATGAGGATGTGTAGACCGCCTGGGAACAGTCAGTCTGGCAACTTGGTGGCAATACCTGTTTCTCTTCTGATACACAGGGGGCTTACACATGCTCCAGCATATTTTTTACTCCATCTGGACCAAATCTGTGAGAAGATCTGTTCTAGAAGCCATTAAAATTTTCATTCCAATCATAGCAGCAGACAGTTGGGAAACGGTCTAGAGCCTAGGACAAAACTTTACTAGCAGGTTATGTGTGTGTAAAGAGAGAGCGAACAGTACTTCTCATTCCTGTTGCAGCAATTCAGCAAGAGTTGGTCAGTGGATCTTGGTCTTGAGGACGCCCTAAGAGACATCTTTTCCTGATGGAAATCGGCTCAGAAGAGCAGCACTTGTCTGTTAAACAAGAGTGTGATATGGTCTGCATGGCTTGATGTAGAACATATAGCAGGAGCTCTCAGGCTGTTTAATCCAGCCTCCTGCAGTCGGAGGCAACCACTGAGTAGTCATTCAGTCCTGATAGGGACACAGGGTTGCACTCCACAGGCTATAGAGCAACTCTAATGCTCTTAAGCAACTTAAGATTCTCTACCCCAACAAAACTACCCCAAAAGCAACAAAAATTCCTGCTCTAGGAAGGCAGCAAGAGAGCTGAAGGTTATTGCCAATGTCCTCGGCTCCTGCAAGGGAGAGGAATTTAGTAAGCGAAATTCCCATGTATGCCTAGTAAGTAGATCACATCCCTGTAACAGAAGCCAAAACAACAACTGACTCAACCCTACTTTTGCTAGCCAATTTGACTTTAAATTCCTTCTTGACACCAGATTTGATGGTCTGTCTAACTCTGGGCAAGACATACCAACCAGGCACTTGGAAAGCTTGCTATCATCCATAGATGCTGCATCATCCTCCATACTTAGCTATGGTCAATCACCAGTGTTCAGGCAAGGTGTGCTTCACATCTCTTTCAAGCACGAGTTCTGCTTGCCTTTTTCATGTGGAAGTCCTAATTGTGGCCACTGCTTCAGGCACTGACAAAGTCTATCTCAGGATAGGCAAAGACAATTCCCTTTGGAATGTCCTTGGTAGCATACCCCTCATTGGTTTCATGAGGGACCAACACCTTGCTCTTGCAGAGGGATACGAACAAGCCCATTGGTCATATTAGCATCTTTCAGGGCAAAAAGAGAGCAAAGATCTCAGAGAACTGGAGCTTCAAAACAACAGCACCGAGTCTTTTCAGAGAGCTCTTCCATGGAGAAAAAAAAACAGCAGCCCGTCCGGTGGAAATCACAGGAACCAGTTTTGGGCAGGGCAGAGGCGTAGTAAACAACTTTCACCTTCCTGTGACCCTACTGCACATCCCTGTAGCCCATGTGCAATACACTAGGGATATATAGTAAGCCCACAAAGAACAGGTGACTATAAAACTACAAAACACCAAAAGGCATGAAGTTAAACCATAAGCTTAAATGTTAACGTGTAGTGAGATCTCATGGTATTTCCTGCAACCTCTGAAAGCCTGAGGCCTCAGGATCCTGTGGTTCTGAGCAAATCTCAACATTTTATTTAAAATATTTCCAGAAGATATACATTTCTTTTTCCACTTTGTGGGGAAAAACTTGAGTCTGTTCAAAAGGCGTTTATTACCTCTTTTAGGTCTTGTGAGTTTTTAGGGGCTGGCAATACATAAACCATCCTGTTCATCAGCTGGATTTATGAGGCTGAGTATATTCTCTCCAGTTTCAAGGGTGACACCAAACTGGGGGGAGCAGCTGATATGCTGGCAGGCAGGGAGGGCTGTCATCCAGAGATGCTGCAATGGTCTGGAGTACTGTGCCAGCAGGAATCTTGTGAAGTTTAACCAAGGCAAGGGCAGACTCCTGCACCCGGGATGAAGTGACCCCAGGCTCCAGAACAAGCTGGGGGCTGGCTGACTGGGAAACGGCCCTGCAGAAAAGGGCCTGAGGGTCCTGGTGGACAAGAAGTTGAACATGAGTCAGCAGTGTGCCTTCACAGCACCGAAGCCAAATTGCATCTCAGTTAGCATTAGCAAAAGCACAGCCAGCAGAATGAGAGATATTATTATTCCTCTCTGCTTCACACTGGTGAGGCTGCATCTGAAGAGCTGTGCCCAGTTTTGAGTCCCTTCAGTACAAGAGAGGTATCAATAAACTAGAGCAAGTCCTGCAGAGGCCACTGAGATGGTCACGGCCAGGAGCACACGGCACACGGGAAGAGAAGCTGAAGATGTTGTCATTGTTAAGTGTGGAGAAGAGTCTGACTCTCTTCCCTGTAGTCTCCCATTTGGCAGACAGCAGCTAGATTCCCCCAGCACACACACCTCTTTCTCTGCTCCAGGCTGAGCATACCCAGCTCCCTCAGCACCTCCTTGTACATCCTGTGCTTCTCCTCACATCCCAGCTGACTGCATCTGCCCTGCTTGTGAGAGCTGCCAGCATGGCAGTTTGTGAACGTCGCCACGGAGGGGTGGTGACATCTGGGGGCTAGGGGATGAGGGCAAGAGGAACAAATGATATCATCAATGAAGTACTGATGGCAGAATCCCTTTGCTTTGCAGAAGCTGAGGACTATGACTAGAAGAAGCAGAGATCCCATACTGCTCCCCCATCACTGATGTGCACCCAGACAAGTTACCTCTCAGAAGAGGGTGAGGTTTTCTCACTTCAGGCACACCATGAGCTATGAGCAATCATTTGGACTGGATGGCTGTTCTGCAATCCACTGCCTACTCTGGGGGATTAACGTATCTAATAAGTCTCCTGCCCCTTCTAATTGTTGCCCATATACAATTACTGAAAAACCTGCCTCAACATGACCCAATATTCTGTCCCCACACTTGCTAATTGCCACAGGTCCTTACTCTTGTGCACGTGGCTATAGCTACTGGGAAACATTCTCTTGCTCAGATAAAAATTGTAACACAGGCATTTAAACTGGGTGGCTTTGTTTATTTGTTCAGCTAGAAAAAAATAGCTAGGGGAAGAGCCAGCTGAGCTCACAGCATGAGATGAGGTGAGACGCTAATACTTAGTTTAGGCCTATGCCATGCAGTAGGATCCAGGAGACGTCTTCCCAGTGAGGGGTCCCAAAGGGAAGCACTCCTAAATTACCTGTGGTCTAAGAAATACCCCATTTTGCGATACTGAGCATGGACTGGCTCCAGAGAAAGCAACAAAATGGTAGGTGTTAAAGTGCTTTGAATAAGTCTAAGAGATGGTTGAGTGAATCTGCTTGCGGCTGACAGCACTGACGTGACTGAGAAAAGCTGGAGCAAGTCCTTGAGGTCCACCATATGCCATTTCAGTGTGCCTCTCTTAGGAAGTGTTGGCCACAGCTCATTTGCCTTCTTTTTTGTCTACTGATCCCCCTCCCCAAATTCCTTGTCTCCTGTGACACAGCTCTGTCCAGTGGCTCTCCAAGGTTGAGAAGTGAAAAACTACCTGACAGTCTTCCATTTTCAGATATCCTCTTCCAGCATCCTCAGATGTTTCTGCACCCTAGTGCCCCACCTCAAGTACTGTGTACAGTTCTGGGCCCCTTACCAGAAAAAAGACATTGAAGTGATGCTGGAGCGGGTCCAGAGAAGGGCAACGAAGCTGGTGAGGGGTCTGGAGAATAAGTCTTATGAGGAGTGGTGCAGGGAGATGGGGGTGTTCAACCTAGAGAAAAGGAGGCTGAGGGGAGACCTTATCACTCTCTACAACTGCCTGAAAGGAGGTTGTAGAGAGGGAGAGCTTGGTCTCTTCTCCCAAGTCATAGGTGATAGGACAAGAGGAAACGGCCTCAAGTTGCACCAGAGGAGGTGCAGATCGGATATTAGGAAAAATTTTTACATTGAAAGGGTTATTAAGCATTGAAATGGGCTGCCCAGGGAAGTGGTTGAGGCACCATCCCTGGAGGTATTTAAAAGATGGCTTGACATGGTGCTTAGTGACATGGTTTAGTGATGGTTTTTTTATCAGAGTTAGGTTGGTGGTTGGACTAGATGATCTTAAAGGTCCCTTCCAACCTAGACAATTCTATGATTCTATGACCCTATTTAATTTTACCAAAGACTGTGATGAGAAAGGACAAGGACTGTATACTCCTCCCCTACGAACAGGTTTGCTATTGGGGTGAGACAAGTCCCTGAACAGAGGGAAGAATCTTACAGACATCACTTTCTACAATGCTCCCTTCTCACCATTGGCACCAAGCAACAACCTTAGACTGCAGGTCTGTGAAGTTAGGCAGAATGACCCCCCTCTCCTAGATCTGCATTGTGGGGTTTATGTGAAACTGATGTCACCTCTTTTCTCTCTCTGTCCTTTTTTATTTCATTTTCATTCAGGCTTTCAAAGGAAAAAGAAACAGCGGACTTGGGTGTACCACCAGGTACTAGATGTATTTGTAGTGGACCTTCACATAATATTGCTCAGATTCATCTGAAAACTTCCTTCTATTCCCCTAACAATTTGGATACCAATCAGATTCAGTAGTACAAGTATGTGCAGATGTACATATTTTTCAGATACAAAGAGAAAGCAACCAAAAGGCACCTGTAAGAGGAATCACCACATCCTCATTGCATAGGTATCTTACTCTGCCTTCTTTCTACTTCAAAGGATTGGCAACTTTTACACAAGAGACCACGAGCTCACAGTGCTGTGCCTTGAAAGGCAGGATGAAGAATACCCATTTATGAGCTATATGAACCATACAGAAAACTTCAGTACATGCTGGCCACCCATCCATCTCAGAAACGACTGTCCAAATTACACCTTGAAGAGAAAGTAGAGCCACTGAGTATGACTCCTACAATGAATAGGCTTCATCTAAACATAGTAATTAAGATATTGTGCAACCACTCTGCTACTTAAATATCTGTAATAATTATGCCCCAGGAAAGTAAGCCCAACACATGTTCACAACCTTCCCCTAACCTATGGGTTGTTTACACATTTGAGTTCCCATCCCATCTTCTTGACAGCTTAGGAAAGGCTTCTAAAAATATGAGGCCATATTGCTGAAATGGCCCTCTGACAGTGCCATTCAGTTCAAAGGCTTTTGAGAATCATCCTGAAAGGAAACTGGGTGGTAGGTTCAAGATTCAGACACAAGCTTCTGTACTTGTACATTCAAATAACAGCCACCATTCTGTACACATCAGGGTCACCAGCTCTTGCTGGTGTTTTAGCCCAAGTCTTGCGCTCCTGTTCCCCCAGTAGCTGTCACACTTGCACTCTTAAGCGAGAACTATCTCAAATCAGTTGTGACTGTCAACCAAAGTCTACTCAGAGAGCTGGTCAGGGTTTGGCTGAATCTGTGTGACTCGGGTAGCTTGGAAGCTGCCAGCTGGTACAAACAAGCCCAATTTCTTTCTTGTTTCAAGCCTAAGGTTCTCCTATTATCACCTCTTTTTTCTGTTTGTGATCTTGAGGTCCAAGACTGACAATTGTAACATGGGAACACATCCAAAAAACACATCCAAAAGATAAAAAATTGCAATATAGAGCACCAAAATTACAGAAGCCCCCAAAGGACAATTACTCCAGAAGTCCTTATACCTATCCTCAAACATCCTTCTTTCCTTCACACACAGGCTATTTCATTTGTATTTCTTATGAATCTTTTCCTTTCCTTTTTTAAGACTGTTTCACGTTGCTGGATTTATGCAGTGCCATAAGCAGGGCAGAAGGCAAACACATGTAATGTAAACTGCACCATTCAAGTAACTGAGGAGATGAGTAATAAGGCTTATTGAATTCTTTCTGGCACAATTTCACCAATTTCTTTCTTGTGAATTACCTGTAAACCTTTTTTTTTTCTCCATCCCAATATCTGCTACATGTATATCAGCAAGTGGACCCTCAACTTCATCTGAGTGTCAGTGCATTTGTTATTTAGGCTGTATGACTGGTCACTGAAGTCACCCATCATTTCTTCCAGCTCACTGCATAATAATAAACCACAAATAAAACCAGTTCCTGCTGAAACAACCTGAGCTTGCCCACAGACCTGAGGTTCTTCAAATAAGACAGCCTCTCCCCAGGGGATACTTGGCAAGTTATGATCAAATCTCTGCCAGCTGAACACCGAGCATTTTGAATTTCCACAGCAGTAATGCCATGAGCCTGAGCCACAAGAATATAGAGGCAGGAGGAAATTCTTCCTGGAGAAGTGGACTCTAAACAGATAGTAAGGAGATGAACCCATGTCATGCCAAAAAAATGCCCCAGTTGTTTGGAAGGACAGGACTTTTCCTGGTTGGGCTTAACAGTGAAGTCTGGAGATCAAAGGGATGTTTATGCTTAACTATCCCTTCTTCAATCTCTTGCTTAATAGGAAGCAAGAATAATATTTCTGTCAAGTCTGAATTTTCACATTCTGGTCACCGTTCTTCTAGTATATAAAATAGGAAAGGAAGAATCACATCCTGATTTTCTCTGTGCATTCCTGCTCTTTACTACATGAAGGGCAAGCCAAAGGAAAGATATTGCAATATTGCATTGATTTGGTGAATACAGAAACAATTTAAGGTCCCTGGGACTCCACAATAGCTGCCACCACTCTCTTTGCTTGATGCATGGACCATGCCATGTGCTGCCTCGAAAGCAAGATGGACAGGTCATACAGAGAAGATGCAAAATGTCCCAAGCAAATGCAAATAAACTGCCAAATTTGGGAATGCCTCATGGAGCCCAGCCCACATTCCAGGCCTTGTTGAGGTGCACTCCTCTTGACTCATAGTACAAAGTTGACAAACTACCCACAAAGCCCTCTGAATTCTCTCTGTAATTAATTAGCCACAGGAAAACCGCAGAGCAGATAGAAGGGAGCAATTTTACAGCTCTCAGAATGACACAGGATGCTGAAATGCTGAAGAGTTAAACCTGTCCCTTCTTCTCACCAACCTACCCTTTAACAAGGCACCCCAGAGGCCATCCTGATGAAGGGGAAGGTCCCAGCTTCAGAACAGATGGTGATTTTGGTGTTAGTTTTCTGAGTCATGAATCTGGCTTCCTTCCACCTTGCCAGTTTTATTCAATAGACAACAAAAACAAGCAGTGTTACTCAATGGAAAGCTTCCCATCAACTCCCATTGCAATTAAAAGAGGTCTCCTGTTGCTGATCATCCTGAGAGGCCACTCCAGAGACATCGTCTGTCCCTCTGCTGCCCCAAACACTTTCTGATGTCTTAAGATCCAGATCTAGACAATAACATGTCTTGTGTGCAAGACTCCCTCTTTCTTCCTTCTGCCTCCATCCCATGGCTTTATTCATGATACTAGTTCAGGACATGACAGGAGAGCTTTTCTTACACAACTCTGTGTCCACAGTCATCTTTGGTCACATCATCCTATTTGGTTGGTATTTCCCTCAAATACATCTGCTTAAAAGGTTTAAGAATAGTTTAAGCCTGCTGGGTGAAGAGGAACTTCCAGTATCAGGGAAATTCCTTCTCTCCCCTCCAGCCTACGTCTCTAGTTAAAGTGAGTCCACTTCATTCTGGGCTCGCATTTGTAACCATCTGTGACATTTAAGAAAAAGCTGAATGAATTCATCATCACAACATGGTGTGCGGCAAAGAGCTCATAATTTCCCAGCCATTTACTTAAATTACTATAGAATAAGTGAATTGAACTAAATTACAATGCGGAGAAGGGAGAAAATGGCCTTGTTGTCTTCTATTTCAATACTCTACCTAAGTGCCAAATTTACTACCTCATTACATCGCCTGATGTCTTCAAGAAACAGGAAGAAGAGGTACATGCATATGCTTTAAACCCCTTATCTAATCAAACTTTCTGGTAATTTTGTAGTGGATAGTTTGGGAAATAAAAGGTATATTTTTCTCTTTCAAACACATCTAGTGTACATTTTTCCTCCTCCCTACTCCATCCTACTGTCACCTCAGTGTAAGCTACTTCTCCATGGGTGCACAAGTCATGATTCAGCATATTGTCCTGACATCATGTCCAATCTGTGAATTGGCTGCTCTGTGAAATCAGCCTGTAGCAGAAAAGGCATCAGAACAGTCAAATCCCAGCAGTCACCTTGTTGTCCGGGCTGTGAACATAAAATTTCCAAGCCATGGCTCAGGTGTGGAAGTGGAGATCTGCAGCCAACCTGCTGCAGGATAAATAGCATCGGGGTAAGAAGACAGGGTCTTCACTCTGGATGGTTTCTTCTAGGTTTCCTGTGCAAAGCCCTTGCTTGCAGGCACTAACACCTTTGTTTGACGACTGTCTCACTCAAGCCACTCTGATTCTTCTGCTGTTCTGACAAACAGATTTAGATTGGTGGACTATTCCAGACCCTTGCCAACATATTGCTCCTAGCCAACCTCGTCTCAGCTGCCTTTCTACAGGCTTTTGCAATCACATAGCTCAGTTTAAAGGTCCAAACTGGAGGACACATTTGCTTGTTGAGGGCTGCTGGGCTGCTCTCCCAGAGCCCTCTTGTGGCAATGAGGGAGAGCCAAGTAGAGGCCCTTGCCTCCCTGAAAGACAAGAGAATTTGGGGAGGTGCCCTGGATGGGTTTTGACATCCCATGATGGCACACCAAGGACTGAACTCAGAGCTACCTCAGCAGACACATCTCCACTTGGCTGGAGCAGAAATGTTTACAACACAGATTGGCTGATGCAAGACCCAAACCAGATTTCTGTGCTGAACAAATGTTGCTGTCCTTCTCTCAGTTTGCCAGGGAAGAAGTTCTAGCTGATGCTGCCAATGTCTGATCATGGCTACACATTAGAAAAGGGGAAGCAATGCAGTAATTTTGAATGAGTTGGGAGCTTAAAGAGGCTCATAAATTTTAACAAAAATGTCTCATTTGCTAAAACTGGATTGAGTGCATTTCCAGGTTGACCTACTTCTGACAACAGCCGACCAGGACTCAAAGTTTACTTCAGGCAGAAATTAACCTAAACATCACCCCAGATGTTTCATCCAGGGCCTACCTAAGATGTAGTAGACCATATCTCAAGTGAAAAACAGATCCAAGATGCTCACATCATATAGGTTCTAGGGCTGGTATCAGAGTAATATCAAACAGTGGGACAGGTGATGTCACTGATATCATACTATGGCTCTTTTACCACGCCTAAAAGCCTCTCAGGTCTGATTCTCAAAGAAAGTGCCAATTCATAGTTCTCCCCCACTCCAAAACACAGCTCTGTATCTTGTTCTTCAGCAGCTTGTACAAAGGAGGTTGTGGGCTTTTTAAGCATGAAGATAGGCAAGTCATCAAAATAGGCAAATTCTTCATGGCCAGGCAAGTAAACCAGAAGGTGGTGGGCTTGCAATGCACCTTTTGCCCAAAATGCCAAATGCCAGTGTTACAGCAATTCCTGTGTGTGGTTTGAGAAAACCCATAACATTTATTGTCCTTTAGACAATTATTCTATCACCCGATGACCCTTCCCCACCCGGAAAGGAGAATTGGGGAAAGCAAGGAAACAAGAGGGTTGAAATATACATAGATTTAATAGGATAAGACTAAATAATTAACAATAATACTAAAGAATTACTATTAATCCCAATATAATATAAGATAGACAAGAATTATACTCAGCCAATTCTATCAGCAGGAAGCTGTGCACCCCCAGCAGGGGACAGCGTATGTGAGCTGTGAGAACTGCCCCCACAGCTGCTGTGAGTGCAATGGCTTTGGGAGGAAGGGAAGGGCTCAGGGGTCCAGCACTGGGGTAAGGAGTTCTCTGGACCACCACCATGAAGGGAGAGAGGACTATGCAGCAAACTTTTCTAATTTATATTGAATGTGATGTGCATGGTATGAAGTAATCCTATTTGCCAGCCTGGGTCAAGTGCCCAGGCCTCGCTTCTCCTTATCCCTGCACCTGGCAAGGCTCAAAAGCACTGAGACTTTGAATCCCACATAGCCTAGTTGGCTATGAAGTAAATATTTTCATGAATTCAGACAGTAGAGTCTCCTAAAAGTGCAGTTTTCCCCAGCATTAGAAGAGAAGTTAGTCCTGTGTTGCTCAGCCCAGGGCACCCGTACACAACACAAGCTGTTATCCTCAGTCTGGGTTCTGAAGAGAGAAGGGAACATTTTTGTTCAGTTAGTATCAAGTTTTTCATAGGATAGAAATTCCTGCAGAAAGACCAGAATCTTCAGCTGAGGCACTTCCTTCGATAAGGACTGTTTGGTTTTGACTCAAGAAGTCCACAGAACAGTGTCCTTCAAACTGGGTCAGTGTTCTTTTCCTGGGACTAATTAAGTATTTGTGCTGTTAGAGATGCAGATTTGCATTTATTTGCATTGTGCAAATGATTTATTTCATAGGACTTCATGTGATTTTATTTCACAGGATTGGAGAGACATGGTGACATCCTTCAGTTTATTTAGTCCAAACTCTGTATACCAAAGAAATTCCAGCATCAACTGATCTTGGGAGGAGGGAAATTTTGTATTTAATTGAGACAAGAGGACAATTTTTCCAGGCTTCCTCCTGAATCACAGTTTCTTTTTCTTTTACCTATTCGGGAACACTAGCTAGAAGACAGACAAAAATGCTGTTAGTGCATCTCTGAGTCCTGCCTTGGTTTTTACAGTAAGATCACACTGACAGCTCACATTTGGTCTGTGTTCCTCTACACCCCCAGATGCTTTTCTGAAGTACTGCTCAGACAGTTATTTTCCGTTCATAAAAAAACCATAGAACACATGCTCACAAGGTCGTTAATTCCATCCAGCTAGCTTGGCCCTGGGAATTTTACTCCACCTTCTGAAGTGCAAAGTGTCTTTTATCAAATTTTCTCTCATGGATTTCAGATCTTCTCTCCAGTTTGACAAATTGTGCTGAACTTCTAATCCTTGCTGTCAAAGTTCTTGTGAACTGGCCCCACAAATTAAATGGTGCCCCCCTCCCCAGGTCCTTTGTCCATGTTATTAACAGAAATTTGAAATGGCAACTAGGCTGTCATGCATCCCTTGAAGGTGGATCTGTAAAGCCCTTCCAGTCTGACACACACCAGCAAACTGCTGGTAACTACTCTTTTTCTTCTTTTTTAAATAAGAATGTATATAGAAGGAATGTCCGAAGACATGCAGCTGAGGACTTTGGATTTGCCTAGTTTGGAGAAAAAGAGGATGAGAGGCAATCTCATTGGTCTCTGCAGTTTCCTGAGGAGGGGATGTGGAGCGGGAGGCGCTGAGCTCTTCTCCCTGGTATCCAGTGACAGGAGACATGGGAAGGCTCAAAGCTGCACCAGGGGAGGTTTAGACTGAACATTAGGAAACATTTCTTTACCAAGGGGGTGTTCAAACACTGGAACAGGCTTCCTTGAGAGGTGGTTGGTGTCCGAAGCCTGTCAGTGTTTAAGAGGCATTTGGACAATACCCTTAATAACATGCTTTAACTTGGTCAGCCCTGAATTGGTCGAGCAGTTGGACTACATGATCGTGTAGGTCCCTTTCAGATGAAATAGCCTATTCTATTCTAGTTCAGTCTAGTTTAGTCTATATTTTTAACAAGAATCTAACCTGTGGTATAATTCTTGACTCAATCTGAGACTTTCACTGGGATAACCTCAAAACATCTTCTGTGAAGGTATATCACATGACCTGCCCTGATTTCAAGGCCAGCTGATCTACCATAGGAGAAAATTATGTTAACTTGATATGAGCTCCTCTTGACAAATCCAAACCAGTCATAAACTTATTGACAGCATTGAAGTGTTTTCACTGAATTTTGGTTTTGTGCAACATTTGCTGTTGGTGGCTCTTGTTAATCAGGTTGCTTTCCAGGAAACGCTTTGGTGGAAGCACAGGTTTCGATTTTGAGAATGTATAGCTTATAGGTGCATTAAATGGTAGGACAGAGCCAGAGAAACTGATTAATTCCTGATGTCATCCTATGGCAATGGGAAGACTGAGTCATCACAATGTTAGAGGAGTGGGGTTGGTATTGAACACTTCCCCATATAAGTCACGGCTTATATGAAGTATCCCAGCTCATACCTATGCCTTCCATACCCTTGTCATGCACTTGAGGTGATCAGAAGGGTTTCAGCTCTTGCCACCAACTTTTAGGGTTATTTTATCTTTCATATTTAATCAAAAACTCTTTTGAGGGCTGTTGGTATCTTTTAGGTGTAAAGTATTTTTCCAGTCATTTGTTCCCACTTTTTCCAAAGTGGCAATTTAGTGAGAAGGCATTTAAAAAGCAGTCCAAGTCTCAGTGACCGAGGTTGGCTGCATGAGCCCCACACTGCGTTTGGAGTTCATGGCAGCTGTGGCTCTCCTCACAGGACCACAGAACATGTAGACACCATAGGGACATTCCCTGTTTACTCTGTGCGCAATGTGGGCAAGATCTGATTCACTTTGGTTGGGAAACAGTTGCTGAAAGTGTGACTTCCGTCTCTGCCAGCAGGTGCCCGATATCCCATCTGCTCATGGAGCTCAGTCTGTCTTCAGATGCACTACTTTTTCATCACCTGCTCTTTCATAATTGCCATTTCCATCAGCAATTTCCAGCCTTCCTTGGGGAGCTATTGGGTCTGTTTGCCATCTGTCCTTCTCCTTCCCCTGAGAACACTTGGACAATGTTTCATTTAGTGCTGTTGTTTTTTTAAACAAGTTCAACATCTTTTGATAATAAATTGTTCTTGATATTCCCTGGGGGTACTTCCATCTCCTTTGGTGACCTCTTGCTCTTTCTGTGCATTACCATGGCTTAATGTTTGCCTGCCCTCTTGCCATTTCATCGGTCCGCATATGACGACAGAACAACCCCTGAGTCACAATCCTATTACTTTTCTGGAGAGTGCTTACTGCTACCCGAGATTACTTTTCCCTATAGCATCTCAGTATTATGCTTTTCTCATCCGCATTCTTGTGTATGTGGGTTCTCCATTTCCTTCCTTGATTTTCACTCTGCATCTTTACTTTTGGCACACCCCTTTCTTTTGCTCTTGAAAAACAAAGATAATGAAACCTACAACAGCTTTTTAGATAACATTTTTTTCTAATTAACTTTTTATTGGCTTTCTTTGAGAGAATAAAAATAATTTGCGTATACCAAACACGGAAAGGGACAAATGCAGATAAAACCAACGATTTACCTAAGTTAAATCATTGGAAGAGGTAGACAAAATTATATTTAAGTTGATGTGCAGAGATGGAGAGAACAGCAAACGAAAGCAAAATCTGGGAGTGCTTTCACTTAGCCAACATCTACAGACAAAAATAAAGTAAAATTAAGTTATTCTAATCTGATAAAAATACAGAATTGGGCAAGCATACTGCTTCATCTAAGACTGGATTGACGGAATTTTTCTAATTTCCTTTAAAATATTATTTTTAAAAAGAGAGAGCTGAGATTTCCTCCATCAGATGACTGCAAAAGCTGAAGCTTGAAGAAAGACTTCAAGTACAAGGCTCAGAAGAACACTGCAAGAGGGTAATGCTGGAATTTGCTTTACAATAGTGTCATTTCATCTCCTAAACCAAGATTTTTCTTTGAAACTTACAGACTGCATTATTGGTTACTAGACTAGAAAATGCAAAGTGCTGAGGAAAATACCAAAAGGAAGCCTACGGAGGAGCTCAACTGATTATTCACAGGAAGCACTTCTGAACTGTCTCCTCACCTTCCAAGGTTTCTTCGGGTAACACCAAAGAGAGATGTTTCCTACTTCTATGTCCTATCCCTTTTCATTCTTTCTTCTTTTGTCACCAGACCTTCTTGGACCAGTGAGGGATTCTCCCCAGAAAGGTATTGCTGGAGTATGAAGCCTTATCCACCATGGTCCTCTGCTGTCATTCCTTCTCTCCCAGGTAATCTGTTCTCAGTACCAGGACACAGTTTGTGGTGTGTTGATGTTTAAGTGTGCTTGACGTTTAAGTGCTTTGAAGCAAGAAGTCACAACAGAGTCCTCAAAACATTTAGATTGATGGGTGTAAAAACCATCCCTTGAATACTGGCTCTTTGTTTGCAGAGGGGCTGTTGGGCTCCCATTGCCCAAGTGTGCCAATTTAATGTGTCAGGGAAGTCATAACAGTGAAATTGCAGGAGACAGCTTTCCCTGATGAGATAGGGGCTCTAAAGTAGTGTTTGGTAGCCTCTTTTGTTTGACAGTGGCTCTTTTGTACCTCAGATACTCAAGTTGTGGTCGCTATGGTATGTGCTATGGCTTTTGCTGCAGTGCAGGTGCTGTACTTGGTGTGCAGATTATTTCCGCAGTCCTGTCCTTTCTCGTAGGCAGTCTGAGAGAGAAATGCACTGTCAGTAGAGCGGCTCCTGAAACTGGGGTAGTCTCTACTCTGCTCTGCTACCTCTCACAGAGAAGCCTTGGCTATGAAATGTGAAGGACACATCTCCTCTTACCCTCCCAGCACTGCTATCATTCAGACAGCAGTATACAAACATGGATGAGTCTCTTGAGATTCCTAAATTCATCCTGGCTCCCAGACTGAGCCTTTCCTTCTTCTACTTTCTTTTCTTCAGAGGCCTTCTTCTGGTTTTTCTATGAAGCTGGTGAGTGCTATGTGGCTTGATTCTTTGCGGGGTTCTGATGACCGTGTTCCTTGCCCCACTGCCTACATTGAGAGCTGACATCTCCTTAACTAGCAAGCAAAACTTAGACAGGCTGCCCTTTGAAGGAGCACAGCCAGCTCTCCCATCCCACCACATCAACAGAGCCAAAACTATTCACCAGCTCTCACATTTCAGTAGGGAATCACAGTTGTACCTTGCATTTTTTTGTTTGGGGTTGTGAGGTGTTTTTTTTTTTACAGAGAGAGGGAATACATCCTCTAATTGTGTATTAGCGTTCAAGCGCTGAGATGGTGAACTCCTTCGGGCTCAGGTGAGTGACAGAGAGAAATTCTGACTCATTTGCAATGAGGAAGGAAGCAGAGTATACTGTGTGCTCAGAATTAGGGGCAGCAGGCAAGATTATAGCTGGAAAGGCTGCCTGCTGAGAGCACAGTGTATTTAGAAGCATCTAAAATTGTTTGTGTGACTCAATAATGTTTTCCTAACACTGAGAGCAGCAGGTGGTAACTCTCCCCCTTAGGATGCTCTTTTTATCCTCCTTGATTTTTTTACTTGTTGATGAGAAGGGGGAAGAAAAATTAAGAAGATGAGAGTTTCTCTGCTGTTTAATCGAAAACAAACAACGCTTTGCACTTCTGCAGTGATTCAAGGTGGTTTGCAGATGAGTTTGGAGGTGTTGGACTTGGACCTAGGTCAGCGTCACATGGTATCTGCTGTTGTACACAAGAGCAAAGTTGTGTGGTTATCTCTAAATGGTTCTGATTGAGCTAAAGGTTTTGTTTGTCCTGGAACAAAGCATTTTCTTTCCATCAAAGACAATTTTACACAGTCAAAGCCATGGCAACATGTGGGCATCGCTATGAAACCTGGATTGTCTGATACAGTGATTTGGGGAGCCAGGAGGACCCAACAGTAGCAGCACCAGGAAATGCTAAGGTCAGATGGTAAGGACTCTGCTACAACTTATTCACTTTCATATTCCAGAAGTCCTTGGTGATCCAGAACTACGAAATAGTATTCCATTTTCTTCCCATTTTTGTCAGCTGCTCACACCCAGTTGTCCCCTTACCCATAACAATATGTCCCTTCAGACAAACCTTGTCTGATGGGATCATGTAGAAAGTGATACCTGCTCTCAATGCAAGGACTTTGGAGAACCTACTGAACGAACTGTCCCCATGATTTAATATTCTTCCCAGGTAATAAAACTAGTTACCTTTTGGCTTTTCTTAACCTGCCTCACATCTGGTTCCAGCCATTACATTTGCCTCTGTCTACTGCAGCAAGCACTGTTTAGCTGTCAGGAATGCTCTGAAGGTTCCCAGTGGTTGAAGATCGTGACAGAACTACCTCTTTGCCAACACATTTGAGCCCAGAGCTTGCTGGGAAGCTTAAAGGAAAGACAGTTTCATGTCACAGTGTGTCTCTGGAGGTCCAAATAGACCTCATACCAGGCGGGTGAGTGGGCACAGACACTGCTGTGCAGTCATGATGATAACATGGCAGTGCCTGAGCCAGCTATTATCTTAAATGATTCATTATTTCCCCTCTTATCTCCTTCCCTAACCAGCTTTGCTGACAAAATTAGTAGCTACCTGCTGTATGCCTAGTGCTACCATTCACAGCACGGAAGAAAATATTAATTTATCATAAATGGAAGCAAATGGACCCACATTAAGCAGGAAGCAGCTTATACTTGTATTATTGCATCAAAGTGAATGGTATGCTTTGACTCATCTAATAGAGGCCATCACAGAGAAGAGCCTGCTAGGCAGAAGAGAGGAAGTCCAGATCTGGATGAGAAAGCGTCTAGTGACACCAGGAGCCATCTTAAAGCTGTGTGAGTATCGACCACAGCATGTTTCTTTCTTCAAATCCCTTGTGCTATTTGGGCTGGGGCTCCTTCTGATCCACCTAAACCACAGAAAAGGGGAAATGGCCCCATGGTAAGAGATGTCTTAGTCTTCCACCTCTCCACAACCGTCTCTGGTGCCCCAGCACTTGCACTCTAAAAACTAAAACTGCAGAGAGCAGAAAAATCCGATTAAGAAGGAACATGGATTGATGTGCAACTCATGCAGTTGGATACCCTACTTGACTTCTTCTGGATCCCCTGGTTTTGTCTGGGTACTTGTCATCTACCCGGGATCTACTGGTGGAAAGAATCTACTTCTACTCATGGAAAGGACACACCCTAGCCCTAGAGGAATGGCACTAAAATGAGAGCTATCTGCCAGTGGAGAAACGGAGGCTGCCCATGTGTTCAGCTGACTGCTACCTGCTCACAGCCAGAACATCTGCACAGAGATCACCTTACCAATGAGAGAGGCCTTACTCAGGTCCTTTTCTTTCTTTCAGTCATACTGCAGAGGATACAAGGAATCACAGAAAAACTCTTCTTTAGGGGCAGTCGATACATTGATGATACAATTGTTCCAGCTCCAAAACATTCCTCCCACCTTGCCTTCTTCCCCTAAATTGCTGTCTCCATAGTTAGCATCCCAACAGAAGCGCATTTGAGTCAGCACAGAGGCAAGCTCCAGACATGATGGCTTTTCCTTCTTGTTCATTCAAGGTCAGCCCCAGTCCTACGGCACCAGCTTATTTTTTCCAACAAAGCATTACAAAACCATGGTAATGGGATCGACCTCTGCCTGCAAGCTGCTAATGACTTCCTGGGTGAGCACCCAGGGAATGGATCCACTCTGGTCTGTGTGCCGCTGGGGGAATTCATTCGCTGCAAGAGCATTGCTTGGCTGACTTTCAGCACTTTCATGGAAAAAAGGGGCTCAGCCATGGCTGGGTGAAACCCACAGCTTGCCAGGGGGACCGGCTGTTGTCAGATGCTGTTAAATCTCACAGCGCTGCACAGCCACTGCATGTCCCTAGCAGACAGGGTGTCTTCGCTCAACAGTTATCTGGGAGCAAAGTGCACCAAGTACCTTAGGCAAGCATTATTATTAACTCTGATTATTCACCACTGTTTTTGCTATTGCTCTACACCTAAGAGAGGGCACAGTGACTCAGATCCCAGGCGGCCAGTGAAGGGATGCACAGACCACGGCACGAGCAGTCATGAGCTCATGTCCCAAGCAGGCACAGCGAGGCGGGTATGGTCCAAAGACCTTGCATGCTGTCTGCGGTCCAGAGCTGGCTGCAGAGCCCTTCAAGGGCATATGGCAGGCATGTAGGAGGAGGCTGCATCCCTCACTTCATGTAACGTGGATCAGGAAAATAAAAGGAAGGGAGGAGGTTTTCCTGAGAACAATATCTGTCACAAATGAAACTGTGTTAAGCTACATTATGAATAAGGTCTAGCAATTGAATTGCTAGAACTTGAATCTTCAAAAAAATAAATAAACCAAAAGTATGGTGAAACCAGGCCTGTTCCTGTTGGTGTTTTGGACCCAGATCCCTTCTGAGCTCTGACTTGCAGAGACATTCCAAAAGTTCAGAGGATGGAAGAGATGAGCTTATGTACTTCAAATTGTCCTAAACAACCTGATCTAGCAGGTAGGGTGGCCCTGCTTGGTACAGGATTTGGAGACAAATCTCCAGAGGTTCCTTCTCTTCTCACCTAAATCTCTTTATGATGCTATGATATTTCCTGCTGTAAACCTTCCCTATATGAAGGGAAAAGCACAATACTTTTAATTTTTGCAGGTCTCCTCCTTTGGCACAGGTCTGTTTAGCCTCTAGCAGCCATCACAGGGCTCTCAGGAAATGTACTCTCCTCTCCAAAGAAACGTGCATATGCACCAACCCTTCCAGTACTGCTCATTAGCACCTTTTCAATGCCCTGTATTTTTTGCAATTACTGGATAAGCAAAAAACCAATAACCATTTCTTTTGTCTTTCCGCTGAACTCACAGAAGGACCAGTTTACCCTGGAATGACTCAACTGGCTTTGCAACCATCCAGCTGCACAGGGATTCACAGGGATCTACAAAGAACATCCAACTTGAATATTGCAAGTCAATAAATACGGGAATTCAGTGGACTTGATTTTCAAGTTGCCTGGTTTATTAACTCAACAGTTGGTACAGTTGCCCAGGAAGAGAGCTGTGAACCAGGTCTCCTGACTTGTCAGGGCCCTGAGTGCACATAAACATACTCATGCCCAATAGCTCCATTTAAGCCCAGCCCTGGGCCTTCAATGCCTGTTTGAGCTGTGCTGTGGTTTTGCTCAGCCACAGCTATCTATACCTGTGCCTGGCCATGGACCCTATTGATCTGGGCTCTCACTTGCAGACTGGCTTTCTGAGTTGACCTAGGAGGTGTCTCGTCACTATGTACTCTCCTGATGATCTTCGTTCTTGGCTGTCATCAAGGTCTGTCTTGCCTGGGTACTGTGGGTTGGGGCCCTGGTTTGCAAAGCCCCTGCCTTGTTGGCTCCTGTCCTTTAAGGAGGACGTAGGGCTGGCTGTCACTGCTCCTGGACACTAACTCTGCTATTGAGGTCCTTGATCACCTTGGGAAAATTGTTCCCATCCGTGCTTATTTTAGCTCTGGGGCTTGTCAACATGACAATTAATGATGAATGGGGACTGCAGGCCAAGCCAAGACTGAGTCACCAGAGAAGCCAGCCGGGTATGTGGTTGTTCTCCCTTGTGTCTCTAGTTTAGCATTAGGTTAGATTCTTGTTCGGAATTTGTCCTAGACTTAGCTGTTTTTCACATAATGTAGAAAATGGGCTTGTCACACCTTGTCCCATCAGCAGAGGGGATAATCAAGCTCATCAGAGTCAGGCTGGGCATCGTGAGCTGAGCACTTAGCACCAGGAGCCTGTTAGGAGCTGAGAGGTCTTTCATGGAGACACACAAGGAGGGCACAGGCCGAAGCAAGCCTTTGATTTCACTATCTGTCTTTATCTGTGGTTTGAAGATACACAAGCAATTATTTTAGTTTTGTGAATGTGCACCAAATGTGTGGCTTTCTCATAAGAAAAAGGATCAGCTTAAATAAAAAGATCATGGTCACAAACCCAGCTCTAATACAGCTTCAGCTTGCAGCTCATCAGGGAATCCCTTTTCTCCCTGAAGAGGTGGTGAGGTTTTTTGCTATTTGTGCTTTCAGGTGAAATCTCCCAGTGCTGGCAGACTTCTGCCTAGGTTGAGAGCTCCCTTCACTTTTCCCTCCCCACTGAAATCCACATTTACAGCTGGCGGAATCTTCAAAAGCAACAAGAAAACAGGAAAACCAAAGCCTAGACTGCTGTGCCAGTGTGACAACTGTAAGTCTGTAACACTGGATTTGCTTATGAACCTTGTGTCTGATGGATCATCTGACATGAATGCATCCAAACTGAGTGAGCTGGTGTAGCTATTTCTCATCCCAGGGTGGGTGTGTAAGCTGAGCAGATGATTCATTCTCTGCAGGTATTAGTCTTTTCAGTCTTTACAGTCCTATCATAACCTTCAGAAATGGTGTTTTATTGTTTATCAGCACCTGCTTAAAAGAAGCAAGTATGAAAACAGCAGTGTCTCATTGCAACAAATCTCATCAAATTTGGAACTGAGCATCTACCATCAGAGAGATGTAGGTGTGCTACCCTGCCCCTTCCTTCTGCCACTCAGAGAGTGGATGAACAAATTAAATGTTAGTGCTAAAATCCCCACTGTCAGGAAAGGGTTAATTTCCAGTAGAGTCACCCAAAAGGGAAGATCAGGGTAGCTTTTCAAACCCTATTTTTTTCCATCCTTTCTCTGAGAGGCAGTCTCTTCTTCTTCATTCCCACAGAGAACAACGATCCTTTTTGCTTGATCAAGGCAATAATAGATGCTTACAAAAGCAAAGAACTACCTTAAATTGCTTGGGCGGCAGGACTGGTTGGTTCGATTAATTGCCTTAACTTTGCAGAAACATCTGGTATGCTGTTCACATCCTGTGAGTAGCAGACTTCCATTAGGAACGGAGTAAAGAAGATGAATGAAAATCTGCAAAGACTCACCCACAGACCTGAGCAGCATAAGATCTTCAGCCTGTTCCTATTGAAACCACACTGCAAAATGCATCTGCTCACAGAGTCAGAATTTCAGGGTAACAGAGCTTTCAGGTGCTTGTAGGAGCTTTGATCCTAAGAATGGCAGCAAATGGGGATGATGAAAAGAATCTAACTATTGTTGTTATTGCAGGTAGAGTTAGGCTGTCTGACACTGGAAAGTGTTTCTGGACTTCATTCAGATGTGTTCCAGCAAGGACACAAAGACCAGGACAATACGGTGCAAACTGAACCACAGTCTGGACCCTTCATCCAAAACCCATATCCATGTGAGCTCATTGCAAAACAGGACCAGCACGGCACAGGGGCTTCACAGGGTTTATTGCAAAGGCTCTGTGTGTATGAAGAAGTCAGGAGAAATTTCTTAAGCAGCCAGAAAAGACAGCAAGGAACCAGACCCAGAGCCATGGTTGTCTTGACTCCTGAAAAAAGAAATTGAGTCTCTTGAATGGGGTACTGGTAAAAAGAGGTTTCAGCGGTTTCCAGGCTTCTCCTCCAGGAGTCAGGATGCTGTGTCCTCCTCAGAAACAACATTAGTCCTCATCAAAATGAAAGGGATGATTTCTAAACCACGATTGTGCTTCATAAAGTCAGGGCAGATTTTCTGGCCTTGCATGTGCTGTGGTATGCACTTGGTGCTCTGAAACATAAGGTAACTGGCAGGTGAAGACCTTGGTCTCCAGGGACAGTGGCTGGCTGGCTGGGTCTGAGACCTTTTCCTGACCCTAGGCACATAAGCTGGCTCTACAATCTTTGAACCAGTTGCAAAATATACATCTTCCTGAAGGCTCCAGATGGTGAAGACTGCGGTCAGAATAAAGAAAGTGAATCCAAAAGTGGTACAGACCCAGTGGGAGCCATTTGCAAACCTCCTGATGCGTTAAAACCCTTCACACTCAATACTTCCAAGCAGGAAAGATCTAGGTGGACAAGGAAACCTTTCCCATGTTTACCAAACACAAAGTGACAGGGAGGGAGCAGATAAAAAATATAATCTTGTAAATAATTTATTTACCAGTGTAGGGACCAATTCCTTCTCTCTCTCTCCCTGCATCTGGCTTTGTTATTATCTTGAGCAGCCCACCAGCACAGAGCAAGCAGAGATGCGTAGAGTGGGTGGGCTGGGATGGATCATCTCACACATCATCTGCAGCTAACTGCTGGGACTGTATGGAGCTTGCAGGCTGCAGGAGATTTAATTAAGAAGAGATGTATGTTGCACTGGGGACAGGGGTCTTGGCATGCTGAGTTTCTATTGCAGGCTTTTGACAATGAACATAAATGTTTTTCCTTCTTCCTAATGTCATTTCTTGTTCCAGTAAAACCACTGCCTGACTGGTCCTGTGAAATCACAGGTCACTGTGTACTCCCTTAATGTGGTGGGGAATATATTTTGAGACCCTCAGTCCCTCTTGTCCCTTTCTTTCTTGACAGGAAGGATGTGTTTTTAGCCTGCACTATTCATGGAGCCCATTTCAGGGTGTCAGGGGCATGGCAAAGCCCACTGAGGTGTGGAGCGACAATGGGAAGCCCAGGAACACCCCCAGCTTGCTGGGTCACAACCACCACTTGAACAAGACCCTTTCAAAAAGGATCTACTTCCCCACCTTTCAGTGCACTGTCATACAGAAACATTTATCATGTGCAGGCAGCAATGCTGAGCTGCAAGTAGAAAGCGTCGTTTTTGATAGACTCGTAAATTAAGGGTGTCTTTTGTAGGACTTTCCTCTGTCAGGGTTAGGAGGTGTTTTGGCTTCAATTTAGCCATGCATATCAGTCTTCTCACCTTGTACCTTCCCTTTTTCCAGCTCTTCTTCTCCAGTCTTCTCTATCTGTATTTCAGACCCTTCAGCCACCTTCTTTCCTTATTGTTAAAGCCTAATTAACAACAATTTTAGTCCTCTTCCTTGAGAGGGCAGCTCGTATACATAGCTACCTGATCTGGCTTGTGTAAATGAACATGCAGAGACGAAATGGTTGTTCTGGAGTGAATATAGGGTAGCAACACACTTGAAGGACTCTGCTGACACCAAACACCAAGGCCATGGCATATGCTGTTGGAGAGCATTAGCAGAGCCCATTCAGAGGTTTGCCTCCCTCAGGGCTGCTTTCTCTTCCTTTTATTGATGGTATATTACTTTCCAAGCTCCCCTCTGAACCGAGGAGAAACCACTTAATTTTAAGATGATGGATCGCTTCAATGCCTTGCACTTTTCAACTCCCAAAGGAGCAGAGTGGAAGCCACAATGATTGCCACTTTGAAGGTTGCATTGGCCATGACATCAAGGTATATCCTTGTCAGGAGCGATCTCTCATTCCCTGAGTGGGCAGAGATCTTCCACTGCCTGGAGTTTATTCTCAATGACATTTTTAATGCAGCCTGTGCTCAGCCAGGATATGACAGCTATCAGCCTGAGTTTAAACACTGTAAGTATCAGCTCATATCACCACAATTAGAGATCTCTCAACAGTGTCAGTCCTGGCATGCTTCTTAGAACCCATGTCCATCATCTTCCTCACTTGCTGTAGCTTTATCTTCTCAGCTTCCACAAAGCAGCTACCTGGAAAGCAGTCAGCACCACCAGCTTCTGCATCCAACAGCACCAAAGAGGAAAACCTGGGGCAAGCCTTGAGACTTCTGACAGTTCCTCCTGACTGTTTGGCCCTATGTTTCCTCACTGCCAGAGACCCTAGAGAGTCTGTTGCCTGCTCCCCAAAAGGCTGGATCCCAGAAACCTGTTCTCCTCTTGTCTAGGACCTCTGGTGCAGATGAACTGGAATGCTGAGTCTCACAACTGCCACCTCATAAGCCAGGGTGGCTGGTAGTCTTCTCACCTGATTTCACCCATCTCCTTCAGGCTCAGTACTGTGAAGTCCCTGGACGGAGCCAAAAAGATTCCCAGGTAGGGAATCTTCCCCCCTACCTGAAGGGAAGAATTGAACCCAGCTAGGAGGTGAGGTATTTGGACTAAAAAGTATGCCTGTGCACTCTTGCTCTAAGGTGCAGATTCCATTCCCTCTGAGAGTGACCTAACAGTAGTCAGTCCTACCTTTCCAGAGTTATCTTCTGCCAAGAGAGTAATGGATGAACTTTTCTTGGGTTCCCTCAAACTTTCTCCAGGCTAAGGCTAGGTTCTGGAACTGTCAGATGCCTGCTCTTCACAGACAGGGCACCAGGGGACCTGAAAAATCTCCACTGCTGGTAGCAGCCTCAAACCCATCCCAACTCTTTGGCCTCAGTGAACCCAGGCAATGCTGGATTTTTGCCTCAACCCGCTTTCCAGTGCTGAGTATAAAAGTATCACCACGTATACTTGGTAGTATGCTGGACTAATCTAGTTACGGAAAACATCTTAGTATGTACCCCTTGGTACCAGCTATGACCTCTTTTACACATTCTCATCAACCCACTCTTCCTAAAGCACAGGCCAGAAATAGACGGTGGCAGTGACTCAGAAAGGGAGAGACGAGGAGAGTCATTCTGACTCAAATACCGAGGTGGGCCTCCAGAGGATGGCACATGGGACTCTTTGCACCAGCACTAGCAACTCTCTATGTCTCAGGTGCCAAACTTCCCTCCCCAAAACCTGCAGCATGCTGGAAATGTTGCTGCTTCTTACTCAGTAGAGGAGGTGATGCTGTGCTGACACTGCAGTGTGACTCAAAAGCATCACTTCTCCAGTAGGTCTTAACCGTGGGCTGAAGTCCCAGTAGCTTTATCTGGGCTGATAAACAACATGGGCCAAGCCTCACTGTCTGGCCTAGAGGGCAAGCAGCACAGCAGAACTCACATCCATACAACTAAACTCCCTATCTATACGTCGCTGGAGCACTTCCTGTCCTGTTGTTTCATCTGAACCATGGCCAGGCGCTGCTTCAAGCTGTGGCAGAGTCACAACAGAGATGTGGATGGTCTCATGACTGAGCTCCCAACCCAGATCTAATTAGGAAAGCCAAGAAAAAGAACACTCATGTTTAACTGCTTTCCTAAGCTGGTCCCACTCTTGTTAGCACCAGCTGCCGATCTAAAAAGCATCTCATCCATAGACAACATCACTCCACTGTGTCACTTGCTGAAGGCACAGCTGAATGGGAGGCTTTTCCATGGGAAAGAGGAGATAATTTGCAAAAAGATAAATAGAGTCATTTCTCTAAAAGAAGAGAGCAGAACTTCGTTACCAGAACCTAAGTGATTTCCCTTTTCTCTCCCTTCCTGTTTTTCTCATGTTCTGTGCATTTTCGCCTTGGCTGGCAGTACAGCTCACAAAAAATACCACATGAACTCTCTGGGTCTAGAATCATATATTAGATGACTGGATAAAATTGGGCAAACTATGGCAAAATATAGAGAAGGACAATCACAGAGAATGGTCCTAATCCCCGTCTCCTCCACAGCACCAGGAGCAGTGGGATCCCTTCCCAGCCTGCTCTGCTCAACAAATCAGCAGAGACTCAGTCCACTAGCCTAGGGCAGGCTCACCCACAGCAGGGAAAGCAGATCCACAGAGAATGCAACCATAACCTCACCTCTTACAGGAACACATTTGGCTTCCCATGCTTTCCTCAACATCGTCGACAGGAGTGTTAGTTCCTCTGTCTAGTTGTGAAAGATCAGCAGAGATCAGTCCAAGGGTGGCACTGAAGGAGCTGAACAGTCCTCTGGCTCCTGGATATTCACCTCATCTATTTCATTGTCATTCTTTTTGCAACTTGAGGACCGTGACTGAGGAAATATCTGTCCTAGTCATCACTTGCCTTCAGGAGAAGTCAGGAGAAAATTGCTCCTTTGAACTAGTTAGAGCAGTTCTGAGACTGGTTTTGTGCCTGTGACCACCTACAGCCCTTCAGCCCCTTCCACTCCTGAGCTGCTCTCCTTGAAGCATTCAAAATCAAGATGCTCTTTGTGTCTCCCAAAACACAAGGAGGTCTGTGACCCACTGAACAGAGGAGTTACCTGCTTTTGGACTCTATCCCAGTGCTTGATTTTTTACAGTGGGAGGTTTTGACTCAAAAATATTATATCTTTGATCAATGCAAACTCTAGCTAGACCTAGGAAAGCCTGACCCTGAGCTGGCTTCCTTCTACCAAATATCACATCCTGATTCAAAACGGGAAGGGTCTTAAAGATGTCAGATTTTTTTTATTGCATCATTTTGCTTCTCCTCCTTCTGGGAAACAGCCAACTCACCTGAGCTGCAACTTTCCAAAAAGGTCAAGCCTTGGCCAGGCAGGTACCAAGGACATTGTTGCTTGAGTAAATAAGGTTTTGCTTAGAGATCAACCCCATCTTTTAAATGAAAGTGTCAAGGGAATCTCTATACACCTTTCTGCACCTGGACCAGCACAGGTATTTCAGGGAAGGATGCCAAACTGCTGCTCAGCTTGTTAGTGCTGTGCAGAACCACAGCAAAAAGCTTTCCCACCTGACAGTCCACATCCATGCAGGTGATGTGCAGCCACTGCAATTGCTCTATCACACTTGCTTTTCCTGGCTTTTCAGGGACAAGCAGCATCTAACATATCTCAAAGGCCAGGTCCTCTGATTTAAAAAAAAAAAGGTGACCAGTACCACACTTCTACACTTCTTTAATTTAAAAAACCATCTTGTGTCTAATCACAACAATTGGGTCCATATTGTTAAGGTCCCACTGAGTAACAGAAAAAAAAAAAAAACAAAAAAAAAAACACTTAAAGCAGAGAGACATCACTTTTCTCAAGAAATCAGAGAGATTCTTGAACTTCATTTAATGCAGGAATTTTGGAGACTTCTGGCAGTATTCTGGTTCATACAGGTGGTAGGTATGTGTGTGCATTCCTCTGATATGTTTCTGATCTTGATTACATGAAGGTTAATCCAAGTGAGCCCATTGCTGGCCAGGAGGTGCATCAAACGTGCTGAGATGACAAGAGTTTCCTCTGAGAAACTTATCCTCACGTACACAGCACGGAGCAAAACCAAGCACATCAACTTTCTGACCATGTAATTGAGCCTGCACTTCTCCGAGATGAACATATAATTGCTTTTGTTATTGCCATCTGTGGGTTAATCACAGCTGACCCTTAACGTTTTGACCTGTGCACAAAGGAACTTCAGCTTCTGGGGTTTGAAACTGTCGCAAAGGCTTGTTGCTAAGTGGAGACTAAGCCAGTCTACAAGCTTTCGGTGCTGGAGAGAGGACAAAGCTCCTTCTCCTTGCTCTCCCACTGGGGTAGTTTATAATTATCACAGCCCAAGCAATAAAGCTGTGTCAGGTTGCAATCAATGCTTCCATAAGGTATTTATGGGCAGGAGCAAACACGTTTCGTGCAAACTTAAGTTGTGGTCTGGCAGGTTACCCCTGGGAATTTCTTGGTGGGAGCTGCAGTTTGAGCTGGCACTCTGCTCCAGGCAGCCCAGCGGCAGTGCACCAAGAAGGCTCTTGGCCCCTCTCTCATCCCTCGGGGCGGGCGTGCAAATTGTGTTTGCTTTGAGATGGAAAAATTGTGGCCTTCAATGATTATTTTTTTTCCCCTTCTCAGTGCAGATCTGCAGCCTTCCTACTATTTCCCTCACATTTTGGCCAGGTAAGGGAACAAAGAATAGAGAGGACCAGCCAACTAGCTGCTCTTCCTTCCCTCAGTCTGATGTTAAATTCCACTTATCCCATGCCATTTCACATTTCAGCAGACCAACACAAAAGATATGCATTTCGCGCCTTAGCGGGATGCCAGAGAGAGGAAGGTGGAAAGAAATAAAGACTTCTTTGCTAGGTGTCCAGAAGACAATAGCAAGGACTATCACCTGAGACAGCGTGGGAGGGAGGGTTTAAGACCCTCTGTGGTTGACTCTCACATTCTGGTGTAAGACTTACTTCAGGATTGTCATTTTACCCAGGAAAGCACCTCTTCCTCAGTCATCCTCGGAACACACCATTGCTCAAGCCTGACTGAGAAAGGCAAGGGAACAAACTCCAGCTCAAGACATTGGTTAGGGAAGGAACTGACCCTTTGGCTACTTTAGGTCTCTCCCAAGGTTTAGACAGCAGCTGAAGAGGATGGTTGAAGATCTGTCTGACAGCATTTTTTGGTGCCCAGGGAGTTCACATTCCCTGTATCTAACTTTCCTCTTTATGACCTTGCCATGTGGGAGACACTATAAGGAGAGACATGGGAAAGACACTGAAGTGCTCAGCCCCCATAGTGACAGGGAACATGCCCATAACTCAGGAAAGCAACCTCCCAACCTCTCATGTCTGAGGAGCATCCCTGAGACCTATTTATTTGCTCCTCACACACTATGTCTTCCTGGCTGAGGCTCCTGCAGCTTGAGCTATCACCTGGAAAAGACATCCCAGGGCAGGAGAGAGGCTGTGTCACTGGGAGGCACCTGGGGAGTGCAAGGCTGCCAGCTGGCATTGCTCTTGAAAATTCTCCTGGCTGAGGCCCTGACATTTTGTCCCTCTGCCTGACATGGGACTTGATATACATGCAATGTTGAACCATCATGGACAACCAGCACAACCCAATACACACAGAAAAATGTATGTCCCTGGTCATCTCAGACACCTGACAGAAAATTGCACCTGAAAGGACCAAAAGCTCTTACTGGCTTTGGAAAAACTGGTTAATCCAGTTTGTTTGGTGTGAAATAACATTTCCTACTTCTTACCACAGGGAAAGCCTAAAATGAATTGTCTAAAAGAAATAGAAAGCTGAAACACCTTATATCTCAGGTACCCACAATGCAAGCTGGAAGGTGTATTTAATGAGTTTTGAATGTATCAGAAAAGGAAAAGCATAGCACTGATATCATTAAAGGCAGCAAATCCATTCTAGTAAAGACAACATTTCTAACATTTCTCATTAGCTTTATCTTTACAAACACTTTGATTGTTTGACTCTTGCTCTTTTACTTACCGATTTTCAACCGTAATTAATAATCATTTCAACATTGCCATCGAGAACATCTTTTCATTTGCTCTTACAAACAGAAAGCTGAGGTCTGCTCTAATCAAAAGGTGCACTCCAGAGACATGAGATGCAGTACCACAATGTGCATTACAATGATCGGTTGATGTATTACATCATCTCATCATTCCCAGGAAGGATTTATTACTGAGGTAAAAGGAACAAGTGGTTACAGCAAGAGATGGTTTGGTTTTTTTCTTGCAGATTTACCCAAAATCTCTATTCCAGCACTCACTTAAATGAAAATGTTAAGGGAAAACTACACTGTCATATGACTTCATGTAGGGAAAAGCTGTGCAGCATATAGAAGAAGGGATACTCACAATGCTGTCTTCATCCTTTGGTCCAGTTAGTTGTTTCCACCAGAGACAAAAGATGGATTGTTGAATGTGGAGGGAAAGAGAAGTAATAAAATCTTATGAAGAAAAGAGCCCTGAAGAAAAAAATAAAAATCAGTATAAAAGGTATTTTAAAAGCAAAGAAAAAAGATTGATTCAAAGTGATTCAAAGTTACTGTAACAAACTTCTATCACATCAAGACATTTTTCACTTTGTCTCAGGAGGTTCTTCAAGACCTTTTCATTTCCATTCTGATCAAGCTGCAAGAAAACACCAAAACCTGGAGAATCTTTGCCTGATTTCCTCCCCTTGCCATTGCCACTCTCAGCAAGGCTTGAACAAGAGCACTCATATATATTGTTGAAATCTCTAGAGCCTTTAGTCTGACCACAGACCCCCAGAAAAAAATCCAGTCTCTCCCTCAGCTGCCTTGCATATGGAGGCAGTACTGGTTGTTAGATGTTTCTGGAGGGGCTACAACATACAGAAAGGTTAGCTAATGCGTCATGACCTCAAATGCAGCAAGACATTAACATCTTGAAGAGATCACATTTACCCATAACTTTGTCTGGGGAGCATCAAAAATACGTTTTTATTAAGCTAATAGAAGAACTGTCACATGTGGTAGGGAAAACTAGCATATAACTCCTGCTGAATGTCTCTTTGAATCTTTCTGTGCCATTCTGAGCCAACCTGGCTATATCTTTGCAGTGTGTCTCATTTCTAAATACTGGACTGGACATTCACCTAGGAAGTGATTCCTGGCTCCCTGCCATCATTTTGCAGTAACAAGCTCTTGCATAGGAAATTGCCTCAGCCTCAGGCTGGGGTCTCTCCTGGCATAAATTCTCCCTGTCTCTTAGATGGCATCAATCATTCATAGCCTTTTCCTGTTTAGAGCATCTGCTTCCCATTCTCTTCCTTAGTTTCCTCCTGATTAATTGATGAAATTGTTGAGTGTGGTTGCCTGGGAAACTGCAATTTCCTTAAATATTTTTGGCCCCCTTTATGGGAGAAAGCAGGAAGTCTTCACAGGAACCCTGAAGGGACAACAAGGTCAAACAGGACCCACCTTTCATCAGGACAACAGAGGCTAAGACACCAAAATAAAACCAGGCTGTTCCCAGGCTGCCACAGTGCCTGAGGGCAGAGGTGAGAGAGCAAGGAGAGGAAGGACCATGTGCTTTTCCTGTCATACTCAGCATCCAAGTGGCAAATAAGCCACTCTCCAGGCAGTTTTCCTTCAGGCAATGTATACAATGGCTCTCAAACTCCTACCCGTGACATCGTACGGGTAGCATGAACCTTGGGCGCAAAGCAGAAACGCGCAACCGCGCACTGCCACTGCCTGCCCTCTTCTACCCTTGTTGTTCAGCACCTAAACTCCTTGTTTGCATGATCGTGATGCTCCTGGGCAGCTTGCATGTGACCAGCACCTCAACCAAGGAAAGGCACCACCAGGAGAGACACGGCAGTGAGGGCAAAAGCATGACAACTTCCCTGGGAGCCTATGGCAATGCTTCCTCATCCAAACAAGCCCCAGGGTCAGCACAGTAGTGGTTTGCAAAGAGGAGCTGGGGGTAGAGACAGCAGTGATATTAAAGGCCATCTTCAGCTGCAGAGCTAAGAAAGAGGCCCTGGAGAGCCTAAGCCTCAGGTCTATGGTGTTTTTCTCCCTCCAACATCCACACATCATGCTTGCTGTGAGGCCCAGGCTGCACTCTGCAGTGTGAGTCAAATCCTGACTCCCAGGGCTGCCAGGGGACCTGTCCCATCCGTCCTTTGCAAAGACACCAGGTATGCCTACCCTGTGCTGAAGAATGAGCAGAGAGCTTTCTCACATGGTGAGATAACAGACAGCCTCGGGACTCTACCATAAGACTTGATTTACAGGTGAAACTCATTACAAGACAGCAATTGAGATGTAACACCATGAAGACAACTTCTGGTGGCATAATTTCATAACTCATGAGAAGCCTGGTGGACCAGAGTATCTTCTGGATGTGCACTCTGGCTTCACTCCTGTATGAGGCAGGAACCCCCAACCCAGGGTTGGGAAGACCCTAGAGAGGGCACAAGATGGGGGTTCTCTCTCCTTTATCACAAAAAAAAGGAGCTCTGATTTCAGTCTGTTTATCTCATTGTTGCTATTCAAAGCTATTAGTGTCAGTGCTTTTCTGCCATCATTCTTTCTTTTTCAGAAGCGTTTGCTGATCCCTGAGAAGGCTCATGCTATGCTGCTTTCTTAGGCTGACTCTCTCCTTTTATTTGGCTAAAGGAGAGAGCAAACAACATTTCTGGTAGCCCAGAGATGCCTATGGTCCCACCAGCTTTCACTCACAGCAACAAAAATAATCCTTTTAAATGAGACTTGAATTCTACTTGATGTTAAAAATCAAGTACTACAGTCTCTAGAGGCTGATGAGAGATGACACAAGACAGCAAAATCCCTGAATTTAGGTCTTAGTCAGCAGAGATGTTGCAAGTGTCCCTCAGCAACATTTCTTTTTCAAGCAGGCACACAAAGTGCTGCATGCACTGGTCCAACCATGGCAGACCACTGGATGGATCCCAGCAGACACAAACAGTAATAAGTGACATGCTTTCTGACCTGCCATGACTGTGGTGTGGAGGTGCTTCATGCCTGGGGCAAATTCAACTATTACAGCTCTCAGCAGCTTGTAGTACCTCATGCTCTAGCCTGAATCCCAGAGCAGCTAAAAATCGGGGAGAGGGTCGGGGAATGGGGGGGTCTTAGCTCCCTTTCAAGGGAAGTTAAATTAAGCAGCCTGGTTTATGCAGACTGAGCCTGGGCTTGGGAACCAGGAGTTCACATTTCTAGTTTTGCCACTCACCTTGGTAGTCTTAGTCTCTTCTCTGGCCACACAACCTTTGGGCAGGGACTGCTTCCCACTCTGCATATTTGCAAGCTCTCTGAACACTGAGCCACTAGAACCTACTGTAGACTAAAAACAAACACGAAACCCCACGTTTTTGGCTTTGTCTCTCCAGATCTTTTGGATTAAATTCACCATTTTCCTGAAGAGAACAAACCTTCAGAGCTCGTTACATCAACAAAAGAAGAAAAAAGGGACCAGCCCATCACTGCCCCCTCAGTCCCAGTGACTGTGCATCCTGAGTCACCTCTGCTTTCCCATTTACAGCCCAGCTTCCCCCCACTACAGAGGCAGGGGTTTGCAAGCAGAGTACTGCACTGACACTCCAAAAGGAAAGAAAAGGAGAAGAAAACAAGCATGGCTGGTGCATATGGGCTGGAGCTCCCCTAATGCCCAGTAAGGCGACAGATGCCCAGCCTAGGGGACTGAGACTTGCTGTAGGAGAGAAGAAACTGCTTGGTTTACAAGCAGAAATCTATGAGAATTTTTTAATGAGGATTTCAGTACATAAATTGTTTCCTGGGAAATGGCTAATGAAAGCTAATAGGGACCCCAGAAAAGAGCACGACAGCATCTTCTTATTTTCTGTTGCCTGAGGTCACAGTGTCCAACTGCTATTTTCATCCTCCTACATAATGTAATGGACAATTACATATTTTTACTCCTTTATTTTGCCTGAGATGTAACTGTTTCTACTTTCTGTATGAACATAGAAATGCAAGATTTCTTTCCCCTCCCATTGCTTCAGTTCTCAACTAATGTAAAGAAGCAGAAGCCAGTAAAAAGTTTATTACTAAACCTCTCTGGAGGATCAATTTAGCATGGTTATGCATAATACAGCTTTACTTCTTCTATTTTTCCTTAAATAAAAAAAAGATAGAAAAGGGAGTTATTTTAAATTTATGAGCTGATGAGACAGTGAGTAACGGTGAATCACTGTTTAATATTTTAGTCAACCATCTGCAAGGTGAGCTGTACTCCCATTTCATATTGCTAGAGCTAAGAAGTCACCTCGAGTTTCATGAATGGAATCAGTCTTGCATCAACCCCAAAAGGCTGTATTCAGCACCAAAACCAATCATCTTCCACCCAGGGATCTCAAACATGCAGCCTTTGAACACCGGAGAAAACAACTGTAAGCCAGGATGGGGGGTGAACAACACTGAATAAAAAAAGCCGCAAGGATGAGGCTGGCTTTTCTGTCTGCTCTCAGTGATTCTGCGGGCAGAGTTATGGGGAAGAGCAGCTTTCTGGTTGTGCATGGAGGACAGTGCTTACGGATGTCTATGTGCTGGCTTGTGAGTGCCTTGGCTTCCTGTGCTTCCAACATGGTTACTAGCACTGCGGAGGCACTAAACTTCAGGCCAGCCTGAGATTTTCCAGCCAGTTTCCCAGAGGAAGCAGACAACCTTCTCTCTCCTGTTTCTTCTTCCTCCAGCCCAGTGATGTTTGCAGAACGTCCCTTGTGTCACAGCTACCCCAGGAGAAAGCACGACAGTGCTTTTCAAGGGAGGAGGATGCAGAGCCGTCCTATGCAAAGGAGGTCTCCCCAGGTGGCACCTGCAGATCCACACTGCCAGGGGACACAGAAGCTGTGCAGACCAGTCACCTGCCCCACCTGCAGCAACAGTGTCGGAGCAGAGAAGGTGCAGGGTCAGCTGTGTCCCCTCCAGTCCTCACACCATACCTCTTCCCACTGGGAACAACCCGAAGACTCTGAAATCCCAGGCGGCTCAGGAAAGCCTCCGTTAGACCTGCTGTTTCCGCATTTCCCTTCCTCCTGCTCCCAGTGCTGAAATCCTCATCATCACCCTCTTGGTCTTAGCTGCTTTCATGATAGCACGGTCTCTCCAGGCTGGCTACTTAACTGTCTCTTGCCCACCACTGATACTCAGCCATTGACAAGAGCTGTCTCTCTAGTATGTGCCACCTGCCAAAAACAGGGTCTGGGTCCAGCCTCTTAGTCTGTCTCTCTCCAAGGGCATCTTGGAGTTCCTTTCCTTGATTAATGCATGTTAAGGCTGACTAATTTCATACCTTCCATCTCTGTAGCTGCTTTGCAGCGGAGAAAAATGCAATTTCCTCTCGCTTGTCAAGTGTCACACGTGCTTTGTGAACCATGACAATGTACGTTTCTTAGGGCTGTGCACACCCCACATCCCCCCAAAATCTAATGGGATATGAATAACAGGTTTGCAATAAATGTGAGTTATTAAATTACTGTGGAGAGCCAGTGCTGCAGAGGAGGGGGGTAGCGCGAGCCTCTGTGACCCAGCAGAAATACAGCTCTCCGTACAACGTGGGCAGAGCACAACCACTCCAAAGGAAACCGCATCAGTTGTCCTGGGGCTGGTTTCAACGGAGAGGGGAAAACCTTCATACCTTTTTGTGCATCCTGTACATCTGGAAGAAGACCACTCATGTCTGTTGTCTTTACATCACTGCAAGTGACAGAAAAACTCCCTGTGCAGCCAGTTCCTTCACAATGTCTTATTTTCATACATGTGAATGAGCAGTTTAGCCTCCACATAGGCTTGCAGACCTTTCTTCCACAGCAGGTGCTTCAACCATGATGCTGTGAAATCTGATGTCAGCACAAAGTCAACGGACATTCCTTCTCTCCCTAAAAATAACCTGCTTCATATTGTGTAATAGAAATTTTGGGAAGCTTAGGTAAGCTGACTTAGGCCAGAAAGATATCTCCCTCTTCTCATGCCAGTGGTTCACCACACACCCTGTTAAGTAGTACGCAGACTTAATTTGCCCTAGCTATTTCTCTATGTCTAATTTTTTTATTGGACCTGACCCTACCAACTGAAGGAGCCTTCTGGCATGAGATGTCTCATCTCTGACAACACATGAAGACACCATGTTCAAGTCACCTCCTAGACTTCTTACTAAGTTGGGCAGATTTGGCACTGGTTTAGTGCTAAAGAAGTTTCTGATATTATCCAGAATTCTTGTCTCAGAGATATGATCTGGCACTCAGAAAAGTGTAGGTTTGTTTTCTGAATGCTCTGTTTCCTCCATAAAAATTCAAAAAGCTTGCTCACAAGCTTGAAGGACATATCTTGAAGGACAGTAACAGAACAAAACTAAACATTAAAAGCAGTACTTCCTTTTGTCTTTTCCAGGTCTTCCAAGTGAAGCAAAATAAAGAACAAGAGAGCTTTCCACCCTCTCAGTTTTCCAGACATAAGAAAAGATCTCTAAGCAAACACATTTCCCTGGTTTTTGAGGCGAGAGAAGCAAAGGAAAGACTTGGTAGAGAAAAATAGAGAATCTTCCCTAACATTTAAGGAAGGAAAAAATTTACAGGTTTCTAAAATTTGAAATGAAGCTCTGTCATTTTGATCCCTGCTCCAAGCTGTACATGCCTTGATGTACTCAGGAACTCTTTCTCAAAGTCTTCTCTTGAGCTATCCTAGACCCTCCACACATTCACCCACTCTGTGGTACAGTGAACATGGCATGGGTGACAGTGACCACCTGGTGAGACGAGGGGCCCCATCTTCATACCACACTAACCCCCTTTTCTCATTGGATCCACCATAAGACAGGATGAAAAAAGAGAGGTTGAAAGCACTATCATAACACTCCAGTTCTGCCAGGAGAGTCCATCATGAGAGTGGAAAAGACACCCTCCTACCAGCCTGTATGGTCATTTTGCTTTCCTGGATTTGTCTGAATCTCTTATTGTTCCCCTCTCTCCACTCACTCGTCGTACCACACAGAGCTGTGATCTGAAAGCCTCGTGTGTATTCATCAGTGCTTCAGAGCAGATGATTCACCTACCCCTCTTTATAATTTTATCTCCCATCAGCTGAGAAGTCAAAGTCTGCATAATGCACCATTGTTGTTTTCAGGAGCAGGCTTGTCACTGCGATACGAATGATACCAGGAAAAAGGCATGATTTGAATTGAAACAGAGGGTCGGCAGGTAGCATCCTAATGCTCCAGAGCTAGCAGATTAAAAATAACAACAATGAAATCGTGTCTTCTAACAACCAGGAGGAAAGTAATAATAAAAAATACAATAGCCCTGCCTGTGGCACTGCGTGGGAAGGTGAAGGTTAGAGGGTGTATTGTCCATTCTGGGCAGAAAGTAAACAGTGCTGCTTGTTTTACATCCTTTACAACCAATTGTGTCGACATCCAAGCTCTGCCTCATGCCTGGCTCCCATCCTGCATCTGGGAGAGCTGGTTTCCAGGAGAGGAGCCCAGGGGATGGATCCACCCTGTGGGCCAGCAGTCGCCCAGCAGCGGCAGCCACCCTTCTTTGGCATAGAAATACTGGGGAGGACAGGGACAGAGAGTGCATCTGTGTCAGGGGCTGTTAATCCCTGAAGGGCATCAGGTAGCCTTGCCCAACACTACCATGCAGCTCTTTGTCAGGATGCCCCTCTGCTACCCCAGTCAACAGGCTGTGAAACATCCTGACACCATGAGGGACCAGTCATGATGGCTGGAAAAAGANCGCTACCTCGGTCAACAGGCTGTGAAACATCCCAACACCATGAGGGACCTCTTCCGACCTAGCTGGCTTAGTGTGAAGCTGATGACAGTGCCAGTCATGATGGCTGGAAAAAGATGGTCTGACAGAAACCAGTGGCTAGAGTGCCTTGACTTGAAGGTGCATTCAGCCCTCCCAGAGTGTTCAGGTGATGAAACGTGTGTTTGTTTCCTAGGTTGTCGGTGTTGTCACCCTACATCTGCCTAATAGAATGGCAGAGACAGAGTCCTTAACACAGCTGTAACTTCCCTGCTCCCCTCTGCTCATGGAATCCAATTCTTGATCATAAAGGACATGCCTCATTTTTCTAAATTGTCACTGGATTTTTCACAAAAGTAGGCCAGATGGAAGCAAACAGCCTCCCTAGTATTGCTAGATGCCTGCCACTGGGGCTAGATTCCCATACACAGGAGCCATAGGAAGGACACTGAAGGCATGCCTCCCTGGGGACCATCTTGCAGAACATGGAGTGGGGAATGCCCTCGTCTCCTCTGAATTTTGACTGAGATTGTTTCTTAGTTAAGACGGAGCTTATTCATTCTTGCATAAGAGGCATTAATCTGTCGTGCTCATGCTATTGGTGGTAGGTAGGTTGTAAAGCTGCGTAAGACATGCCAGAACCTCACAGAGCTCACAACAGCCAGCTTTTAATGTGATGCCACAGGCTGGTGTAGACCAATTGCTACCCTTCGCTAAGCACTGGGTTGAGGATCCTGAAAGTATGCCCACTTTTTCACTATGATCCTTCCTCATTTTCAGGTCAACAGTTGAGGCAACATCTTCCCTTTCATCCATCCCAACCTCACTCATCTTGTAGCATTTTGAGAGTGAAGGCCTGGCCCAACTTGTGGGTTCTTTTGACAATGAGAGCCACTGCCCTGAGACCTCTAGTCCTGCCCACAATTTTTATTGCATCAACCCTGAAGTTTGTGGCATCAGGTAGGAAGCAGAATCAGGGAAGTGATATTGCTGGGGGAAGGGAAAGAGGAAAAAAAATATTCTTGTTTTAAGGGGAATCAGCTCCCCAGATAATGGTTTGATTCAGGGGGACGGAGAAAAGCAGGGGAACATACTCAAGGGAAAAAGAAACCTATGAATGATGCTTCAGGTGGCAAGACCTGTCAAACTATTCCTTACATTAGAAAGTGACCCCTTAGCTCCACCTGTAGATAAAGGAGGAGAAAAAGATATATAATAGCTCCCAAGCTGGGCTCTGGCTCCCAACAACCCTCCCCAGAGGCAACATATAATAAGCATCTTAAAAGAGAGAGGTGGTGCAAATATCCTCCTACACCGGCAAGAAATTTTTCACTGCTCTAAGCTGTGGTTCCACACAGGCTGGATTGATCCTTCAGTTATATTACCACCAGCACAGCTATTAATCACCTCTAGTATGTACTAGCCTTCAGTGACTACAAATCCTCAGCAGTTCCTCTGGGCAGCTGCATCACATACCCCTCACTGCTCTGTGGCATGAAAAAGACAGTAACCTGAAAAGCAGTGACTCGCATAACCACCTGGTGTTCTTGGAAAAAGCAAGCCCTGAAACAGAAATTGGCTGAGAAACAAACATCCCACAAGGACATCCAAGAATTGGCATGCTCCTACATGAGGCCCTCAGGATAATATAACAACAAATTATCCTTCTGAGCACAGCCCAAAATTCATCCCTGGTGCCACTCAAATAAAACAAGCTCTGAAAACAGAATTGCTGACATAACTACAGCTGCAACATAACCTTCAAAACAGTCATCTTCTGGCCTCCTGTGTCCATCAGGATCACATACTACCTGCCCACTGATCAACAGAGCAATGCAGTCAGGTACGTGTCACGTAGACGTCACCAAGAGAAGTCAAAAATTACAGATCTGTGTCTGCTGGGAAATACTCAACAGGGCTGTCCACATGGACAGCACAATCAGGACTCAAAGGACAGCCAGGAGGAAGAAAATATTCTGCCCAAGGTCTATGTATGCTGGTTATATGCTAGTGAAAATTGAATTTATCCTGATGTGTGAATGAATGTGTCCACTGGGTTAATAGTTTTCATTGAACATATATTTCAGCTACAGATCCATCAGAGACCTCTCTGAAGCTTCTGAGTGCACAAGGAGAAATAAAAGGAGCAATTAACTTTGTCCTCGTATAGTTCTAGCCGAAGACACAGGAAGCTCACCAGGCTTGGACACATGACAAGGTCTCTACAGGTGGGATTTATCTTGCATCACTTCAGAGATTTGTAACACAGACACTTCTTTGGTTTGTTCTCCCAGGCTCCCTTGCTAGTCAGTGAGGAAGAGGAGGTAAGAGACAGCTCCTCAAGAGGCAGACCAGGCAGGCCTGAAACAGGCCAAGTATAGGTCCATCCACTGGAGAGTGACTGTTGCTTGTTCTCCACAAAGATGGCACACCCAAGAAGTCACATCTGCACTTATTTCCTAATGACAGCCATGCTGCAAGGCAAACCAGAGCACAACACAGTATTAACTACATTCCTTCTATTTATCACCTTCCTCCTTAAAAGAATTGTTCCCTTTGCCTTGAAATCAGCAGCAGCCTTCATTCTACTCTTTGGCTGGTAAAGCTAGTATTTATCAGTCAGAACATACGCCGGCTAAAAGCCACCCTGCAGGTCAAAGCATCTCACACTACCACCATTCCATTGGAGAGGCCAGCAGGGCCCTCCACACTTTCTAAGGTCCTCCTGTCTTCTGAGAGAAGTCTCTGTGGCATGGGAATCCTCCGGTATGGATGGATCTGATTCTGTTCTTGTGTCTGATGGATGTGGTGCTGAGAACCAGCTGCAAGGCTTCACCTGCAGCAACTGTCTCCAGAGTACTTTTTCTGCAAACACAGTCTGCTTGGAAGAAGCAAACGGGTTAATTTTTTTTGAGAAGAGCCCATCAGAAGTTAAGGTTTTGCCTTGGTTTACTGTCTACTACTTCACTGCAAACCCACGGGCAGCTCAGCCAACAGAGACCAGCATGAGTGGGGAGCACGTGCGGGGTTTCCAAACCATGCCACAGAGCCTAGTGATAAATACAGATCTGGTCTGAAAACACAAGGATTTTGCAGCTACTGAGTGAGCAGGTCAAAGCAGACTCCATCTGTGCTCCATTTTCTGCAGAGAATCATACACACTTCCAAAACACTGCCACAAGGTCTAAAACCTTTTCCATCTGCTGCCTGCAATGGTTGCCTGGACCGTAACGAACGTGTTGCCACTTCCAGCACCCAGCAGTGATTGATGCTGTGTTAAGAGGACACCAGTGGTTCCG
Source organism: Arenaria interpres (assembly GCA_013399435.1). Classification (NCBI taxonomy): domain Eukaryota; kingdom Metazoa; phylum Chordata; class Aves; order Charadriiformes; family Scolopacidae; genus Arenaria; species Arenaria interpres. The sequence goes on from VXAK01020794.1 coordinate 71,846, forward strand.
GTCTATTTACATTTCCAAGGAGCTTGGCTGGGTTTTATGCTGTCATTTTCTTTTGGTATACCAGCTGTGGGAGACCAAAGGGTACAAAAATTACCGCGATGCTCAAGCGAGGAAATGCTACTGTTGAGAAAACATCCTATTTATGCCACATTTTAAAAGGAGCCCCTCTTTAAGAGTTTTAAAGAGCTGCCACTAGCAACAAATGAGGCTGCTAATTTGGCCTGGCAAGCAGCGTTTGCTAAACACCATTTCAGGTTTTAATTCATCACATGTAGATTTGGAATTGGAATTCTACTAGCAAAACCATCATCAGTGTGTTTTTGCAATCCCAGCTCCCTTTCTTTACACATCAAGCCTGTCTCCCCCTCTCCCTCTGTCTCCCACAGCTGTCAGCTGTCATCAGCCAGGAAGGCAGATGAGCCAGCCCCAGCCTTGCAGATCTGACCCAATCTCCTGTGAAACAGATGCCCAGGCCCCAGCTCCTCTTTGCTCCCCAGCCCCTTGTTTGTCTGCAGAAACTGCACGTGCTACTTGTGACCCCTGCAAAGGGAGGAAGAACGATTGACCTTGTGGGAAGCAGGCAGGGGGTAAAATGCTTCACGTGATCCCTCACACTGAGAACTAAGATCCAAGAGCCTGCTTGTGCCACTACAGATCAGACAAGGAACCACGGCCGCGTTCCCCCTTCCACCCAAGTCGTTACGCAGCACCTCCCACAGGGACCTCTCCTGTTTCCTCATGGTTTCACCCCTGCCATGAGGTTGCTCAGAGAAGGATACTACTGATGTTAGCTTCACTCCAGCCATGCCAAAGTGATGGCAATTCTGGGGAAAACCTTGAGGAGTTAGATCCTCTCTCCAGCACAGGTCTCTGCTTCAGGGCAGAGTGAGCCCTGCCAAGAGCTGTGTGAATAAAATTCTCCTTTTTCCCCCATCCAGGCATTTCCCCACAACCACGGCTGAGGGGAATCTTGCAACGGTGCCAGCACTAAAAAGCCCCCTGTGAAAAGAGTCCTGGTACCAAAGCGAGCTCTTGGAGGAAATGTAGCCCTGTTCAAGCTGTCCTCCAACACAGCCCTCCGACTACTCTGATTGCCCCAGTAGCTTTCCTTGATCTGTGCCTAAGCGAAAAACTCCTTAGCACCCGCAAGACAAACACGGTGATGTCCCCAGACTAGGAACTAAGTAAAGGACTCCTAATTCATTTGCACAAGAAGGGCCATCCAATATGTCATGCTACCAGCATCCTGCTTCCACAGCAGCCAGGAACACATCTGCTTATACAGAGCCTGCAATGGGACAAGCACAGAGCCACCTCTTCCCTGGCATGTCTTGCAAGGTACCTTAGGCCTATCCTGGGACAGAATTTGCATGTTTAAAGCAGGGTATTTTAAATTGCACCACATTCCAAGCTTCATATATTGGAAACCAAATGCTTAATGATAAAGAACTGAACTAGCAACCTCTTCTGCTTCATGCTTCTGGCATTTTTGTATGTATTTATTTACTATTTTACATGGTGTGCTGCCATAGAGCACAGATGAACATCAGATTGGAGCAACTTCCAAAAATCAGACCCCAGCTTTTTTTGCAATCAGGTTTTTGAGAATTCAGCATAGATGGGGGGGAGTAACTGTGCCGAGACCCGAGCTGGTGGCCAGGCAAGAGCTGTGCATCAAGAGGAGGTCTGGTTTCCCACCCTGCCTTCACTGATCAGGGCAAGTGGGCTGCCATTCCCAGGGAAAGGAGTTGGCTGGATCCAAGCAAAGGAGTCATGTTTTGAAAACTGCTTTCTGAATGAGTCAGCAGAGCCATCTCCCAAGGCACTGGAGCCTGCCAGAGGGAAGAGCAGATAGTTTTGTTGTTTTTTTTCCCTTCTGCTGTTGAGGTCGATTATTCACCATCTTGAAGCACGTCACCAGCCTTGGGAAGCTGTTTTTTGAGTAGAATACTTCTTGACTTTTCTATTTCTGAGGAAGTTTTCCAGCCTGCCTTGCTGCTGTTTTGTCAAAGCTGGTCTATGACAGCAAGGTCTAGAGGAGAAAACGGAGAAGGCCAACACATTATCCCTGCAGGCCTGGCCTAGAGACATGTTTCCCTTCCAGGCAGGGAAAACTGCAGCCACTAAAGCCCTCTTCATCAGAAGGACACACTGAAGTCTTTCCTTTCAGAGACTCTCCCTTCTGCTGGTCTCTTCCATCTTCTATTTTACAGGTACCAAATACCTTTTCTTTCAGAGGTGACCTCACAGTTACACACCTAATTAAATACTGAGCAGCTTGGATTTACCTTAAGGTCTGCTACTTCTATTTCAAACCTGAGGAAGGACCAAAAGTGTGTCCTTCATAGGACAATAGTTACTGGTCTAAGAAGGATATGCTCTCTCTTGCCTAGAGTTTTTCCTGTCACGGTGATTGACGTAATAAAATGACTTTCAAGGAACACAGTAAATGCTCCAGCTCTTCAAGTTAAGACTCATTCAAGTTAAGAACATCCCTGGAAGAGAAGCTTGAGCCAGAGCAGGCTCTTCTCTGTGCTATTCCTTCATCCTCGACATGCAGATATGACAGCCCCAAAGGGCTGGCATCTTTCATCTTCGCCGTGGCACAGGGCTACAAGGGCCAGCCTCCCAGATTTGGTCACATTCTGGCCTGACTGTCATTCTCTGGATACTTTTGAACCTGTGACTGTGCCCTTGAGCCCAAAATCTAAAAATCGTAACCCCTTCCCAGACATCTAGAGCCACAGGCACAACTGGAGATTTTCATTTCAATCTTCCCCACCACCTCTTCCTCTCCAAGCCCAAACTAAACTAATTACTAGTCCCTCTTTTCCCGAAAAAGCTAGTTGCTTCTTCATCCCTGCAAGTCAGCCACCCTTATCCCTCTAATTACTTGATTGATTAGCATAATTAAGTTGAACTCAGAGTAATTGCTCCCAACCTGTCTCTACTTGGAAGAAGCAGCTTCCATTCCTGACCTGGGAATGGATTTATATGCTGGCCAGCATGTCTGCCCCCTCCCTGATGTATCTGTCAGCCTGGTAAAAGACATGAGATCTTCCTACAGACCACAGTCCGCTGGCTTCCTAAGCAAGATGCTAGGCTGCCTTTTGTAGGCCCTTTGCCATGAATAAATGTAAGTCACTAAGAAACAGCTTGACAGTAAAACGGTCAGAATGGCAATATATGAAAATCAGTGTCTGGCTGCACTTGGCTAGGATTAGCTCCATCAGATGAAGCACAATTAATGCTAATTTGTTGCTGCTGCAGCCAGCTTTCCTACCTCTGACATCCTATGGGAGCAGGGATTACCACTGAGCTAACAGGATTGTCTAAAAACAGTTGTGGTCTGTGCCTGGAAACATGTCTTACATCCAATTCTTTATAGTCCAGTGCCTCCTTTTGTAATTTTTTTTTTAAAAGCCAAGCAGAATTACTGTGATCCCTTATTCTGATTTGCGTAGCACAAGGCCAGATACTTTTGTCCAGCAATTTCTGCACTAGCTTCATTCATTTATGATCACTTTGGAGAGCCACCCAGTACCACATTGTTCCCTGCAAATGACTATTTTTTCACACAGATCAATTACTGGGGTGTCAAATACCCTGTGCTGTCACACTCAGTGGCTCTGATTTTATACTCCGACAACCTTGCTTTAGTGTGGAAAAGCAACTGAAGTTGTACTTTATCAACAACTCCCAGTTCCCTGGGCTCAAGGCACCTGCAGCAATCAGAAGCAACAGAAACAACAGATATGATAGAAATATCCAAATTTCACTAAATCAGAAGGCTCCTGTTTCCTTTTTACACGTTAGCACGCAGCAGAAGCTGAGAGACAATGCCTTTAAAACCCCCAGCTAATGCATCCTGCCAACCACAGAAGAGGGTTCAGGGTACACGGGTATATCTCAGGGGCTTTTTGTGGGTGGTTTTTTTTCAGTTTCTCCTTCCTGTGATAACCTTTCACCCCAGGCTTTGTGCTCTTTGTGTGTTTATCAGCAAAGCACATCCAGATGCCCTTCAAGAGAGAAATGACTCATACCTGACTCACAATCCCTCAAGTAAAGCTGCAACCTTTAGTTCATTTCCTGGGAGAAGCATCTGTTAGATTCATCTTGGAAGATTAAGCATTTCTCACTGTCATTTTACAGATGGAGGCATTTGTGACCGGCTGAGGAAGGGTCACCTGGTTCTCCGCAATGGATGGAAAACAAACTTCTTTGGGCAATTGAAGCCACGCACTGAGGACTGTGAAGATGCTCTTTAGCAAGTGCTGTCAGCCCCCTCCCTCGCCTTGCAGAAGGACCTCGAGTTTCACCGTGCGCCTTCCCGTGACAAGTGTGCAACTGTGCGAAGCAGGCAGCCGGCACGCTCCCTGCCCGCATTATCCGGGCTCTCTCTGGCAGGCTGATTAACTGCCACTCAGGAAATGCAAATTGCCCTCCAGCCCGTGCTCCCCTGACTGCACTCACAGCCTCTAGGTTCCCTTTCTGGCAATAAATGACAAACACGCTGCAGAAACCACCTTGTTTCACAAAGCTGACAACTTTTCACCCGCTAAAGTTTCCCAGCTGTTTCTGCACAGCCAAGGGCCCCTTCCTAATGTCTCCTTTCATTCCCAGAGGACAAAAAGGAGCAGATCCACTAGGCACATCAAACAAGAGCAGTGCTGGAGATCTGGTTTTTTGGTGTTTTCTATCTTCCCTTGAAGAAGCTTTAGTTCCTTTTTAGGCTAAGTCCCTCTGAACGGCGTTTACTTCATATAACTCGAGAACTCTAAAAGATACAAGTATCTGGCACGTATCCCCCCCTTTTATTTTAGAAATGGAGAGACCTAGAGAAGTCACTGCCCCATCCTTTGGATGCACAAGTCTTAGGGCCAGAGGAAGGTCACCTGTTCCTCCCCATGAGGACTTGATCATATGGATGTTTATGCACAGACATCCCAATAAGCCAAACCCTGCCATGGTAGACAGCTTTGCTTTCCTCCTTATGCTTCCAAATAGGATGGAAACACTAATAATGATGTGTAGCCCTTGGTGTGCACATTCCTCTCCTCACCACTGTCTCCCTTCTTGGCTGAATAATCACAGATAATTCACTTGTCTGGATATGACTCACAGCTACTTTATTTCACACAAAGCAATTTCTAATTGCATGTTGTATGTCTGTGTTATGAAACCCGGCGCTAACTGTTATTACAAAATTAGTGCAGAAAACTCAAGGGGAAGGAAAACCACAGTGAGAAACCAAGTAAGAATCCACAAAAGGGCAGGCCAAAACTGTGTCAGGTTTCCCATCTCTAGTACAGGAAGCTTTTCCACGCAGAGCCAAACATTTCCTAGTCGCTCCCACAGTGATTTAGAGGCAGTGAGACAAGTGGGGTCCTTTACCTTCTTCCTTTACCCTCAGATGGTGAGGGCATCTGACTAACAGAAAATATTTTGGCAACAGAATACAACGGGGGGTTGGTCTGGCTCTGCTTGTCCTTGTATTTGTGCTCAATAAGCTTTACAGCAACGCCGACGCAGAGTCACGCGTGGCAGCTGTGAGCTACCAGGGAGGCAGGTGCTGTCCTCTGCCAGGTGTCCCACTTCTCATGGAACTTTCACAAGAGATTTTTGTGCCCCTGAAAGTGCAGACGGTTGAGCAGAGCATATTGTGACTGGATAAAACAGAGCTAATGTTATAGACTGGGCAATTTTTCACATTTCTGGGCAAGGCCAAGTCAGGAGCACGTGAATTTTCAATTTTGCTCAGATCCTAGCTCCATCTGGTCCAGTGGCCTCCTTCAGAGCATTGGCATCACCAGGCACTTTGGACAAAGCTGGATGAAATCTGGTAGCAGGCAGACAAGGGATAATCCATCCCATGGGCTAAATTTTATCCCCACTTCTAACGCAATGTCTACACTGTTAGATAAAACAGAGCCAGAGAGAAATATGAACTCCAGAGCCCTGATCATCCAAACTACCTAACCACTCATACACTGCGGGTATGATTTTGGTCTGTACCAACTGCATCTTTCCCCAGGACACAGTTCAAAGGACAGCACACACCAACAACCACTCCCAGCAGCAATATGGGCAAGGTCAGCTTGGGTTCTGTGACCCTATATGTTCCTCTGACCCTGTTCCAGAAGACTGTACTTCCTCACAGTCCTACGTACCCCGTGCTCTCAATTTTGTGCTATGAAAATATTGTTCTTGGATGCTGAAACACATCCCTGTCATTACTTTGACTATTCTGAACTGGAAAAACACCCTTACAAAATGAATACGGGCATGTCTTGCTATCTACTGAGGGTATATTTCTTCTCTAAATATGAAGAGAAATACGAGAAATTAATCATGAAATTTCATATAAAAAAATAAATCTTTTTCATATGAGAATGGTGAGCTCAGGGCAAATCATCAGCCATCCATCTGCATCCATGGGAACTAAAAAGGATCCCAACTCTGTGTGAAGAAGGGAGCTAGATGCTGTGAGAAAGCAGCCACGGGCAATCAGGACCATGAAAGGGAGAAGTAATGCCAAACAAGACTCACCATGCATGCTGGGGAGGCAGATTCTTAGCAGCGAGGGGTGCTTAAACACCTGGACAGATTGCCACAGGGCACAGTGTTCTCCATCACTATCAATATTTATACCAAGATGAGACACCTTCTGACAAGGAAATCACAGCTCAGCCAGAAGCTTTCAGGCACAAAGCAGAAAGCATTGGGTGGGAGCCACTGATCTGTACTACGCAGGTGGCCAGCCTAGAAGAGTTAATGGTCCTTTCTGGCTTCAGAGCCAGAGGAAATATTGTGATTTAATCAAGCACAGAAAACCCACATGGGCAAAGGCTCAGCTCTGGAAGGCAGCCAAGTCTCTGCAGTTGGGCTGCCAATGAAGTGCCCAGCCCTTCATTCACACCACTGGCAATCAGGGGAGCGGGTCCCAGGACCTCAGAATAACACGGGTGCTCAGGATAATCAGGATTTGAGTTGTAAACAACCAAAGAAAACAAATAGGATGCATAGGAGGCAGACTTTGTGTACCCAAGGAAAGCAAAACATAGGGACGGGGCTGACTGATCATTCAGGCCCACAAGGGGACAGGCATGGTGGGGAAACGGGCATCATCTTTCCTCAAGTACCTCTTTGCCTAGCCCTGTGATCCCCTCTGTCTCCATTCATGTAAAACACAAGATTATGAATGAGAAACCCTGCGAAGGGGAGAGGAGGAGGAGGGGGGGGAAGGAGGAGGAAAGGATTTCACGCTACCAGAGCAACCGTCGCCATGGCAACTATTTAATTAATGAGCTGCTGCCGAAGCCTACCAATATGGTTCCAGTGAAGTCACGCCCGTAGTAATTACCAGAGCTTCATTCATCCTCTCCTGGCGGGGGTTGCGCCGGAGAAGCCCGTGGGCTCTGATGGGCGGGAGAGAGCAGCTCGCTGCATCAATGGCGGGCGAGCGCGTGCCCGGGAGCGTGCTCCATGGCTCCTCCGGCACCCAGACCGCACGCCGCCCAATCCACCCCACAGCCCCGCGCTGCCAAAGGGCAGCCCAGCTGGCCTCCTGCCACCCACCGGGGCAGCAGGCGCTAGCGGTCTGCGGAGCCAGCTCTCCTCCCTCCCTGCTGTGCCTTCAGCCTCCAGAAGATGATACAGAAAATAAGGGAACGGGCAGGTGGATTCGCCTCCGCCGGCTGGAGGATTTCTCTTTTCGCACCAGCAGCACGACAGCTGCATGGGCACCCCAAACAGAAAAAAGAGCCCCGACAAACATACTGAGGTCTCAAGAGGTGCATATGTACGAGGCACTTTAAGGAGAGGAGGATTAATAAAATACCATAAATGCGATACATAAAGTAGAAAACACTACCAACAGCGAGCATCAGGTCAGCTAATTTACCTGCTCTCATGAGACAAGAAAATGCTCCATGTTACAGCAAGTGCTGCAAACACATCACGCTGCCAGCCTGCGGTGTCACCTGCTCCACAAAGCTCCTTAAGGTAGGGGGACATGGACATGATTTACACCAATGACTAGGACAGGGACACCTTGCACTCATATTCGACCGCACACTTCCATGTCTTTCAGTCGAATATGCTGCAGGATGTACCCTTTTTTAGCACTTGCTGCTGACAAGCCCACTTCACCCACTTTAGAAAACAGAAATTAGTCTGCCAAATATTTTCACAGCAACTGAGAGAAGTTATAAGGATGTGGAACTCATTCACCTAAATCTCATCCCACAGGATTAGCTTCGCACCCTGAAATCGCTACTGCAGTAAGAATAACCACACATTATAGAGAATCCACTGAACACCATACTGACCATCCTAGAGACCAGAAGGGGTGGGGTTTAGGGCCAGAGGTGTTGGGATCTATTTTCCTAGCCTTTAAACAAGCACACCTACATCTGAACTGATCATCCAGAATCTCTTTATAGTCAACAGAGAGAAATAAGTCCCTCTAGTACTTTCAGGAATCTATCCAAGGATACTTTCCTTCTAGAAATACCCAGGTCTCCTCCCTAAGGACTCATTATCTATCAAATCAGTGAGTTTGGATGGAAACATGATGGACCTCTCTACCTGAAGGGACTTGTTCTGATACAGCATCCTCATTCCTACTCTCCACATGAGCGCTAAGTTAGCCTGAGCCAGTGGTTAAATACTGTTAAGTATACTGGCAGGAACCAGTTCATGTGATCATATGAAATACCAAGGCACCATCTAGGGAGCCTGTGAGATCACATTGACTAATCTTCAATTGTCTGATACTTCAGGAGCACAGCAGCAGAGAAAAAGAGCTGTAGTCTGGATCATGACCGCCTTCTGAGATGTTCCATCCTGTCTGTACTCTGAAAAAAACCCACATCTACATCATAGTCTAAGATCCAGATCATGGGCAAAAAGTCATCTTCCAGCACCTCTCCCTTCCCAAAGAGCTAGGCAGAAAGCACAAATACTGACTGGATAGTGGAGACAGATTATTTTCCATACTACAGAGAGTTCCCATTCAGGTCAACACAAAATAATCAGAACAAAGCTATAAGTCACCACATAAACCTGAGTCCCAGTGTCCTTTGTTACGTCTTCTAGATGATGTCCTGAAAGATGTGGGCAGGGAAGAGCCCTATAAGTGTCTTCGCCAGGGTGCCTCTCTCTTGTTAATATTGCACACTGATGGTGCTTATACAAAAGTCTGGTTTCAACACTGCTCAAATCCCATAAAATCTCAATTCAGTCTACTTTAAACTTAATTTGGGGGCTCTAAATGCAAACAACTCAATCATCCTGATCTGGCATCACTGAATCAGTCTTTATTTCTGCGGTAAAAAAAAGAAAAAGAAAAAAAAAAAATCAGGAGAAACCTTTTTCCTAGCTTCCAGGCTCATTATTTACAGCCTTTGAAAATGAGGCGAGACAGCAGCCTTAAAATATTGTCTTAGAAAAAGAATTATTTTTTTTTTAGAAAAAGAAAACTTTCTCACCCATGTCAGTACTAAAACACCCATGGCAAAGCACTGCTTTGAAGAAAAAGCCACCAGGACCCCTCATAACCCAGCACATACAGGGCCTGCAACAGAAGTCTGCCATTTTTTCCCCTAAAAGCCCTTCTATTTATACTCATCTTGGCAGACTTGAAAGTACCTGCCAGATGGACAGATAACTGACATCCGGAAAAGACACTCCACCAGCTGCTGTTAGCAGGGGTTGGGAAGCGTGGGGGCTGGTTAATAAGAAACCACTTACTTCCTCACGGCTGCTAGCTGCCCGCTCCCTTCCTAGGGCTTAATGGAATTTGGAGAGAGTATTTCAAGTCAGACCATCTGTCAGCACACATATATATCAGAGGAGCCCTCGCACCTTGCTCGCACGTCAAGCACAAGCTTTGTTTCCTCACAGGGAGCTGTGTTGGTGCACTCTCCCTCATCCCACCGCCTTCCGCAGTGATTCCCACGGGGCAGGGATTGGACCACGGAGGGTACTTACTGCTGGTAAGCTGGGGAGCTGAGACACACACCAATGGGCAGAGGGCTCCTCGGAGACTTGTTGGCTGCAAGTCAGAGGCAGCCGTGCCCAGCAGAGGGGTAAAAGGAGAGAATTAGCTTTCACATCACTCAGAAGATACGAGCCCTCGGTGCTGGGTGGAAAAGCAATGGGGGTGACGTTGGACACAAAGCTGAAGTAGCTGGCAGAGCACTTTTCCTGAAAATAGAGCTAAACTGTGTCCTGGCCTACATTAGATGAGTGGCCAGCAGAGCTAGAGGAGTTGTTAAAAAAAAATCATGCCAGCTCCTACCCACTGCAAGAATCACAAGGTTTTAAAATGCACCCTTATTTGGGAATTCTCTAACAATATTACTGATTTTATGCTCTTTGTCACTTACTTCCTAGTTTTGCTAAGAATTTTCCACCAGGCGACATACAAACTGTGTTTATTAATATCACAAAAGAAGATTTCTCACACTTTTCTGTGTTTAGTTTTTCCTCTGCGATTTCAAAAACCAAACGCGCCCTTTCCCTTTCATTGCAAGCAGGGAACATGGCAGAGTCATGGGACTCCCAGAACTGGGGCTTTAAGACCAACTGCAACTTGTGTGAGCCTCCTGAGAAGTTCACAGGCATTTTCCCCATGTTTCTCTCTAACACAGTGGTTTATTCTTCTTTTTAACCTAAAGCAATGCCTGGGCTCCCATAACAGGTAAGAGCTGAGCCCATGTGGGCAGGCTGCACAACTGGACAAAAAAGCTACCAGCATTTTTGCTATAGATGATATAGAGGACCACTGGAATAAAACCACACGCTCCTGCATACACTGCATTGGTATCTGTAGTTGCCTAAATCCCCTCACTTCTCCCCCTGCCTCCACACCCCCATTTGTAAAGCAGCACAGTGATACCATCCTCCTTCATGAGCTCCTGAGACTCGTGATTTATAAAAGCAAGGGACTGCTATCATTCTGCTTAAAGGGAAAGACCCCCGCCTGCACACAGAACCTAATTAAAGCGAGTTCGACTGATGGATTAGTTTGCAGCTATTTTTGTTCTTCGAAAACCTAGATAAGAGCAAGTACTCTGTTCTCATGCATTAACATGGCACTTAACTGTAGTTCATTCACTGCATTTATTTCTATCTTATTAATGCATTTGCCTAGAGAAGAAGAATAAACGGGAACAAACAATTGTTTGGATATTTCTTCTTCTGGGCAATGTTATTTCAGAGATCTGCCTCGTACTAATAAGATACATAAGTGACAAACATTACAGCCTCTCTGTGTCTATGATCTCATTTATAACTAGAATAATCTTCAGTAGCTCTGCTGAAATCAAAAGGAGCTACTTATATTTTAAGGGCTGGTGCTGAGATCAGCATCCACCTAATGCAATACCAGTTACAGATTCCACTGCTCCTCATACTGCAGACACATGCAATTTCACCCAAGAGTGCCATTTTTCTTAAAGCATCAGATCTTGGAGCCCTAATTTGTCCTTTTGTTTTCCTTTTTTTTTTTTTTTTTAAATGTCCATTTCAACCCCATTAAGTCATAAAGAAGTCTGAGACGTTCCAACAGTAAGAGACAATTAATAGCAATTTATTTTAGACTATTGCACATTTTTGCAGGTGATTTCACATCTCTGAAGGTGTGCTTGGCTTTGGAATTTAGCGATGCCAGACTAATTCTCTGAGTTGCTGCAAGCCAGCAGATCACTACTGCTAATCCCTTGAGAGCAATAGTTTTAGAAGCAGTGGCATCAATACCAGATACATTCAACAGCCCAGTAAGTTAACAAGGCTGATCATCATGCTTCAAACTTTTTTAATATACTGGGTCCAAAAATAGCCCAAAGCCACTCCTTGTCTCTCCTCATATCCTGCCTTGTAAATTAACTTATTTTAAATTCCTTCTGAGAGAGGCCAGGGCTCCATTAAAAATCAGGAACTGGCACTGGTTTGAAACATTAGTTTTGGTAACCTTACTACACTGACAATGACAGCCTTCCACTATAGTGTCAGCCTGGGAATGATGAAGCAAGAGCAGTAGGTCATCACTAAGAGTAGGATATAACTGTTAAAAGTTGCCAGATCATAGAAGTGCTCCATTGTCACTCATTACAGTGTGAAATTTGCTGTAAGGGCATAATCTCAAGTGTTCTGTTACAGTAATCTACAGCATTGCAATTCTTGAAGACCTCTTAATGAAGAGAAACACTAAAAATTAATACATGGCTACTAGAGGAATTGGCCAGTTCGTAAGGACTTTATTACTGTTAATATATTCTCTTTCCCACATAAAGTTTAATTAATTCAATGAGAGAAGAGAGAGTGACACAAGCAGCAGCAAGCCCAGAAATGTCAGAAGGGGCAGCAAATCCCTCCAGTCACCCCAGACTTGTCCTGGGCAGGGACAGCTGACAGAAGGCAATACCACAAGAGGCAAATAGCTGAAGATAAATTTAACCTATTTTTTAAATAGTTGAAAACTCATAGGCAATGTCCCTTACTTCAAGGGTTAACATTTCAAAACAGCCCAGTAGAAACTATGCCACAGTGAAGATATTGAAGATTAGATATCAGTTCTGTAAGATTTGTTTCTTTTTAGTAGATGTATAGTGGATCATATGATGAAGTGAAAAAATAATTTGAAAATCTCTGAGATCAGGATCTGGGCATTCTGGTGAATTCCAGTCTTCCGAGTATGTGCTTCTCCCATTTCATCAGTATATATAGGTGATAAAAAAACCCCATTGCTTAAAACTGCTGTTCAGCTTGATTTTATTACTGCCTTTTTATGAAGGGTGTGAAAATGCCCTTTTATATTTGCATAGACTTACAATAGAGAAATAAGGACCAAGGTAAAACCAAGAACAGAGCTATTTAAGGACAGTGTGTTAAAATTGAACTGCTCTGGACAGTCATGTTGCTTCCTTCTTGATGGGAGGCTTATTGGGCAGAGAGCAGCCTGCACTGAGCAACACCACCCGGTGAGGGGCTAAGAGCAGACTTGGTGCCTGGATCCTGCACAGGCTTCTGCCAATGATGGATCAAGTTCTCAAATTCTCCCAAGCAAAGTCAATGCGCTAACCCGCTGGGAAACAAGTAGAGCTGCATCTCCTTTATCATCTCCCGAACAGGATTTACACAAAAAGTAATTCTTTCTGATGCCAGACTCATAATTTGGTTCAATTACTTGCTGTATTAAATTGCTGAATCCAGTGATTTATTGATTCAATCTTAATTGTGACCTTATTTTCATCCTTGCCTTGTTCCTCTTTAATTACTTTCATGAAACTGTAGTAAATTAGCCTAATAATGTGCTTGATAAGCACATACTTGCTCATTTTTTTCTTTTAGTAAAATCCATAAAGAGTACATGGGGCTGGCTTAACCCTTCAAGTCATATGAATGTTTGATTCTGCCTAATACCTAAAGCCCAAATTCACAATGGCACATAGGAGCCTAAAACCCCTGTTAATAGAACCTGTTCTCTTTTATTTATTTGATTATTTATTTAAATGAATTAATGCCTTTTGCAGCCTTCCCTGCGAAAGTGGGAAGCCTTCCCTTGCTCAAGGTCCAGCGAGCCCAGCATGAAAAAACTGGCGCTGCTTCATTCTGCACAGGACTCCTCCTTGTAGGTTAGTTGTGTTGACATTTGGCTGGTTCCCAGACATCATACAGGCCACCCCACACATAGTAATGCCCAAGGGCTACCGCGTGCTATTCACAGTCACACACTGCTCTAGGAAAGTTATGTGGGGAAATTGTCCAAGCACTCATGCCAGAAGCACATCTGAACTTTATGGATGGGCTCGTTATCAGAGAAAAGCAAAACGCTCAGTCTGAAAGGTCCCAATCTGTAAAAGCCCATTCTTTCATCTACACTGCACTTTCTGCACCAAATCAGAGTGACTTTGATAAGCAAGGTCCATGACTGGCTTGTCTTCTTTCCACTCCACCACCCATCACCCAAAATGTTGGTTCCACTACTCTATCCAGATATCTTAATTACTGCATTGCACAAGTACTACATACCGAGTCTCTGCATCCCAAAGATTGGGGTCTGGCTAAGACCGTTGTGTACTCGGAGAACGGACTGGGACGTTCAGAGAGAGCTTGGAACAGCAAAGCCCTGAAAACATCCTGTGCCTCCTACCACTTCCACCTGAGAAACACATTTCCTACTCTGCAGGAAGGGGAGAATGAAAACAGATGCCTGTGCAGACATGCAGCCTAACTCCAGGTGCACAGCATCAGAAAGAAACGTTCAGTGAAGAGTGGCATCCATAAGAATGTTTATTCTTTGACTGTCTTAGCCTCTGACATAGGTTGTTTTCCATGTCCAGAGCAAACAACCTCAAACCAGTTAAAAAAAAAAAAAAAAAAAAAGGGGAGAATAAAGTTCTTAAGAAGCTTCTTTAATGAAATAGAAATCTACCAGTTGCTGCCAGAAGAGCTGTGTTATCATAGCAATGTGTATCTAACTATGTAGCTTAAGTCTTATTTCAAGAAGGTAGGGTGTTCATTAGCTTTTGTTCCAATTTGTCATTTTCTAGTCCCTGGAGGAATCTTATGTCAGACACCCATGCCAGAAATAAAAGCAGAGGGCCACTGTTCCCTCCTTTTCCTATTAGTGTAACTCCACTGGCGTGTGCTCCCCAGGGTAAATCCCAGTACGATCTGCCTCTTTCCCCCACCCCAAATGAGTCCTTAGCCTCACGCAATTCCCTGTCTGTCTGACTGCCAAATCTAAGAACAATTATTAGCAGAATGATCGCCAAACGAGCACTGAACAGGAAACAGAGCTGATTAACCAAGGCATAAAGCTCTCCAAACCACAGCCGGGGTTTTCTGCTCGCTTAGAGCTCTGCCTGGCACCGCTGGGAGCAGCCCTGACACATTTACACCACCCTGGTGCAGAAAGGATCTCTGCTTAGCAGAGGGGAGTAGAAGGGTGTCAGACAGTGTGAAGCTGATCCCTAATACAGGCAAAAAATGAGAGACCCGTTTGTAACAATCTGGAAATCCACAGGTGGATCCACAAACCCTGGGAAACATCACTTGGAGTTTTAAAATCCAGATTGAGCCAGCACACGCCCCTTAGGAAAATGCCAGATAGGGAAGTCTCATGGTCCAGACCATCGCAGTCATCTCAGACCCTCCAATCTCTTTCTATATTGCCCTCACGACGCTCTGTGGCTGTTTTTCCTCTTTTGAGAACCGCGGTTCTCATCTACTTCATGTTGTCTTGTGATGAGAGAACTCCTGAGGCCCCTGGGCAGTGACCACAACCAACCCCGGGAACTGGACGCAGAGCCTCAGCCAGTCAGGAGTTTTGCCTTCCAGGCAGAGAGTCAAGGACAAGTTAGCCCTTTATTACCACAAGCAACAGAACGATCATGCCAAATACCATTTCCAGTTTGTGAGCCTTCCCAACAAACGAATCAATTACCATTCCTAGCTGGGATCATTACACAGCCTTGTTCCCCTCTGCATTGTTTGCTCAGTAATATTGCTCTGTGTCTTCATTAACTAGCAGCGATTCGGAAAGAAACCACCATAATTCATATTCCAAAAGTCATCCTCCCATGCACCCATTCACTCACCATTCCTAATTAAGTTCATGAAAGATTAATTCCTTAATGATTATGATTTGTAATGTTAATTAATTAGCTGTTTTTCCATTAAGCATTCAGAGGTTTCTAGCATTACATCGATTCCTTAATTAGCCGGTGGCAAGTGTGGAAAAAAAAAAGTGAGTAACCAGCTTCATTCTTTTTGTCCCTTAGGCAAATTATCTGCTGCTTGGTCTTCCAGTCCATCTCCTTTCCCACTCCCTGCAGAATCCCTTTCCTCCACTGCTGCAAATGTACCTGCTTTGCTCACTTTTCTTTCTAAGAGGGCAACATAACCAAGGAACAGGCATAACTGACTCACGTCATACTTTCCCTGAGTAAAAAGGACTTGGATATGAACCCTGCCTCTCTTCAAGGTGGGCAGACCTGCAGCTGAATAGGTGCCTAGCATCCTGCTATGCCAGAATGGCACTTTCTAACATTCGGCTTGGAATGAGAATCCCCAGGATTGCTGAGCTCTGCCTGATGCCAGCACCAGGGAGGGTGTCTACATTGCTATTCCAGTTAGCCTGCCAGGAGTTCCCTGCAACTTCAGCTTCATCACAGTTTCCAAGGCAACTTCTTTGGCTTCTGGTGTTGATAGGCTTTGGAGGATTCCAAAAGGGGGTTTGCAAGCTCAGCCTGTCCTCTCTGATAGCGACTAGAAGCTCCACTAGCACAAGGCTGAGTCTGCACTTTACAGTGAAAATTTTTAATTTCTCCAGAACTTCTGAACAAAACTCTCAGCATTGCTCATGATTGGGTGCATGCTACATATTCAGCACTAAATGAGCACAGAGCAGGGGCATTCCGCTTCTAGCCCCTACCGCATTTTAGAAGACTCAAACCAATGTCTGCTCTGAACAGTAGTCCCAGGCCCAAATTCCCACTGCACTTTCTGCTTCATGTCTAGTCACCAGCTGCCCGTGGAAGAGGCTTGCTGATATCTCCTAGAAACTGCAGAGGTGTCCATGTGACCATGTCAGGTATGGTCACCATGGGAACGGGCATACAGAACACAGAAGAATAAGAGACTGAAGAGACAACTGAGGTGAACAGAACATCAGTTCACCTGTGAGGATTGCTGCACATCCAATTCACCCACAAACATTAGTCTGAGATGCACAGAGAAGAGGTCTTTCTTCCCCAAACAGTCTTAGAAGGATAGCAGGGCTTGGAGCTTCCCTCCAGCCCTTCTTTGCTCCCTTCACACGGCATGTAAGACTTTGCAGCCACTGGTCACCACCTGCTCGGACTCAGAGCTGGGAGCAACTGGAGAAAGTCAGGGTTGAGTAGTTAGGATATATCCCTGATGCCTTTCCATTGCCACTTTTAGAAGAACCCCTAAGCCAAGTTTCTCTAATGCTATCATTCCCAAAATAAAGGGGATCCACCACCCCAAACCCCTCTAACACAGAGTTCAGAGAGAACGTCAGTAATCCTGACCACTCTAAACACATCAGGTCTGACCCAAGGTTGAAGGTATTTTTAAAAGGACAGATCATTATAGCTGAGGAATGGTGTCTTCTAGGGGCCTTGGCTTCAGCTCCACATTTCTCGACATACCTACACATAGAAAGAAGGCTTCCCACATTCTAGGTGCACCCAAGTGAGCTGCTCCACAGGCCAGGTCACTCCTTGCCTCTCCTGCAGGCAGTATAGCCACAGTCCTCAGGGGTGGCCTAACTATTAGCCACCGGTCTCCCTCCAGAGTCTGAGAGATAAACCTAGTCATGTGCAAGGAACTATTGGGAATCACAGTAAAACAGGAAGCATCTCATCCTGGACCAGTGCAACAGGATGAGGAGCTTGCATGGTGCCACTTAGCAGCGGGAAAAGCTCCATGCTAAAGGAATAGTAAATACATGAGTAAGAAGCCAGGACTTTTTTTGTCCTTTGTGACAAAGACGGGAGACACTGCAGCAACTGTAGTCCATTCTGGTGAACAAACCATACTGATATCATTCTGTCCTTAGATACTGCACTACACTCGGTTCTTACAACAAATTCACCTCATAGCTCCAAGCCCTCCACTTCAAGCTCAAAGCCACCTGTACTAAGCAGATCTGTTGCAAAGGGCTTCCTCTGTGCTATAAGCTGAAAAGGAAACCCGCTTCAGTTCTCCAAATAATTTAAATGCATGTTTAAGAAAAATGCTGTGAGATCAACTTCCTATCTACCTTCCTTCCCATCTGCTCTGCATTTTTTTTATACTATGATAATTATCATGGAGTTAGTGCCTGCAAGCAACAGGGTCTCTAAATGTAGGGAAACTGAGATTTGAAGGATCCCACAGTAATGGTGCCTACAGGGTACCAGTCCTCAGTGTGGCACACATATCAGAAGCATAACAAACGTGGCCTTCCTCATTTGGGCCACCTGGTCAGCATTTATTGCAGAGTGAAAGCACCAGCAGTAGCTTTGCATTTTCCAAAATGCAGCCTAAGAAATATTTCCTAACTAATTACTGTCCCATATATGTGTCTCTGATCCGAAACAGCAGCAAAAGCCAGAATTAAGGGGAAAAAACAATATTGCAAATCACACACATCCTTTCTGCCGGGGCTCAGTGAAGTGTAAACCAGTTGCAGGACACTAATCTCCACACAGACACTTTTATTACAGCAGTAAGTGCTTCTCTGTTGATTTCTACTAAAGCCAGCTTGCACAGAAGCAAAGGTGCCTTAGGACAGCCACATCAGCCTGAACAAGACTCTTGGTCGCTAGAGAAGCTGACAAGGAGAAAGTTCTCTTGTCAACATCATATGCATCTGCCAGAAAGTCTCCACATCAGCTGGTGACAGGGACACATGAGGATTTGAAACAGAGACCACAGCTGAGCCGTGTCCCTGGATCACCTCTGGTGACCTTTCAGTTTAGATGCTTTCTGCCACTCCAAGTAAACTTTGCCCCTGTGTCTGGCTTCCATCAGGAAGAGCTGAACAACTCTTGAAGCATGTTTCTTCTCCTCCTCTTCCCACTGTCGTTACTGCATGGTGACTCACTCCCCAGTATGCCCACAACCTGCTAAGCCATTGCTGCCGAAAACACAACACTGCAGCTCAATCAAAATAAATACCACCTGCCTCCCTCCTCTCAGGAACCAGCACAGGCAAATCTGTAGCAGAATAGACCCCAGCCCTCCAAAACAGGGCTCAGAATGAGACACCGTATTGAGCAGACAAATCCTGCATTAATTAGCAGGGAAAAAGGGGAAGGGACTCAGCTAGGAATGGCCCTTATGACCTGCTACCAGTCCTTGCTCACAGCTCCTGGAAGCCTCTGGGATTTCCAGGCAGGGATCTGAAAGACTGGGTGAGGTCTCCCATGCCCCAAATATCCTCATATCCTCATTCCTGCACAGCCCTGTCACTGGTGTAGCCCTGACAATGTACGTTGGAGCACCCAACAGAATGGACCGTTTCACACTGAATTATAGGTGTCTCCGGCACGGCAAGGAAAGGAAGAAGTTGTGCATCGTTGATACTCTGGGGATGAAAACACTACATTCCAGTACAATATTACCCAGCTGACAGCATACATGGTTCATTGAGCTCCTCACTCTAAAAAAAAACGTTGCAAACAAAACCAGCCAGGCGACACGGAGCACGTTCTGCGAGCAAGGCTGCCACCACATGGTACAAGGACAAGCCTGCAGACTCCTGGAGCCAGAGCAGGAGCAGAAAAAACCATCCTCACACCTCCAACCAGCCCTAGCCTCACGAACCATCTACAGCCAAATCCTGGTCATCTGAATCAATTAATTTGGTCAGGAACCGTCTCTCTTGCACCCTTTCCCTCCCCTCCAAGTCATTAGAATCTCTTGCAAAGAAAACCACCAGAATCTTGTAAAGAGGGGTTCCTAAGACACAGGTGAGATCTGGCTGTTCTTACTAGGGAACATTTGAATCAAGAAAGCCCCACAGATCAGAAAAATCTGGGCTCAGTGGAGCCTGGGAACACTAACAGTCAAAAATATACCAAGGTCTTGCAGTTCCTAAACTCACATTGGTTGCAGGCACGGAACTAATCCAAAAGCATATTTCAAATAATGGCTGGGGAGCCTTCGCCTCTCACGTTGAGCTACAGAGCAGTTTGGGTAACTGTGATTCTGCTCTGCAGTAACAGAACCGTCTGCAAAGGGGAGAAAGCATTTTTTCTTCCTCCCTTTCAGCCCCCTCAAAATATTCCCCAAAATTGTGGGGGAGAGAGGAGTTGAAAAACTAGAGGAAAACTGAGATTTTTCCATCACACATGAAGATTGCCTTTGTTCCCGGGAAAAAAGACTATGCAGGTAAAAAACATTTCAAACACAATTTTAAAAAAACGCTTTCTCTATAATGCAGGCCTACCAATACACACCCCAGATACTGCCCCAAATGTAGAAGCAAGAACAAGAGAAACCACTGCTTTGCAACAGAGCAGTACGGTCCAGGTCATCCCATAAAAGGGTGAGGGGGAAACAAAGCTGAGATTTACCTTCCTCCATCATCTTCCAGCCCAGGCAGCGGTTTAGGGACGCCTGCCTTTTGCAGGTCTTCCATCCAGCAGGACCACTCAGAAATGGTGCCTCCAACAAGCCTCAAGCTTTATCACCTTCTCCTCCTCCTTTTGCTGTTCTCCACCCTTAATCAATGTCAGGTGAAAGGAAATTACAGACCCCACAGCTGTGGCTGGCAGTGGTGCAGGCAGTGAGAGACACACACACCTGTCGTGAAGTGGTACCTCTTCCCTAGTACAGGAAAGGCACAGCCTTCAGCGGCATTGAACCTTCATGGGGATGGTGCCTGCCACCTTTGCAGCAAACTCATCTTCATCTCCAAGCCATCACTTAACTTCCTTGGTCAATAAAGGCCTTTTATCTGCCATTTTACCAGGCAATCCATCAGGCAGACATGCAATGAAGCTTGATTGACCCTGACTGTCATATACCAGCCAATTCTGAAATTCTTATCTGCAGTTCATCCTCACATCCTGGAGACCATAAAGTACATTGGGTGGGTTTTCTCAGGATAAGAATACTTTCATTTATGGGGCCAGAGAGAGCTGCAAGCACACGTTGCCGTGAAACGTATGCGGGGCACAGCACTGCATAAACAGGGCACAGGAAAAATGTAGATGCTGACACTGCTGCCTGTCTTCCCTTCCACCTGCCCTCCCTCTGCCATGGTGATAGCTACCAGCAGGCCTTTCCCCCTGGCACTGATCAGATACAGTGCCCTTGTCCCACAGACCCAGCCTAAGGGCACTAGAAGCTGGAACAGAAGCTCTGCTGGGATGAAGATGGGGAACACACCCTGTGCCTGGATTTCTCAGGTGACCACTCCATTCACAGAGCCTGTTCCTGCAGGGTAAAGAGACAGAAGAAGGTGTGAGACCGTCTCTGAAAGCAGCTTCAGATGGACACTGCTCTGGCTGAAACCACCGGCTTTGTGAAAAACAGGTGGTCATTAAAGAAGATGCCTTTGATTTTTCAAAATGTTTTCCTATATGGAAATAAGGCCAGCATTGCTGGATCAATTAGCTTTCAAGCACTGTGCTGATGCAGCAGCAGCTTTGCTCATCCCCCCCATGAATAATCTCTGACCTTTCACAGCTGAAAACAGTTTCTGCTGACCCACCAGCCTGGCTGTTGCTCTATAGCTGCAGGTCATCCATGGGGTTTAGCCTAAGCATCCAGGAAAGGGTGAACAGCCTTACAGGCAGATTCCCTTAATCCTGTCTCCTTTAATAGCTTCAGCAGTTCAAAGAAGATTTTACAGGCTGTCTTCAAAGTTTCTACTCTTCGAGGAAACTTTTGACATAAGAAGTGCCACTGGCGCTCGCCACCTCCCTCCAAAGTGGTTATGATTCCAGGGAAAATCACTAAGATGAAATGCGTTTCCCCTCTAGCAGGATGGGTGGCCCTGGTCTGCCATGCATCATTTGAACTAGCGCCCAGACCGACTGCAGAACTCAAAGCCAGCACCTGTAAATCTGTCCATGACGGATCAAGTAGATAGATGTGCTTAGTCGAGTCGAAAACAACCGCAGAAAAAAACTTCTGGAGGAGAGAGAGAAGGAAAACTATGTTGATTACTGTCTATCAGGACACTCCTTCAGGAGCTTTCTGGAGGCTCCGGGGACTACTAAAGCCCTTGCTCAAGACTGAGTATCACAGCAATCCACACACGTTTCTCTGCCAGGCAGAAGGCTGCTGCTGCTTTGTGCTGTGATGGTGACGAAGGGCATCAGCAGATCCTCCAGGAGCCCTTGGGCAAGGCACAGCAGCCCTTTCCCCACCATCCCACAGCACACGCAGCGGTGCCTTCCTCAGCCCCCCTCCAGGGAGCACCCCCCATGTTACACACAGATGGGAGGGAGCCCGGGACGCAAAGTGGGCAGCTGGCCAGCCAGTAAATTAATTTCAAAGGCAGGCAGGTGATAGATGAGGTTCATGTGGGAAACAGGAGAGGAAAAATTGCCCATCTGTGACTGTTACAGCAGAGAACAGTGCAGGGTGGAGAGTAAAATGAATGGGCATGGAGGAATCAAGGAAGGAGCGACCGAGCAGCATGTACATAATTGAATCCCTGAGGCTTGGATCCTGTCTTTTGGGCTACGTGGGATTGCAAATGTGGGATGGCACAGCTGAGGTGAATGATTCATGGGCTGTGTGTGACAGATAAGACCCCCAGAGCAATCTCTTATTGGTGTGGGGGTGGGAATGCCACTGACAGGATGGTGAGGGAATGTGATGAGACGAGGAGCTTCCTCCACATCTTTCTGTGAACCTTTGAACCCAGCCTTTATAAAAACAGCCCGGAGGAGTACACCAAAATTAGAGGTGATGCCAGAGCTCAGCACTCTGGACCTGGCCAGTGGGGCAGCTTATCAAGTGGAATCAATCCCCCCTGTACAGCAAGCCCAGACTTATACCAAAAGCTTATTAATCTGCTCTGTGCTGCTGACTTCTTCCCTACAGGAATCATTGTCAGGGAGATGAAAATGCTCAGGAAAATCAGCTCTTTCCCCTCTGTCCTTCTCTGCCCTGATGCTGTGCCAGCTTCAAGTTGGCAGAAACAGCCAATTAGCAAGTGCCAGACCATTTCTAGGGCATTTCCAGTCTCACCAGAAGCAGGGGGCCTCCAGTGCCTTAGGAAAGAGGCTTTCGGCAGAGCCACCCCAGGCAGATGTGCCGAAAAGCAGCTCATAAGCATTTTTGGTTGTCCTGTACTATGTTCCTTCGAGGGCGTTGCTTGCTTTTAGCCCAGTAATTACTCAGGTGGAAAGACACGCTCCCGTATTTACATGAGACCCACATGCATGGCACAAGTACAGCTGGGACGTGCCCAAGCGCTGTGCCCTGCCAGACTGCCTGGAGCAGCGCAGGCAAGCCAGCTGCACCATCCTGCTGCTTCAGTGGATGTAAACATCCTCCCCCATATGACTGGGGGCTGCGCGGGAACATCAACTGCAGGTTAGGTGTGACCGTAGCATCCTTCTCACCTGCCTCCTCTCTCCAAGAGAGGCCAGCAGTGATGGCCAAGAGAAGAGAAAACTGGAGCAAACGCATAGCCAGACTTCTCCTGTGCCACCTGCCTGCCTGCAGCAGCCTGCGGGAACATGTTCAAGCGGGAATTTTCATGCAGTTAAGGCCACCTATGGTTTTTTGCTCTGCAAGTCCTTTTTTTTTTTCTTCCATTTTAAAGATTTTAACATCCACCACAACCTGTAGCAAAGAGGATTTTTCATGCCACACTGTTGAATCCTCCAGTTTAAGGTAGCAGGCAATCCAGTGCCTTAGTCCCAATACTCCTGGCACCTGGACCTCTCCCTCTATCTGTTTGTCCTGGTTTGACCACAGCCAGCGACTAGGACCACACAGCCATTCACTTGTTCCCTCCCATTCCCCCAGTAGGGTAGGAAGAAGAGGGAGAAAAAGGTGAAAAAAACACTCATGACTTGAGATTAAGACAGTTTAATAGAACAGTAACAGAAGAGAAAAACAAATAGTAATGGTAAAGGAATATAGACAATAAAGTGGTACAACACAAATTGCTCTCACCACCCTATGATGAGTTGCCCATGCCAAGCAGTGACTGAGGATTCCCACTCCCCCAGCCAACCCCCATTTATACACTGAGCATGCCATCCATGGCATGGAATATTCCTTTGGCCAGCTTGTCCTGTCTATGCTCCCTCTCAGCTTCTATGAGAAGCTGAAAAAGTCCTTGATTTGCTATAAAAATTATTTAGCAACAACTAAAACAATATGTTATCAACATTCTCTTCCTACGAAATTCAAAACAGCAGCTACTAGGAAGAAAATTAACTCTGTCCCAGCTGAAACGAGGACACAGTTTTAAGCAGATGAGGAGATAGATCGGCTTGAAATAGATGTTAATCCATTAATTCAAATGCTTTCCATGAATCAGAGAATAACAGACAATGCTGCTAAGGTTTATAACCCAGATCCTCACCCATTTTTTTTCAGGTGGTAGAAGAGTAAGGAACATATTGCAGACTTTTCCATTGCAATGCAGGCATTTCTGCACTCCCCAAAATTACCTGTGTCTTACTGATATGTTCCTGAGGATCTGGCAAATAACAACCTGTTGTCCCTTCAGCTTTGGCACACCCATCCTGACAGAGGTATGCCAGCCAATCCCTCTTTCCCGACAAAGGTGACACCATTTCAAATAACAGGACTAAATGGCACTGCCAAATACATTTTTGATATCTGTGTTAAGCTGCATATTGAGAGTCTTGTTGAAATGTTGCAAAATAATCCTGGTA
This sequence comes from Arenaria interpres, assembly GCA_013399435.1. NCBI lineage: Eukaryota > Metazoa > Chordata > Aves > Charadriiformes > Scolopacidae > Arenaria > Arenaria interpres. Next base: position 96,241 of record VXAK01020794.1, read on the forward strand.
AAAGTTCCTACCACCCGCATGAGTTTTGAGCTGTCTTTCACTGGAAGTCTCCATCCTTCCAGCACCTAATGTCCATTGATTTCAGGAGGATATGCGGCATAAGTAAACGTAAATCCCTATCTCCCCAAACCAGGCTAAGCAAAAGAGAAAAAGTTTTTGTATACAGTCAGTAATGAGTAGGTCTTAGATGAAATAGCTAGTGATTAAGGCAGATATCAACAAACTGCAGCAAAGAGAATTTGGTTGAATGTGGAATGGATTCAACATCAAGGAAAGCTTTTAGACAAAGAATGATAAATGCCATTATCTGATGTTCCTTTCTAAATAATTGAGTCCCCCACTGAAAAACTGAGCTTGCTCCACTCTTGGTGTTCCTTGGAAAGAAAATGTATTGAAGAACTGTGGACTCTTGACAGCATTGCCTGTTATTCTCTGATTCATGGAAAGCATTTGAATTAATGGACTAACATCTACTTCCTTGGGGATTTCCAAGACTCAGCTAGACAAGGTTACAACTTCGGGGAGGTTGTTGGGAAGGGACCCAGAAGTCCTTTACAGCTATCACTGCCATGAGTCTATGTCCCTGTAATCCATTCAGAGCTTTCATCTGCTGATTCATACTCTCCAACAGTGCAAATAACGTAATTAGCTGACCTTGGTTACTATAGCAATAAGTATAAGCAAGAGCCTCTCTGCGTACCATTTCTGGGCATCAACTATAAACATAGGTCTTATCACTCTGAGAATACACAGTTTTCTGCACAATATTCTAATTTCAGAGAGTTAGAAGAGGCTTATCTGAGAAGTAAAATTACTGAACAGAAAGTTGATTCTGTTTTACCTCAAACCAGAACAGCTCACCCAGCTGATTTACAGATTTAAGAGAGGAAACTGTCCCACAGGCAGACCCGAGCAGTCGAGCATCTCCAGCCAGCAGGGCAGTCATCAATGGCTGAGGATAAACTATATATCAAAGGACCTCACCTTCCTGTTGCCATCGGTAGGGTGGTCATGATCAATGGCCAGCCTTTGCAGCAGATACATCTCAGAAGCACCTGGCCAGCACTCATTGGAGCAGCAGCAAGACCTAGGAGCACCACAAGGGTTTCAACCCCAGAGGTTTTACTCAGCAGCTTGGTTCATTTTGTTTCTTCCAAGATGCAGCCAGACTACAGGCCAACCCCATGGGAAGCAGTGGTAAGTACTCAGTCATTCCTTCCTGTACAATCACTTTCTTCTGAGGTGAACCTGAGGCACTGTTTGGCCCTACGTTGTCCAGGCCAAACATAGACTCTGATGTATAACACTTCTTTACTCTAAGAGACAGACAGACACACACTTCTGGTGTGAAACCTGGTGTGAAAGTCAATCTTTCAGTCACAAAATCTCTATGTCTTGGGTCACAACTTTGCTAATACCTAACCACTGGGCAGAGAAGTATATGGAGTACATATAAACTCACCAAAGGAACTGATTTATTTCAGGGAGTCAAATACATTTACTTAGAAAGTGACCAAAATTCAAATAAATTCTAGTTCCCAAGCACAAAGGATTATTGCACTAAGCATAAAGCAGAAACAGACCTTCTCTGAAAGGATGTAACTTCTAATTATGTATTGCTCCCTGCAGCCTATATGCTAGAATCATTATTATCTTCCTTGTTCATTAATCAGTTACCTGATGTTAACAAGAAGATAACTTTTAGGACACATGCAAACAATTCTGCAGTTTTCTTTTCCAGTGACTCAGCATTCATTTCAGAAATGTGTTAACAGGATACAAAGGCTATTAAGAAGCCCCCTGTGTAATTATCATCTTCCTTGCCTCCAGTTCTTAATAATTTATGGAAGAAAATGGGTATTTTTTAACAGATACTCTATCTTGCCAGAAGAAAAAAATGTGTATGTTATCTTTTCTCCTTTTTAAAATCTCATTTCTTTCATTTTCCCTTCTCTAAAGACCTATATCTGAAATCTTATTCAAATAAGGCAAAGTTAAATACTCTCAGTGGAAAGACTTTGAACAAGTGAAAGGAAATACTTTCAGCTCTGAGGAGGCTGGACTGGCACCAATTTAAAATGTGAGTGTTGGGTTGAGAATTAATAAAGCACCTGCAGATTACTTTTCCATACTTTCTCTGCAACATCAAAGGCAAGCATTTGGTATAGAACACATGGCTTTGAATGAGTTCATGGAACTGTCACAGAGAGGCCACTGAAGCGATGTCAAACCAAAATGGTCCCACTCACCCATTCATCTGGGATCAAGTGCAACAAATTGATCAACATGTAAGTAACGCACTGGAAAATGCATTAGTATGGAGAATGATTTTTAGGGGGCAGCTGTTCTCCTGGGTGACACGATGACAGTACACATCCACCTCGTGCTTGCTGTGCTGGAGTTTGTCCTGGACAAAGCTTGTTTGGGCTACCAACAGCTGGGGCACTGAACTCTTACTTGGCTTGTTGTGTTTGGGTTTTTTCCTGTGCAAACACAGCTTTGTGCAAGTAATTGCTTAGTGACATGAACTTAAGAAAGAACAACTTAAGAGATAACTCCTACCCTTGGTTTACTTTCTTCACCTTCCCCTTGGTTTTACTTTCTTTGCCTTCAGTTGGCACCTTTTCCTTTGAAAAATCCCACCTTCAAGAAGCAAGTAAACCCATCCTGGTCTAACTTTCCAGTATTTAACACCAGATGCTCCCTCTCCCAAGGAAACCTCTCTGAGACAAAAAGGTCCCCCAAGTATGGCAAATCCAGCAACCACCCCACCAATTACAAGATAGCAGAAAGATGCAGTCTTCTCAAATGCCTCAGCAGACAAAGCCGGGGCAAAAACTTGGGCAAAGCTAGAGAAGGAGATCCAGCAGAGAGAAATATAAATATCGCTCTCCACACTCCACCAGCCATGAAACGTTCTGATTAGGCATCTTGCTTAAAATACCCAAGCCAGAGGCTTTTGTATGAAGCATCCCTTGAGATGGGTATTGATTTCAAAGGTCTGCTCGGAATGGAAATAATTTTGCAGAGGTTACCTGAAGGAATAAGAACATATTCAGCAGATAATAAAATAACCTCCCTATGATGCCATGTGGAAAGGGCACACTGTCAGAAAAACGCAAGAGAAGAAAAGCCATGCTTGGAAGGACCTGGAGGCTGAAACAGAGACAAGATGGGTGAGATGCCTGCATGTGAACCTATCAAACCACTCGACAGGTCTAAACCCCAGCTCATGTACACAAGCATCAGCCATTTCACAAGAAGCCCTTAGCCTAGATTTTAGGAAACCGCATAAAAACAATTCCAGAGTCAGACTCTGTGTAGTGCTATCCCCCGGGCTTTGCAAAGCCAACTGCTCTTATCAGCGACTAACAGATGAGATACTCCGGAGAGCCACGCTGCCAAGACACCCACTCATGCTGGCAGGACAGTGTGCCAAGCCTTTCCAGCCCCCACTGGCCTGGATTCCCGTGACTTTGGATGCAGGCAGGTTGGCTTTATTGCTGGGGCTGTGTTAATTTTCTCTTCCTCGTGACAGGAGTGCATTCATAGCTCAGCACAACCCACCTCATGTCACTTTATGATGAGATGGAGGCTATGGCCTTAACAGCCACATGGCACTGCACACGTATTTCCAACTTCCCTGTGTTGCCCAAGACACTCCACAACGCTAATGAGGTGAAGTCAAGCAGGGAATCCTGGGGAATGTTGGAATTACGGCCGGGGACCCGCCATTAACTCTACTGCGCCCCTGCACAGCCCTGACCTTGAGGCTTTTTTATCCTGTGAGCATGGTTCTCGTAAGGTTTCTGCCCTGCTCTGTGCCATCGCGGAAACAGAGCTTGGGTAGTCGCTGACTAACGGATATTTTGGGGGTTCCTCGTGGAAATGGCAGGGATGAGCAACCCCATGGGGAAATGGGGGTAGGGCAGGCACGGGCTTGCTCGCCAAGGACAGCATGCAGGCACCTTGACCCCACGTCCCCCCAGCAACCCCAAGGAAGGTCCCTATCCCTTCTCCGCCCCTGGAGGTACCTCTGGAGGTGCTGCCCCCTCCCCAAACCCGCAGGTGGGAGGACAGCACACCCCTCCCCACCTCTCCCGGCGCCCCCAGCCCCACGGCTGCCACCGCTCCCCTGCCTCTCCCAGCGGCTTTCCCACTGCCGTGGGTGCCCCACGGATCCTCAACCCCCAGGTGTCGTCCCCCCAACTCCGAGTGCCGTCCAAGTGCTCCCCCCTGCTCCCCGCCTCCGCCTCCTCCCCCCAGCCCC
>VXAK01020794.1:100767-134611 GCA_013399435.1 Arenaria interpres
GGTGCCGGGACCGGACACCGGACGGCTTGAGGGGGCGGCCGCCGAATCTGAGCCGGTAGCGGGCATCAAGCGGGCGGGAGCCGCGGGGAGAACCGTTACAGGACGGTGCCGGACGCCGGCCGGTCCGGGGAGGGATCGGGACGGGACGGGAGCAGACGCCGTTAACGCCGGTGACTCTCCACAGGGCTCCTCTCGTCTCCCGAGGCCGCTGCCAGCACCCCGGTGAGTGCAGCCTGCCCCCCCCCCTTCCCTTTTTCCCGGGAAGGACGATCCCACCTGCCCTCCGTGTCACCAACCAGGAGCCCCAGTGCAGGGTGGCCCCTTCCCGGGTCCCCGGAGCTCGGGTCCCGAGCCCCGGGGCAGAGCGGGAGTACCGGAGGTGGTCCCGGGTGGTCTCGCCCCGTAGCTGAGGTCTCAAGCCACGGCAGGCGGTAGAAGCCAAGCCTCAAAGCGATAAATGCCCCTCACGGCGTGGAAGATAACGTGGCACTTCGTAAGGCTGTGCCAGCTCCTGTTGAGCGCTCCTTTCTCGGGCATGAGTGTGCCAGTGCTCTGCAGAAGCTGACCACAGACCGGTTTCACATGGTGTATCTTAGACTTTTTATGTTCCTGTTCTTCCCTAGCCTGCTTGCTACAAGTATGGTGTGCCTGGATGCCCAAGGGACTACAACCCCGTTTGCGGGACGGATGGAGAGACCTACTCAAACGAGTGTGTCCTCTGCCTCTCAAACAGGTACTCGCCTCATTGGTATCCTAACCTTCCCTTCCCTGTATGCAAGCAACATAGTCATCCCCGCATCCCAGTTAACTGGTAGATTGTTGGCTTTGGATCATTCACAGACTGTTAAATTGCCGTTTTAGCAGTGTCTTCTCAGCTGCCAATCCCTTGCAACATCTTTTGTCGTGATACCTGTAAGCGGCTTAGATTGGATTCAGTTAGCTGGGAGTACTGAATATTTGATTTTGTAATCCTTAAGGAATTTCATTATTCATCTCAGAGGGGGGTTGCCCGTCATGTTCATACAATGCCACATTACCCTTAAATATAATGCTGGACTCTTCCACACTCTCCATCAGAAAACATAAAAGTTCCTATCCAAAAATGCAGCTTTTACTACAAAACGTTTACCTTCAAGATCCAATCTCCTGTGCTTCCTTTCATGGAGAAGAGTAAGAATGCCAAATGTTAGGAGAAAATACTCTTTTGCCACTCTGATTGCCTAAAAAATCGAGAAAGAGATTGCCTGATATTTGAGAGAGGGCTTTTTATTCTTTCATAATTTAATAATTTTTTACAACAAATTCAAAATATAGCAAATTAGTACTTAATGGGCATTGTTACCCCCGTTATGATTGACTGGAAACCTCTATAGACCGTCCTCTCAGTACAGACCAAGAGGAAATGCTTGTGAATTGAGTTTGATAGTGAAAGGCCATTTATATTAATGAAATAACAGAATTTCTATTTCCAGCAGAGGGAAGAAGTGAGAGTAGCGAAACAGCAATGATGGGCATTTACAAAATTACAAATAGATAGATCTCAAGAAAGGGAAGCCTAAAATATGTTTCTGACTTTGGGGCAGGGGAAAGATTAACTGTGACCAGATAATTTACAAAATTCAAATGACAAAGATAGGGGGAACACAGACCAGAATAAGAAAAGCACCAAAGGTTTCAAAGGACACTTAAGGAAATATTTTAAAGAAGGTACCAAAGTGTGTCAAAGTATGTTTAAAGGTATGTAGATCTGCAGAATTTGGTAATATTTTCACCATAATACAGCATAAACTACCCAATTGCAAAGAAATTGCAAAGATAATTGGTAAACCTACAGTTTTGGGGAAAAAAAACCAACAAACTAACCACCAAAGAATCAAAGGGCACACACAGTACAATTTGTGAAAAGGGGAGAAAAGTGGTGCTGGCATGTTACATATTAGGAGCCTACCTGCCTTTGTTGCCCAGAACAATGTTGGAGTAAAACATTATCCCTGGAGCCAGAGGTAAAAAAGATACAGGTTTGTCAGAAATAATCCGATCAAATCCACGTGATTTTTTTTTTTTGGCAAGATAACTGGCCTAGCAGAGAAAGAGGAAACAGAAGTGTTGCTCCATGACATTAATAAGGCATTTTACATAGCTCAACTTGACATTCACGTAAGCAGACAAATAGTTTTTCAGCTGAAATTGTGGAAGGATGAATTCACAGAAGTTTAAAATGCTGTGGCTTAAAAGCCGTAATCAGCATTTTACAGTCAAACTGGAAAGAGCTATTAAGTGGGATTTCCTTTAGGTGTAGTATATGATTCAGTATTTTTGTAAGATGTTGGATACCAAAACCAAGACAATAAAAATCGGCAAAATGGCATGAGATACAATGATCTGTGAGATACTGTGCAGGACAGTGTCAAAATTCCCAGGGATCTGGAGAAATGGACTGAAATCAGTACAATAAAAGTCAAGGAGAAGTCCTAAGTATCTCATAAAGAAAGTGCAAATCCATGTTGTGGAGATATAGAGAGGAGAGTGTCTCACGACCTTAACAGTATATTTGATCTTTCCTCAGAGCAGAATGATGGGCTTTGAGATCCGGCCTTACATTTCTAGGAATTTTCATTTTTTAGGCATGATCCCTCAGTTCCAGATGGGTGCATGGTGGATTCCTGAATACAGCACTGCACATAGCACAAAGGGGTCTCTAGGCAAACCTGCTGTTTATTTCCACTCAATTCTTTCAGTCTGAAACACATGATGGGGAAACATCTTATTAGTATGAGAGGTAATGTGCATGTAATACATTACACAGGATTTAATTCAGTCACACGCACAAGATAGATTTTTATCTTAACCATCTTTGTTTTTGCTGGTATCTTACGTGCTCAGAAACATGCATTTTGATCTGAAAGGGCACAGGGTGATCAGATACTATCCTGACTATTTTTTCTTTAATAGTTCAGTAGTTGGTGCACTCAGTGGCGTTCTAGTTCAGTCTGGAGTTGTTGTTCTAAAGTGTTTGACTTGGCATGAACACAAGAAGAATAAAACACTGTGTCTTATGGGAAGAATTTCAGCTTTGAAAAATGGTTCATAGTCATAAGCAATGGTGATTTCACTTCAAGGAGTCTAAGGTACAGTTCATCACACTCCTTAGGAGGGGAGAACACAGGGATCTTTCTGCTCTTCTTAAGCTGCATGACCAGTAGTTGCTGAGATGAATAGTATCACGTGGTCATGTAGAAACAGATATTGGCATATCCCATAGTGAATTACAAACCAGACAGTTCTAAATTAACTTAGGTGATTCTCAGCAGCAAACTTGCAGGTCACTTCCAGCCTGTGTTTAAGCCCACTAAAGGACTTTCTAAAGGGAGCTGCACTTCCCTGATGGCCGAGGCAGTACTGTCCCTGGGCTTTTTTAGCCATGGAAGACCATGTGGGCACCCGGAGAGCCCCATGAGCATCAGGAGAACTGCAGGAAAGGGTGCTGTGACTGATCCACAATAACATGAGACACCTGGAGCAAAGGTGCAACACAAGCCCTGCCCATCCTGGTTCTTCAGTGCCGCCCTGTAGCTGTAAGACCAAAGCTGGTCTTACTCCCTGCCTTTTTTTTTTTTTCTNAAATGCAAATCCCAGGTCTCTTCCACGCTTAGTGTCCCATAGCAGTGACAACAGCTGAACTTAGTTTATATCTGGTCTGGCAGGACCACAAGCTCTTTTGAAACAACAGAGCAGCTTGAGCTGCCTCTGCGGGGTTTAGCATAAGGTCTGTCCTTCAGCCAGAACTTTTCCTTACATCTTTACATGTGTTTTACATCCCCTAGGCTTGATTTTTCCTTTCATATTCCTAATCTTCTCTGCTACCTTCAGGCTAAAAGATCCCTGGAACAGCTATTAGTACAGATTATCCCTGCTTTTGGGTAACCATAAGCCTCTTGAATTTCATGAGTAAAACATCTTGATTCTATTAAGATAGGGAAGCAAACTGAAGATCCAGGGCAGTTTGCATTCCGGCACTTTCTCATTGTATCTGCACTTGCTTGGTAAACTGAGATTTTTAAAAGGGGCACCCCAAACTACCACAGATGGGACTTAAAAAAAAACAAACCTAATGTTCCTAAACTAAGGGAGAGATGGCTAAGATTTCCTTAAAGAAGATTCCAACGTTCAGAGAACCACACATTAGTTAGTGAAGCAATAGGATGCAAAGATGCATCAGGATGCACACCCTTCCCACTGAATTCCCACGTGAAAGGGGTACATTTTGTAAGAATTAGAACCGTTTCCCACTTCAGAGACCGCGCAGTTTGACTTGCATTAGTGCTTTGTAATGCGCACTTCAGTCCTCGTTCCGAGATTTGCCATGTGGTTTGATACTTCTCAGATTTGCAGATGGCTTTATCGGGTTTTTATAGGTAACAAAGCCTGAGGTGAGGCTGTCTCTGGTAATGTGTGTGTGGTTCGTAAGTCTTTGCATCAGTTACTTTGCGATAATGTTTGCCACAAGTGATGCAATTAAATGCATCGCTGCATTTAATTGAGCACATAGAAAGATACGGGAGAGTCCGCTTTACAAAATGTCTCTGTTAAATTCTAGCATAGTGCTTATCTTCTAAAATATTTTTCTTCTGCTTGCAGTGAAAATAAAAAGGATGTCCAAATTTTCAAGATGGGAACATGCTGATACGGCAGATGGCCGCTTTTCAAGAAAATGAGAGGGACACAGACAGTCCACATGGAAGCAATGCCTTAAACGTGCCTTCTGTGTAGCCTATCTTAATAAATTAGCTTGGCTGTTTAAGCAAAGTACTGTTACTCTATTGAAACCAGCGTTTATAAACATAGTCATGGTACACTTATAACATGAACCCTGATATATTTTCTCATGCAAGACAGATCACAGGGTAAGAAAGACGTGTCCTGGCTGCATACCAGTAGGTCAGTTGTCTGGAGAAGGAAATGAATGGGTACTCAGTGCCATTTCCACAGCAGCACCTGGGAGCAAGGAGACCCCGGCACCTCTGCCGTGGGCAGTGCTGGCAGCAGTGGCTCCTCGTGGTTTCTGGGAGGATCTGAGCCTCCAGGTGCCAACAACCCCTGGGGAGCCACCAGAGAGTTTTCTGTTGTGGCTACCAAACCGGTGATGGTGGCCTTACATGTACCAAGCCTCTGCCCTGGGGTCCCTACCTGCAGGTCCTGCCGGTGGAAGGCAGTGAGCCGGACACCTTCTGCTCCTGTGCAAGTAAGGGCTGTTTTGGAGCACTGGAGGTGTGGACAGGGGGCATATGCTGCCCCCAGGCTCCTGGCCCTCTGGGCTCTGTCTGCTCCTTGGGGTGCTGGTGGGCTGGCACCCAAGAGACATTTCCCATGACAAACATCAAAGCAAAATCAGAAAACCCATGTAAAAGGGTACACTCTGGAGTGGGTCTGGCAGACCTTCCCACAAGGTGGGTGAGTGACCACTGGGGTTTGATCCTTTCCTTCACCCACTTGTGCACATGGGCACACAGCCTTTGCCACCTTTGTTCCCTTCTGTTTTGCTCGGCACCTCTGATTTCTGCACGTTGGTTGAGATGAATTGTGTTTGTGTTGTCTTACGGTGCGTTGGTAACACACAGATGGCTTCTGCCCTTTGATCCAAGCCAGGTGGCACCTGCAGTAGCCCTGGCCCCAGACAATGGCTCCGTCAGGCTTTGCTGGGCAGCAGGAGCGCAGGCAGAGATGTACGGCATGCTTCATGCCTGGTGAAAATTCACAGGTCAGTGATTTTGGTTTTGAAAAACAAGAATGCTTTTGTCTTATAGTTCCTTTAAAGGGTCGAAGCTGTCCTTTTCTTCCAGCACATGCCTGCTTTCGTCTCCTTTGTGCAAAAACTAATAATTGGCAGAGGGGTGTCATGTGTGGCACAGCTGGAGGGCTGACAGCATAGGACAAAGCGGCCAAGGGGAGACATGAATATGTGGATGGAAAAGAAAGATGCCCAGTGCCACCCAACAAGGCATCGGTTGTGGATGAAAAATCCACAAAAATCCATAATTTCTGTATTGGCGGCAAATCCTTTTGAGAAAGTTCCTGCGTGCTCCTAGCTGTTGTTTCCACATCCAGACCTGAAAACTTTCACTTTTTCAAGTTGTACCAAATGCCAAAGCAGTTATGTGCTATGCTTTGAATTAACAAGTGGGTGGAAACAATAAGCTGTTTCCTTTTGTCCTTCTATTTTGATAACTAATTGTGCTTGCAAGGGAACTTGAACAACTCCAATCTTGATAGTTGTAGAAATATTCCTTCAGTATTTGATGAAAGTGTGCATGGCAATTTTTTGCAAAACTCTGAAAAAGTATCTTTTTTTAAACACCACTAAATGAAACAAATTCAAATAAAAACCAGCATGTAGGCTGATTATTATAATCACACCAGAGCACTGCTCCCAGCATATGAATGCTTAAGATAAAACCTTAGAGCTGACTTTAAATCTTCCTATTTTTCTGCATATTTGAAAAATGGCGAGTTCAGCACTGCATGTAATTACTCACCAAATCTGTCCCTGCCATCTGTACTTCATTTTCTGACCATTAAAAAGTTCTGGCAATTCCTACAGGTAAATTTTGACAGCAAGATTTAAGAAGTAGTGCAGTTGTATGTCACGGATCCTACTTCTTTCTAGTCTTACCCAAGACGAGATACCTCTCATTCAGTTGAGAGAAGGTGTGCGGAGTGGTTCCTGTCCTTGGGAATGTCTAAACACTTTAGAATCTTTGGAGGTGAATGCCATTTTGCAGTAACTTCTGCACTATGAAGATTAATGGAGAAGGATTACTCTCTAGGAGCAAAAGTCTGAAATAATCTTGATGGGTATTTGATACATTTTTAAGTAATGCTTCAACATTTCTCATAGTATATCTTATTATGAAGCTGTATTCTTGCTTTATGTAGTGCCACCTTCTCTATGTGCTTTGCAATGATGAGAACTAAAAGGCAGAAAAATAAATGACCCTCAGTGCTGACAACTGGATCCTTCCAGAGCTGAATGTAAAACATGACTTGTATGCTCTCCCAAACTCACCCCCCCGCAAAAAACCCAAAAAAGCAAACAAAAAAGAAACAAACAAACAAACAAACCTCCCTGTGTTGTATTGCAGTTTGGTGTTTATGAACCTTTATGGATCAAAATGTCAACATCTCAGAATTTTAGTATGATGGACTTAATTTTTGTTTAAAATCAGAATTTTGTGGTGCATGTGGGACAATGCTAGAAAGGCTTAATTATATAATACCTTAATTCTCACTCCAAAAAAATCCTTTCTCAAACTCAGAAAAAAACCCAGTAATGTACTCCAGTTGAAGCTTTCTAGATCAAAAAGATGAATTTTGGTACCATGGGCTTCATTTTTGTTTTAAGTTAAAAGTCTACATTATGTTTAGGACAATGCTGGTCTTATTTATATGAAGAGTAGGACTCGCACTTCTGGAGTAGGACTCTAAGGCTTCATAGGAAGCCTTAGGACAAGGCTTACTTGTCTGCAGAGTCCTTGCTCTAATGATTTAATCCTGTTGCCTTCAGTGGTGCTGTTATAGATGTATTTTACATACAGGTGAGGTAGGAAGTTGTCTAGATGACAGAGTGTTAGAGCAGCAAAATTAAGTGGCAAAGAAGGAAAGACAGCCTGTGGGTCTTGCATCAGTGGCTACAGTGGGTCAACACTAATGACTCCCATATGCTCTGATTGCCCAAAATTTGGACAAAAATCTAGTTTTTCCCAAAATTGTCACCCAGATGCCTCTTTGGCTGCAGGAATGGTTTCACTGCTGGCAACTCTAGCCTCTGCCACTCAGGGAAGTCACCCAGCAAGGTTTTTAAAGCCAGATTATGCTCCCGTCCATTCAATTTCTGGAGTGATTGGCTTCTGGAAGTGTGTTATTTGGAGGGGAAGGTGACTGAGTAGGCTCAGAGCGTGATGAAGTACCCAGGTGCTGAGGCCATAGCCGCATTGCAACCCTCTTAGTCTTGGTACCCAGAGCTCCTTAGAGCTGGTGCCATTAATTTTTCCACTAAACCAAGGCAGAAGCATCTCCTTTCTCTTGAGATTATTTTTCTTTTAAAGTTTTTACATTGCTCTTCTTATTGTAATAAATAAACAGAATAATTGAAAGAAGGAGTTGCCCAGAATCTGCTTTTTTTTTGTAAATTTCTTCTAGTTTTCTTTTTGTTTTCATGTATCTTACTGTTATTCACCCTCCAGGCAAACTGCTTTTTGGATGAAACAGTTCTAAAAGTTTGTTGCAACTGCTGTAGCTGTGTTGTCCAACTTCCCTTTTTCTCTCTCTTGCTGCATTTTAAATTGTGCTTTATACTTCTTGCTGCTCTTCAGACGGCTTAAACACATGTTTCCAGATGGAGTGAAGAGGTGCATTTCCCTTTAACAGAGGGACTGGTGTATAGCACCAAGTCGTGCCATGCCTGGCTCTGACAGGAATTGATTAAATCCCAGCCTCCTTGAAATTAAAGATTGACTTTAATTGAAATTAAAGATTGACGGGGCTCTCACCAGTGTTTGGTGACCACCATGTTTGACAAATGCATTAAAATCCATATATCCCTTTGATTGCTCCAAGTGTTGACTGGCACTTACTCACAGCATTTATGAACTAGATAAAATCAGTAACACAGGAGGATGTTACTGTAACCTTTAGACATCGACAAACCTTATGCCAAGCATTCTCGTTAGCTTATTACATCTGCATGAGGCTGACAATGGATTATACTCGCTGAATGGCATGACTGTGAAAAAAAACTTGAAAGGATCTCTGTTATGTCTGAGGTCAGATGTTTGGATAATATTTTATTTGATTAGGATTTATGATATTTTCTAGCTTCCCAGGGTCAGTGCAGTCTTGATCTGTCTGTGAGGCAAATGTGCAGCCATCCATTTATGCCGAATGGAGGTCAGAAGATGTCTTACTAGCTTTTGCTAATGAAGGGTAGATACAAATGGGTTTGTTCCTCATTGAGCTACAAGAAGAGCTTTTTAGTTGATTACATTTCTGACTCTCCCTCCTGTGGAAATATTTGTAAAAAAAATTGGCCAGGAGACTTGCTTAAACAAAACGTTCCCTGGCCTCCATGCACTGTTGCCCAGTGGACATGGCAGGTGTGTTTTCTGGGACACCTGGGCTCCATCTCCTAGCTTAGCTGTGCGTAGTTTGGAAGTGCCTTTGCTTCAGCCGCTCTTCTGAGAGTTTGTGGGTTTTCTCAACCACACGCAGTAACACACTTTTGGTTTGACCCAGAAGAAAAGTGTCTCTCATTGAATTGCTGGCAGAGTCTTTCAGGATGGGGATCCTGAATTTCTCTTGGGTGTGATAGAAATGCATCAAACCCACCACACTTCCACTAAAATGTTTAAGGCTCAAAAAATGTGGGTAGCTGTTGAAAACCGTTGTCAATTGCAAAACATCTTTCCAAAGACACAAGCCGTTAAGAGGAGACACTTATCTCTTCCTCTTAGGCACCGGAGTAGTGTTAGCCTGTACTCCTATATAACCACTGCATTTGTCCTGGGTGGCTCAGAAACATGAGCAAGAGCAGAAGGGAGAGGTCTAACTGGGGGAGCCACATTCTGAATCCTGTGGGAGACAAGCCAGAACGGAGGCCTTGAACCTGTGCATTTATTTCCATCTTGCTCCCTAGGCGGCAGCATTCGTTTTCTTTTAAATCTCATTTTATTTTGTGTTCTCAGTAGGGGTGCAGGAAAGACTTTTTGTTAATAATTATCTTTTGTAGGCATAAATGTTCTGTTAGGAGCAATTTCTTTTCATCTGTATTATTAGTGCCATTGATACACAAGCAAACCCATTTGCTTGGCAAAGTTAACTTGCTTTTTCCCTCATCATTGAATTCAAGTATGTTTTATGAAAGAGACTCTGCAGTACACCATTTTGTAAAAATCTTATTCTGTGGGCAGATGCCTCATAGATGAGAACCTGTGACATTCATTGCCATGCGTCGGATTGCATTGGATTCTCTCTTAACTTCACGATTTTTTAGCTGGTGACATTGCAGTTGCTTCATTTTCTAAACCGTAAGCATTTATAGAAGCAGCATCGGTTTCTGGACAGAACATTCTTAGCTAGATAACCTCAGAAAAAAAAAGTAATTTTCCTCGGGACTGAGTCTCATCTTTATATTGAGGAAAAATTAACTCTTTTTAAGTGCTTTTCTGTCAACTGGTGAGAAATTATATAAGATTCTGGTACACTTGCTTTATTTTACCTTTTAAGCAGATGTGAATTCTTCTTCCTGACATTAGATGCAAAAGCATTTAGAATTGACCTGAAACCGTGCCTTCTTAAGCTAGTCTATTCCAGCTTCCCAAGTGACAAAGGGGCTGAAAAATCCTACTGTGAGACTCCCTCAAGCAGAGAATAGGACTGGGACTGAGATGTTGAACTTATCTGGTAATAGCCCGGCGTCATTGCAGGTTCTGTGGGATATTGCAGCAAACCTCAAACTGCTGCCCTGGAAGGCCCTGGGTTTCCTGGAAGTACTTTTTCTTATCTGTCAGTCCCCTTCAAGCTGCAGATGTCCGTAAATGGACATCAGGAGTGAGCCCTCTCCCTTCATCTCTGTTTGAAGAACACCTGTCAAAGTGAGAAGTGAGTCCTTTAGCAAGCTTTGGGGTTCCTCTACAACAGCGCCAATAGTGCCATCTGCCCAAACTGGTCTGACAGAAACCACGGGACAGCACAGGGGAAAACACGGTCCTTGTCCCTCATGGTGAAGGTTGAGAAAAGCAGCTGGACTCAATGGTGCAGCTACAGGTTGGTCTGTGTCCGTGCTCACCCCACTACGGCCCCTTGCTCTCCTTCAGGACAGTGTGCCTGCAACCAGGAGGACCACCTTGGCCACGTGCTAGTGGCCTGGCAGAGTTCATCCTTGCTCCACAGAGAGATAACGTCCCTTCATTGACCTCTAAACAAGTATGAGTCAGGACTTTCAAAACCAGGCAACTTCAGCCTAGAGGTTCAGATCAGGATGGATTTCAGCAGGTGTTTCCCAGCCTCCTGCCTCTCCGACTTGCTCCCTAGAAAATGCGCAGCCACTCGAATCCCTGGAAGGGCGTTTGCTCCTCTTCACATCCCTCTGGTGCTCCAGGAGTGAAAAGCAGATTTGCCTGTCTCCTCTAGCCTTTTTCCTGCCTCTCACCGGTGCCGGAACCCATCTTTTCCTGGGCTCACACGTGTGATGCCCTGCTGGCTCTCTCTGCGTGCTCGGGCACGCTCTGCCTACAAGCAATGGCAGAACTGCTGAAAAGCCTCCTGGCAAGGAACCGCACGTTTCAGCGCCTGGTTTAGTCACTTCAAAACAATCTGGTTGGTAAGAGGGAGAGGAGGGAGGAAGACTGTACCCCAGGCAGAGATTGCACATGGAAATACCGATGAGGTGACATTGTTCTCTGAGAAGTATTGGAACAACAGGAGGAGCAATAAAACACCGCAGTTTCCATCCACAGGGCTGTATCCCACGGACAAAGAAAAGGCAGGGATCTTGTCGGAAGTCACATCTGATTCGTATCTGTCTGGCCTGAATCAGTTCTGATGCTGAGGAGAGACGGGCTGAGCCCTGCCCAGTAAAACAAGAGGAAAACGCATGAAGGAGGGTGCAGCCAAGGCAGCTGCTGAGCCAGGGTGGGCAACGGGGAGCCCTGCGCCGGCAACAAGGGCAGCAGCAAGGAGCTGCCTGTGCCCTGGGACACGTCCCCCTGCCCGGGACATGGTCTGAGTGAGCACTGTGTGCTGCCGGCTCTTGGGCCACAGCTAGTGTTGCTGCTCTCCCAGGGATAAGGATCAGTGATTCAGTCAGGTTCCTGTGTTTTGGGGGGTATCAGGAAAAGGCAACTGTTTGCTGCACCCTGTAGAACAGCCCCTCTTATTCTGGGGCAAGTGGGTTTTGCAGGTAAAAAAATCCTCATCTGATTAGCTGCAAGAGTTACCCTGTGAGTCAGTAGTGGCTGGTTAGGAAATTCTTCTCTAACTGAATGGAAGCCAAAAAATTCAGTAAAGCCTTGTTTCCAGCCACATTTTTTGGGTTAGTAGCCAGAAAACCCCAGCACATCAGGAAAAAACCACTGGAAAACAAAACAGAAGATGGCTTTTG
Organism: Arenaria interpres; assembly: GCA_013399435.1. Taxonomy (NCBI): domain Eukaryota; kingdom Metazoa; phylum Chordata; class Aves; order Charadriiformes; family Scolopacidae; genus Arenaria; species Arenaria interpres. The sequence continues at coordinate 112,922 of VXAK01020794.1, forward strand.
TGGTTTTCCTTTGCATTGCTGCGTTCAGGGGGAGAAGGGAAGGTTTTGCTCTCTCTCTGACAATTGGGTTGGGGGGGATAGGGGGACTGTATCTGGAAAGCACACATTTCTAAACTCACATACATAGAAAAAGAAAAAAAATCTCTGCTTAATGCTCAGACAAGAGGTGCTGGTAGTAAGACTACTCATTTTCAGGAAGGAAAACATGGCAAAATTCAGGAGAGATGCATGGAAAGGAGGCAGTATGAACAAGTCAGAAAAGCTGAATTGTATCCTGTTCTCTCCTGATGGCTTGACAAGTTGCTTTCCCCCTCTCCTCTTCAACTTTTTTCCATCCGGTCTCTATGCAATGTTACAGGGACAATATTTGGGCCAGGATGGCCATAAGCTATGTGTCTGATGCCCCCCACAACGTGGTGCCGTAGTGCAAGCACTGGGTGATATTCAAACCTCTGCAAGAGGGGTCCAGAGGAGTGAGATGCTGAACACGGGTTGCAGCGGCCAACTCCTCACTGAAATGCCATGGTATCATGCAAAATTGTCAAATGCACATAACAACAGCTGTATTTCTTCCCCTGCAGGGAGGAAAACTCTGTGATGGGCCTGGATGCACCCTGCAGGTTTTTTCTGTCTAAGCTAACTCTCCTGACAAAGGGACATCCTCTGGGAGAAGAATCTCCTCATACCAAGCGAGGCATGAACTCCAACAGTACTCTGACCCTCTCCTAGGAAGAAAAATGGGGCGTAAAAGATTTCAGGTTCAGAAAAGCACTAGCATTTGCCAGCCAGATGCGGACAGATTCATGACGTGACTCCCACTGTCACTGCAGGACTCCCAGCGGCTCTGAGCCATCTCAGTGGCATGTCTCAACCTGAAAAATGTCGCTGCCAGCATTCCCAGTGCAAGTCTGGGCTGGGTTCACAGGCTGAGGGAAAAGAGTTTTTTCCACATTAAAGACTTTCTCTCTGTTGACAGTAATAAGCAAGGGAAGAGAGGAGCCGATCCTGTTCCCGCAGGCCAGGTTACTCACATTTTGTAATGCTTGGGATACCTGCATGGAAGAAAATAAAAGACAGCATACAAATATAAGAAAATCTTTCCAGGCCAAAATATCTTCCCATCTGTCCTGTCTCCAAGGATGGCCAAGAGCAGGTGCCAAGAGTAGAGCATAGGCATGGGGCAGGTAAGTAGCAATACCCACCAGAGCTCCACCAAGCACGTGGCAGTATGCAATTCAGGGCCTCTGCCTGGACCTCCCATGGGGAGGTTCAAAACCCATGGCTGTGTCCTGCTGCAGGGGGTCTGCTCCAGCCCCCTCGAATGGACCCTGATCTCCCCAGCCACAGGTGCTGGAGTCATCCCATTGGACATGTTTTCCAGTCCGCTTGCCCCCACCCATTGCTACCCATGCTCCTGTCGCTTAGCACCAGAGATAAACAGGATTTATCCCCTTGGCCAGGTGCCCGCCCAAGGCATGCAGGATCACATCTTCTCCCTAAAACCTCCTCTGGCAGCCACTGAACAGCTCCACTTGGTTTATCAGGCAGCGAGGCTATCCCTGTAGCAAAAGCACTCTTGCTTGGTCAACGTCATCCTGCTAGGAAAATTGGCACCAGTCTCCCTGCCCTTTGGTGCAGATCTCTTTGCAATTCTCTTGTCTTGGCCCGTGTCTCTCCCCACATTACAAAACCACTCAATCTTCGGGACGGTTTTGGCTCATTGCTAAACACATGGTAGGTTTCTTGCCTGGGTTTGTCCAGCCGCTTCTCCCCAGGGGCAGGGCTCCTTGCCCCTGGCTCCAGCTAGTTCCACAGCTTTTTGGATCCAGTACCAGTTTTCCTTTTGCTCTGGCAGATAATCTCAGACATTGCAACCCATGCTCAGTTTCTCGTGAGCCCTTTCTCCAGCCCCTCTGACTTTCCAGCATCCCCTTCCAGCTGTCTGTGAGCTGAGAGAAAATCAGCTCCTCCCCACCGCACCCCGCCCCACAAGATGCCTCTTTTTAAGCTGCTGTCTCATGCTTCCAGCCCACCCCACTGTGAACTGCAGGCTCCCCGGCACTTTAATCAAAGAGAGTATAGGTCTTCGGCAGAAGAGGATGCCCTGCCTTCATCCCCATCCCTAGCCAGGCTGCTGCCCTGTGCTTCTGAGCAGCAGCAGGTCAGATCGGGGACCCCAGTCCTGCCCCTGCGCCCAGCCTGGTGGGATCACAGGGCTGCCTAAAGCAACAGCAGAGTCAGGAACCTTAAACCTGGATGAATCATTTGCAGGGACTAAAGTGAGGTGAGACGCCAGCCCCGCACAGCAGCGGCCGCCGCCTGCTCCATCAGCAAAGCCGGGAGCGGGGCTGCTCACAGCAGGGGAGCTGGTTGCAGCCTGGCTGAGGGGGCAGTGGGGGGTGTCCCAGGGTCCCCAGAGGGGCAGTGGGGCTCGGCTGGAGCCCAGATGAAGGGCTGAGCATGGTTTCCGCCGCACCCTGCCTTCACCCTTCCTGTACCCCTGCAGGAAACAGCCCCAGCAGTCCTCACCCGGGGCCCGCAGGACGGCGCCCACCAGCCCAGAACCAAAGCGTGGTGGGACGAGCCCCGACGGCTCCCCGTGCCACCCGTCCAGAGAGCCCTGCAGCCCGTACAACCATGCGTTGAGCCCTGCCAAGGAGAGTGGATGCCAAACCTGAATTACCAGCCCAGAGAGTGGCTGTGGATCCCGGGAGCTCCTGTGATTTGCGGCAGGTTTTTCAGGTCCCCGCCTGTCACACGCACACGCAGATACTTAAGCAGTCACCCCAGGACCTGCAGGGTGCTTGTTTTACACACTTCTGGTCCCTGCCAGCTCCAGGTAAGCGCAGGCTTTGAGCTGGGGGGGGCTGGGATGGATTTGCACTTGGGGATGGGGGGAGATGGAGGGGGGAACCGACCCGCGCCTGCTGATGCTGGGGAGGTGTGGGCAGCACCCAGCAGGGCTGCGGTGGGCAAGCTTCATGCCTGGGGCAGGGAGAGGGGCACACAGGCAGGCAGAGACCCCAGGCTGGGGGCACCACAGGGGCCTGCCTCTGCTGCAGCAGCTGCTGTGGCTCTTGTTTGCTTTGTTCCTGTCTGATATTATCTTCTAAAAGGCTGAACGGGTAGTTTACAGGATGCGTGACAGGTGGTTTTTCCTTATTTATGGTGGGGTCTGGTTTATTTTTAAAGCCTCCGTCCCACCTTATCCTGTGCGCCATGCCGGCCGATGTTATCCGCAGCCACCCCACGGCAGGAGGCCGAGCAAAGCTGGGGACAGGACATGGCTCTGCAGCAGAGCAAGGGAGGGCAGGAGGGCTCGTTTGCATCGAGAACTGCTATTTTGAGCCCTGCAGTGGCAGGAAATAGCTGCAAGCTAAAACCAGATGCAGATGCCTCTAGTCGCATCCCAGCTGTGACAGTGGGGAGAGCACCAGGGAAGGGGTCAAGAAGCCCAGCAGGGGCCATGGGGCTCCATCAGCTGGGCAGGAGCTACTGCACAGAGAGTTTTCCAGAGGCTTCGGGTGCAGCACATCGTTAGAAAGGTGCACAGCCAACCAGCTGTTGTGTCTGCTGTTCAAAAATGCAAAGCTGAGCAAACAGAGAACATGTCTTTTCCGGAAAAGTGGCTGCTTTCTGCACTGTAAATGCTGACTGCGCTAGCAGTACCAGGCAGGCCTGCTGGGAGACAGAGGGATGTCCTCTCCCATCTCAGGACAGAGCTGGGAGCCCTGCTGGTAACCCCAGGGTATCTCTGGGGAACTGGGTGAAACCACAGGACATGGGCAGTACAACTGCAGCAGGAGGTCTCTCCACCCCACTGCTCCTACCTCGTATCTAGGTCAGGTTGCTCAGGGCCTTGTCCAGCAGATTTTTAGAGATTTTTGCTGGGCAGAGAAGCACCTAATGAGGTTCAACGACGGCAAATGTAGGGTCCTGCACCCGGGGAGGAAGAACCCCAGGCACCAATATAGATTAAGGGTGGATCTTCTGGAAAGCACTGCTGAGGAGAAGGACCTGGGAGTCCTAGTGGATAGCAAACTTTCCATGAGCCAGGAATGTGTCCTTGTTGCCAAGAGGGCCAATGGAATCCTGGGCTGCATAGGGAAGAGTGTGGCCAGTAGGTTGAGGGAGGTTATTCTCCCCTTCTACCCTGCACTGGTGAGGCCACAACAGGAATACTGTGTCCAGTTCTGGGCTCACCAGTTCAAGAGAGACAGGGAACTACTGGAGAGAGTCCAGCGTAGGGCAACTAAGATGATTAAGGGATTGGGGCATCTCCCTGATGAGGAAAGGCTCAAAGAGTTGGGGCTCTTTAGCCTGGAGAAGGGAAGGCTGAGGGGAGACCTTATCTACATTTACAAGTATCTAAAGGGTGGGTTGAAGGATGGTGGAGCCAGACTCTTTTCAGTGGTTTCCAGCAATAGGACGAGGGGCAACGGGCACAAGCTGGAACATAGGAAGTTCCATTCAAACACAAGGAAAAACTTCTTTACATGAGGGTGACAGAGCACTGGAACAGGCTGCCCAGGGAGGTTGTGGAGTCCCTTTCTCTGGAGATCTTCAAGACCCGCCCGGATGCAGTCCTGAGTGATGTGCTCTGGGCAACGCTGCTTTGGCAGGGGAGTTGAACTAGACGATCTCCAGAGGTCCCTTCCAGCTCTGACAATTCTGTCATTCCGTGATCACCAAGGATGGAGGTGTATTTAAATGCCCCATCAGCCACACTAAGAGCAGCAGGTGCTGCCTGCACAGCCTCCATGTACACAGCAGTGCTGGCTGGTGGCTGCTCTCACATTGCTCCACCTAAAACCAAGACAGTTAGTCAGAGCCAAGTGTGAATTCCCCGGGGCTCTTTGGCTTGACACGTCGGACAAAGCAGGTGTCACCGGTGATGTGGTTTCACTGTGACAGTGCATCTGGCATTGTCATTTCTGCCCGGGTGAGTAACCTGCCCCCCGCCACCGAATTCTCATCCCTGTGCTGCCCAGGGGAGACAGCAGCGGGCATGAGGGCCACTCACAGACCTGAATGAGGACCACAGCCCTCCAGCTTTTCTGAAAGCGGAATAGGTGGTTTACATTTTTCTTTGCCCAGAAAAAGCTTTCTTTTTTTTTCCAGTGTCTCAAAAAAATTAGGCAGAAAAAAGCAGTGAGCGGTGGCGCCTTTTGGCAGCATAACAGTTATGATTCTTTGTATTTCTGTCAGGTTTAAGGAAACATAAGCAAGAAAATCACCTCTCCTGTACAGGGAAGAGGTCTTGTGTAGCCTGAAGGCCAGAATCCATGCCTGGGCTTAAATGGGGCTCCATTTGAATGGCAGGTGGGTGAGTTTTGGTCCAGATGCGGCCAATCATGACATTTAGGGACTCCTGGTGCCCTCAAATCCTGTCATATACCCCCAACTTTTAGCACCCAAGAGGTGCCAAATGCTGGGTGCCACACATTGCACAGGGCTACATGGCTCCTTAAAACCTCCAGAACCCAGTGAAGCAACGTGGGGAGACCTGCAGAGCCCTCCAGGGCCCCCAGGGTTTTGGCCTTTTCCTGAAAGCCACCTTACAGCCTGGAGAGGTAGGAACTGTCCTACCTCCAGGGGCAGAGGGGAGAAAAAGAAATACCACCAGGCACCACGTCCTGTGCGCTGTGACACCCTGAGCTGCCAGCAGGGAGAAGATACTGTATCCTGCGGGAAAACGCCTCAGGGACCTGGAGATTATCAGAAACTGAAGCAGCTGTGAAGATGAAAGATGAAAGTTGAAGCACGCGTTCCCCATGCAAATCAATGCGCACACATCAACCTACATTAATGCAGCAGGCTGAAAACGATGATTTATAAACTGCCGGGACATGTTGCTGCTGGTGGCCCAGGCTAGATGCATGATCCAGAGGAGATGAGGAGCTCTGTGGTGACTGGCCTTTCTAGGAGAAGCGCGGGTGGCTCAGAGGTGATGTTGGGTGCTGATCAAGAAAGTGAGGAAGGACTTCTGGCCTGAGCCCGGCCTCATCTGCACTTTGAATTCATGGAGACCCCAGCAGCCACAATGCTGGAGAGCAGCACCTCCAGCTCAGGGGATCTCCTTCTCCCCCTTCATCATTTCTAGATGTCTCCACATGCCCAAGGCAGGTAAGCAGCATTCATCTGGCCCCCACAGGCTCACAGCCATGAAGGACTGAACTTTGTCTGCCCTCTTCCTATATGGACACCTCTGAACTGAACTGCTGCCAGGAAAGCCCAGGCAGCTGTGGCCACAACACTCTGCAGACAAGGCCAGCTAGGCTTGCTGGGGTTAAAGATGGCCTTTCCCCGGTCCATCCAGGACAGTGGACGATGCCATCTACCAGCACACTCCATCAAACTCAGGGGTGCTCTGGCCTTACACAACCACCGTGTTACAATCAGTATTTACCGAGTGACTCAAGCTGAGTGGGCTGTTTCACAACCAGCCCTGGGCTATTTATAAGCCCCTACTCAAATGGCAAAAGAATCCTTTTATTAGTCAAAGCAACCTCCTGCAGACAACGCTGAGTGGAGGCTTTGCTTTTTGAGGTAAAGCTCAAAGAAGAGGATCTCTCCAGCTTCTGTGAAGAGGAGAGCTGGCTCTTTGCAAGTTGCAAGGCAGTTTTGGAGCTGAGCCCCATCCCAGCAGCGCTGCCAGCCGGCAAGAGCCCTGGGTACCATGTGGTTTAAGGCGAATTATCCCTCAGCCAGGAAAACAGTTGGGTGTAAAGCTATGCCGGAGGGGTGCAACATGATGGAGGTGTCTGGGTTGCATCCCAGAGCCAAGGAGAAGCAGAGGCTGAACTGCAAGGTGGAGGCAGGGCAGGTCTGCAGCAAACAGCCCAGAGGAATCCCAAGGCAAGCCAAGGGCTCCTGGCAGTCCTGGAGAGCCAGCAACACCAACCGGCCCACCCGACAGAGACGGGCCAGGCAACTCGGACAGCAGGAGAGCAGATCAAGAAAGGCCACATTTTTGCATCGGGCTCCTCCCCCGCCAACACCCCACAGCCCGGTTTCGGAAACACCAAAATGATTCAGCATCAAGGGACTTCTGCATGCTTTGTGGGGGCAACACCTCGTGTTTTAGTGGACTGAATTGTCAGCCTCGACCCTTTGCTACGCGAGAGCAAACTTGGAGCCCTGCAGAAGAGGGGTGTGGGACTAAGCCAGGGTGCACTTACTTGTTTTGCTTGTGCTTTTGTGCCAAGTCTGCCAGGGATTTGTGCAAAGCACAAGTGGGACAAACGTTACTCTAGAGGAGAATGTGGGCTCCTTGCTTCTGCCACTGCCCTGAGCGCTGATCACAGCCAAAGGCAGTGAGTGCCTGGGCAATGGACACGCACAGGGTACGGTCCTCCAAGGACTGACCCTTCACTTACACACGGAAAGACAAACAAACACAGAGTTCAGCAGTGCTCAGGAACAACACAACTAACTTTTTCTGCCCATGCATGACAACATTAAATGTTAGTAAAAACAAAGCAGCTTACCTGCTCATTGCCAGCTTTGGGTGATGTCTGGCAACGCTGCTAGGAGGAGGACCAGGACACTGATCAGGAGGGAATATAGGGTGATTATTGGGTCCAAGCCCATTCCCCCAAAAGATCCTGCATCTTCTGGTTTGTGATTCCCCTGCACAAACTTGCCTGGTCACTGGGGAGAGGGAAAAAAAAAAAACCAACAAAATCAAACCACTAGGCTGGATGCCAGATACTGTCCCCTCACCCAGAGAAGAAATAATGTTTTTTAATTAATATCTTTAAATTAACCCCCTCAACATGCCCGCTGCTGTGACATCACTCCCAAGTGACGCCCAGGCCTAAATACGGTTGTAAACAGGAATCGTCCCCACGGGAGTCACAGTGGCTATAAATACAGCAACGGGGGAGTGCTGGGCAGAGGACAGGCTGCAGCTTCCTGCCAGCTGAGGATGGTGAGACAGCTCAGCTGAGCCCTGTTGGTGTGCCATCGCCACAGTGGGGAAACCAAGGCAGGAGCTGCTGGGAGGCTGGGGCTCCTGGCTGAGCTCCCCAGGATGCCTTTGGGAAGGGAGTTGTGCCCTGCTGAGCCAGAGGCCACTGGGGAGGGAGGAGCCGGTGGGGACACGGATGGCAAATCTGGGGCTCAGCAAGTGCGGCCCCACTAGCCGCTCTCAGCCTGGGCAATGACGCCAGCCCCTCTCCACAGTGCCAGGCCCCATAGCCCTGCCCCAGGAGAAGATGGCCACAGAGAAGCCAGTGGCTCCCACTGAGGAGCAGCTGGAGATCCTGGAGTACAACTTCTGCAAGGTGAACAAGCATCCCGACCCCACCACGCTGTGCCTCATCGCGGCTGAGACTGGGCTCTCCGAGGAGCAGACCCTGGTGAGTGTGGACACCATCCCCGCCTTGCCCAGCCCACACTCCCCCTGCATCTCCTGCCTGTCCTGTCCCTGGCTCTCTATCACACCCCTGCACCCTTCTGTCCCCCCACATGCTTCCTACTGCACCCCTTGCACCCCTCTGTGCCCCACAGGTTCTCTACTTACACTCTCTGCCCCACTCTGCACCCCACACTGCACCCACAAGTCTCCTCTGCAGCCCCCAGTGCAGCCCCAACGTCACACTGCATCCGCAGAGCTCCATCTCATTGCCCAGTACCCCACATTCTCCCTGCACCCCATGTCTTTCTGCCCCCGCATGCCCAAAGCCTCTTCCCCTGTAATCACAGCCCCTTCATCCCACAGCCGTGGCCTCCTGCACAGCAGCCCTGTGCCCCACCGGGATCCTTGAGCTCACCCCTGCCACGGGACCCCCATCCCCAGCCTGGGTTTGAAGACCAGGCTAGTGCTTCCCGCAGCCAGAACAAGGGCACATGCCGAGGGTCACAGGCTGGCTCTGGAGCCCTGAGTACACAACCCGTGCATGCTGTCCTTTCCTTCCAACCCATTTCTGATAGTCTCGGGTGCCCAAACCACTCCTGGCTTTATGGTTTGAAGAAACTACCATCATTTTAAAACAGATACAGGACAGATAAAACTCCTGCAGATGTGGTGTGGGATGTGCTCAAGCTGTGCACGTTACCCCTCACTGCAATTAGCTACTTCAGCATCCCTAAGCCCAGATGTCGGGTAAGTCTGTCAGCCTCTCCAGGAGACATAGAGACCTCCAAACATCCCTCCACAGGGACAGGCTGCCACTGTTTGGGATTTTCACCGAGCCTTGTGCTCCATCTGGCTGCCTGCAGGCTACCCTGGGCTTTAGAAGCAAACAGCTCCTTCCCAGGTCCTTCAGATTGTGGTGCAGCCAATTTTGATGCAGGTGTTTTATAAACTACTAGACCCCCGGTGTCATTGATGGGTATAGAAAAGAAATGCAACCCACTGAAAAGTTAGCAGCGTTCTGCAGAGAGCTGCCAAGCCTGGCTCTCCCTGGGCAAAGCCAAAGGGGCATGACAGCCAAGTAGGCAATGCCAGATTTCAGCCTGTCCCAGGGAATGATGTTGGGATAACATCCCCTGCACTGACAGTCCTTGGCTGGAGTGGGAAAGGAGACCCCTCCTCTAGTGTGCTTTGGTGACAGGCGGGAACCACATGGCACAGCTCGTGGGAGGTGCCAAGGAGGCAGTACGCCTGAAATACCTTTTCCTCCCTAGAAACAGCACTGCTCCATCTCTGTTTTTTCTCCTGAAGTTGTAAACACAGGCCATATACGCCCAGGACAACTCTGCAGATGTCTTCAAATTTTCCCTGTTAGCCATCTTTTTCCACAAATCCAGGGTGCTCCTAGAGATCTGGAGATGAAGGTCGTGTTAGGGACAGGGTTGAGACTGGGACGGTGAGCTGCAAAGTGCCTGCATTGCGTATGACAGAGGATCACTGCTCTTGACATCTCGAGTGCTTTATCAGCTAGATATAGCAACCATTTTAATAAAAAATTTAGTAAAAATGAGATGCAAAGAGGTACTGAGTCAACAGGAGACGATCGTTTAGGATAGGAAGTGAAATTTTTGGGAGGAGGCGAGGCAAGCAATGATCTGACTGGACGTGGTCCAAGGCAGTGCTAGTGCGAGAGCCGCTCGTAGAGAGAGCACTGTGGTTGTATCATTACGGACCACAATAGCTTCAAAAATAGCCATGAACAAATATAGCAACCAAATGGGCAGCAACAAAGCAAATCACAGGCACATTCCCAAACAAAAGGCTGAGCTGTGCTTCCGGCACACATGAGTTATCTCTCGCCTCTTACGGAGATTGTGGGGCTTTACCCAGCTGCATATTATCTAACACTTTAAATTGCGGCTGTGCGGAAGCAGCACCAGCAGCTCTGCGAGTTAGCTTAGGGGTGCTAAATTACTACAGCAGAACATAGCCACGCATATCGCTTGAAGACTAGGATCATTTTTAACCCATTTTTAAAGTCTATTTGTCCTTAAACCTGCTGAGAGCGACTGTGTTGTCCCTCTCATCCCTTCTGAAGCAGGTTGACTTTTGGTTCCTGTCATTTTTGGCCCTGCAGTGGCTGTTTCACTGCTCCAGCCGTTTAAACAGACACCATCCAGCAGTTCCTGAGCCAATCTCTTACTGCGTTTGCAAGAATTCACAGCAATAAAACAAAGACTCCCCCATGCTGTCAAGGTCTGAAGTGAGCAAGAGAAATGAGTTTGAAGGAGGTGCACGCGTAGCTAACCAGACCGCTCGGTCAGGAGCGGTTGTCCTGCTGCCTGTACTGCCTGGGAACAGCGAGTTTCCCTCGCCTGGTCCCACATGCTGACCACAACTGTGCCTTTAGCAGAGGGTTCGCCCAGCCCAGTGCACTCAATCTCTCTCTTTTTTTTTTAATTTTCCCCTCCAGAAATGGTTCAAGCAGCGCCTGGCGGAGTGGAGGAAGTCAGAAGGGCTGCCTTCAGAGAGTGGGTCTGTCAGGGACTAGAGGATGCTGCTCCAATGCCCATGCCTGCTGTAAATGATGGTGAAGATCTTCAGAGTTGGTTTCCTTGGGGTTCTTCTGTTGCAAATAGGTTTTGATTCAAAGTAATACTCTGCTATTTAACATGTTTTATTTAAAATGTACATAACCAGGAAAAGCATATTTTAATATATATATGTGTGTGTATACAGCTTCTGATGGCTGCATAACCTGTCTAGTAATTCCCATCCAATTAACAGCAGCTCCACAGGGCAAGGCAATCTCATGTCCTTGTCCTAGGCTTGCAGAAAAGCAGCCATGAAAGGCTCAAACATAGAAGGGGGGAAAAAGATTTATTTTCCTTATGATCCCCAGTGGCAAAGTATGTGTGCTAGATCTAATATGCAGATCATCCAGAGAGGGGGACACCTGGAAAAACAGATGTGTTGTCTGAGTGATCTTGGTTAGCTCAAGATGCTCGAGTCAGCTCTGGACATTGGCAAACCGAGTGCCTACACCATCATCAGACCAAGCCAAGCACCTCGTGAATGCATTTCTCACATTTCTGTTAAAGGTCACCAAAGGGAAAGAACTGGTCTTTTATTTTGTTTTTTTTTTCCCCAATGCATTAATAAAAAAACAAGCTTTCTTGATGAGAGGAGCTGTGTTACGTCCCTGCTTGCGCTCCTTGCCCCAGGAGCAGGAGGCAGATTCCCCTGGGAGGGCAACACGTCTCCAAGGCACTGTGAGTCTTCCCTCTCACCACAGGGATAGCCTGCAGACATGGGCAACCTCCTCTTCTAGGACACCCACAGGTCCGTTCCTGGCAGCTCCATGCACAGCCCAAGCCCCAAGGTGGCAGAGGCTGGTGCTGCTGGGGTTCCCCCGCTGGGTAGCAGGGGACAGACATCAGCGTCCTTCTGGCCATTCTCAAGCCTGAGGGATGCAGCTGCGCCGAGGCTCTTGCATAAAGCCCAAACTGTTACCTATCCTGGTACAGGACAATGCATGGGCTTAAAAATACCCAGCACCGTTACCCAGTGACCTTACCTTGTTCAAAATGGTTCAAAAATCCTCTGCTTAGTGGATTATTGAATCAATTAGTGGATCCTCTGATTAATCCTCTTCTGGTTTGTGGTCACCTGCCTCTACCCCTTTGGAAGGAGAATCAGCTTAACAAAGGGAAGATTAGGATACGCTGGCATTGAAACTGCCACGTGCTGGAAAGAACCCTTATTTTTGGTTGTTCCCCTTTAATGGTACTTTTATCTATGGCTTTTGTCCCTTGCTGAAGAGCATCTCTCGTGCCTCAGTATCTCCAGCCCATTGCCAGTGGCTAGTTTGGCTAGGCTACCAAACTCGTAGGAAACACAGAAAAGCAATCTCCCTGTGCCACGTCCCACACAGGCTGTGTTGTTCCCCTGCAACCCAGCTGCCAAACTGACACACCCTCAGACCTGACTGAGGCTCAAGTTTTGTTCTGCAGAGTCTGGCACCAATATCTGTTTTGTTCTTAATCTTTGCAACGTGCCTTCTCCCTGACACTGAGGGGAACTCCGCTTTTTTGAGTTAGGCTCCAAAAATCCCAGTGCAGAGCTCCATTATTCTGCCCACGGTCACACAACTGAATATCTGAACTGCGCAGATTTAACCCACCTGTGTAACTTGCATTAAAGATGCATGTAAAGCAAAAGGCTGGATCTGCCTCTTCTCCAGGCATTTGAGAAAACAGGCCCCAAATCCAAGCCAACTCAACACATACGCCACCCCAATATTTCCAAAGTCTGTACCAAACCTTATCAAATCCAGCCCTGGGTCTGGAATTTTGCAGCCTTTTGTGTTTCCACTTCTGTCACAAGCACAAAACTTTGAGCCTTACTAAGAAGATCTCTGAACTTTAGCAAAAAATTTTGAAACCCAAGGGCAGGAGATGTGTTGCATCAACCTACTATGCGCCGTTGGCTTTGGTTTGCCACACTTCTTTATGTGAAAAAACAGTTCCTGTGCTGGCTTCCACTAGCAGTTATTTCATTACTTAACTGTTACAGAAAAAAAAAAAAAAAAAAGAAGAGTGATAAGCTGCAGACATAACCCATTCTAGGGAGAGTGGCTCCAGATTATGTCAAATTCTGCTCTTTTTCCGTGGTGATTCTTTTGCTCTTAAGGAATGACCGTTTTATTTGACTCCCCAGATAAGCCCAGTAAAATTGGCTGCTCGTACGAAAGTGTTCTTGCTGGGTGCTGCCTCTGCGCCGTGTTCAAGGAGATTTTCCAGCCACGGCAGAGCCCAGAGAGGGTGATGTTGCAGGGGTGATGGGGGCAGCTGGCACGAGCAGTGGGCTCTGTTTCTGAGGGAGCTCAGCGCTTAATGGGACGAGCCAGTTCTTGGATCCGAGCAGAACAAGTTGCCTTCTTAGCAGCCTCCTTCACTGTGAAAGCGTCTGGGTTGCACTGAACCGAGCCCATAGGAGGCCTGGGGGAGTGAGGACAAGAGCTGGTCAATTCCACATGGAGCAGGGCCAGCTCTCAAAGCTGTCTGCCAGCTGACACACCTCCACTTGAGCCCTGCCCTTCCCTGTCAAGGGAGGACAAACACAGTCACACCTCCACTGCTGCCACCAGGACGCTAGTGAGAGGGGGTGACCCATCTCTCACTGAAGCTGTCACAGCCAGTAGAGCCAGGCATTCCCTCACCCTTCGTGACACATCCTACCCACCATTTCCTGCCACCCGGGCTGAGGCCAGCTGCATCACGCTGGGCAGCACCAATGTGCTACACTGTGCTATGTGTCAGCTGGTTGCTTTTTATAATTGTAATTAATAATTAAGAAGTCCCAACCAGTAATTCCTACTGGAATTAGAAAGTCCCTATTTCTTCTCTTTTATTCTCCTTCCACCTCAAAAATGCTTTTCAAATCACAATCCATGTAGCATTAGCACATCCAGCCATATGAATTCCATCCATTTTGGAAGTGGAAGAGCAGTGGCTTAATCACACTGGCCAAACCCAAATCAACCAGGTGCCATGGCCTGCACAAAATGGGCTGACAGCTGATCATTTCCCCGTGGCAGGGAAGTAGCACCTACCTTTTGCAAGGCTGGGCCAGTTCCACGAGTCTTGGTGTGGCCACTGCCTGTTTTGCAGCCTTTGTCACTGGCCACTCAGGATCCCTCAGGTGCACGTAGTCAGGGTGCAATCTTTTTGGCCTAGCCAGCTCCAGGATCCGAGGGCTTGCAACTGCCTCCTGAGCAAACTTGGAAACCTGTGGAAGAATGTGAAGGAAGGTCCTTACAGGTGCTCCTGGCGTTCAAGGGTGACCAGCCTGCAACTGAGTGTACCCAGCTTCACAGTCACCGACCACACACAAGATGGTACACAATCATGTCCACAGCTGTGTCTGGCACCAGAAGAGCTGTGGAAGGCGAAATCACTGCCCGGCCAGTCCCAAAATCTGCCCTCCAGCCTCTTACCCATAGCCCTTTGTCCAACCCATCCCCCAGCCCTGGAGATCCCAATTAGATGCTTGTCCACCTCTCCCCATCCTCACAACTGTAGGCACAGGCCTGCCCTTCTCTGGGGATGTCTGCTGGGAGCCAGTTCACGCTCTGTATGGAGGACGAGTCCTGCTCTCCAGCCCAGGAAGCAGCTGGGTCAGCTTCACAGACAGCAGCACACCCAGGGCTGCCATGAAGACAGCCACCAGCAACTGGGCACCCAGTGCCCTCCCCTCTGCCCAGCGTCCCTGCCATGAGTGGTCCCGGGCAACGACGCCTTACCGGATGGATGACAGATTCAAGAAAGCCATGCTCATAGCAGCAGTTCACCTTCCTGACCCGGGGCTCTGCGAGACACTGTAACCGTGAGGATGCTCTGGCCAAGGCCACGGCAGTTGTAATCTGTGTTGGCACCTCAGAATAGAGGAGGGATGTGCTGACATGGATTTCATCCACAGCAGCCCACAGGGAGACACACTCCCTCTTCAAATGAATGAGAAACCGGCACCCTTCCTCTATAGACATGGTCACATGAAGGAGTGTTCTTACTTTCCCAGCAGCTGTTATTTTTCTTTCACCTAACTACAAGGCAATTTTGGAAACAATTGGGATTTGTACATCTTAGCCAATATTACTTTTTTCCCCCCACTGTTGCCCACTCATAGCCAGGAGAGGAATGCCTGTAATGAGAGCCTGCGTAGCCAGGTAAAAGTGCAGAGAAATTTTTTCCAGAGTAACAATATTATTTTTCATATTCATCTTCCTGACTGAATCAAATAAATTTCTTGCTAAGGAGAGACACTCAGATTTCAGGGTAAAAGTACTGGTGCAGTTAACTGCATTCCTACAGCTCCAGCTTGGGACTTCTTCCCCTATTTTTCACAGGGATACTGATGCCAAGGCTTGCTCCAGCACAGCCTCCCTTATTTCCCAGCTCAGAGACTGCAGCCAGAAAACTTAGCCTTTGCCATGGAAATGAGTGTAATCTGAGATTGCCCCAAACCCTTTCACCCCTGCCAAAGCAATGACTCGCCTAAAAGGAGCAAGTTCAGAAACACATCTCTAAATTAGGCTTCTGGTAATACACTGTTAAAATGTACATAGTGTTTACAGGCTCATCCCCCCTATATACACAAATAGGAGCACAGCTGCTCAACTACAAACATGACTGTACTCCCTAGGAGCTAAGCAGGCCATTCCCATCAGGGTTCTCCACATTCCCAAGTTGCTTTATCAGGGGATGCAACCCAGATTCCTCCCTTGGCTCTCCTGCTATTCTAGGCTGCTCCAGCTTGTCTGTTTTCTGTCTCTCAGCAGGGAGATTTTCAAAGACAGCATCTCACTCCAAAAAGGCAGCATCTCTCAGTATCAAAAACTCCAGCAGAACCAGACAGCTCCCTGCCTCCATAGCACACACTGGGCACACCCAGGGGCAGAATACAGGGTGGAAAAACTCAGGACAGTTTGCTGCATTGCTGTCCCCTCCAAATGTCACTCAACCACTTCCTCACCTCTTTGGCCATCAGGAACTCTGCGTGCAGCACCTTCGGCCGGGCAAGCTCCAGGATCCGCGGGGAGGCCTTATGTCTCAGTGCAGCTGGTGACACGGGCCACTCAGGGGACGGGCGAGGTCTGGAAGCAGAGAGTCATGGCACTGCCACTCACAGATATTCCCCCACGCTCTTTAAACCAGGCTGCAGCTGGGATGTTTAAGCTTCATGTTTGCTGCAGTAGAAGGCAGCTTTGTCTTGTGGCCATTCCCAGCGTAGAACCCACTTCACCCATGAGAGATTCCAGAGGTCCTAATCCCAGCATTTTGCCCTCTGTTGTACCCATCCACTGTTCCTGTATTTATTACTCTGAAGCTGCACTGATGCTACAAGACCCAAAGCCCTACCTGTAGCACCCTACAGGCTTTCTGGCCTCTCACCTTTGCTGCAGGTAAGCAGACGGGCATTTTTTCGGTTCAGACAACTTCAGCAGCCGATCAGAAGGCAAGCCAAAATTCACTAGCGGGGGGCGCTCCCAGATCACTGTTTCCCATCTAGAGCTGTACAAGAAGAGGGATGATGAAGAACAGCACAGAAGAGTTAGTAGAAGACAACTGACAGAGAATGTGATCCTGGCACATGGTATCCTAGGTCTGGTTAAACATCAATGCTTGCTGCATGTACAAAAGTTGTCACCAGTGCACATGGAAGAGCCACGAACAAATGGGTGTTTATACTTGAGATTTCCTGACTTTAAAGGTAAATGCTGTTTGCATATGAAGAGTCTTCTTTTAAGCACCCTCAGTGCATTGCTTTCAAAGTCTAGGCCTTTCCTTGGGCCATTTGAAGAAGCCACCCTACAACACAAACCTGGCATTTCTGTTGTTCAGCTCTGCAACTGCGAATTTAGAAACCTCTTTGTTGCAATGGCTTGTGCTCTTGCAGCTCCTTTCATCTTGGGATCTCCCCAGGCTTCCCTTGTGCATGTTCATCCAGTTTTCCATCAGCCACAGCTGTTGGCAGATGTCTATCATCACCAGGGAAGAGGTGAGCAGAAAGGCAGGAAGGGCTGTCAGATGGACACCGTTAGTCAGAGGTAGAAGCTCTCAGGAGGATGAGAGCCTCTAAATAGATGACAGTGGCAGAGGACAGAAAACTATAGACACACGTCTTGACATCTCTCCAGGCAGAGGAACACCAGGAGTGCAAAGGTTTCCATTCTCATCGCTAGTACTTCTTATAGACTAGCAACCACCATCCTGTCTCCAAAAGAGCTTCATCCTCTCCAATGGCACTACAGATTAGCTGATTCAAGTAACGCAGCATTACCTCGCCACACTGAACTTTACATTTTTTACATAATTTTTCACTCCTGTTTCCAAACATGGACTGCTTGTTCATCATGCAGTGACAGCAGAAGTTTAACTCAAGGCAAGAGTCCTGGATTCCCTCCAGCCAGTAGGATGCTGCAAAATTTCTTTGTTCATAGCACTTCTGAACCTTTATCCTCAAGATTTAGACCAGGCTCCAAGACAATGCAGGGGATCACTAATTGTGTCCAGGTTCCTGGCTGGCAAAAGCGAACTCTCTAGGGACAGACAGTCCCTCTGTACACATAGGTATGACCCATACATGTTTCCATCAAGGCATGCATGCATGCATACACATGACATCTCAAGCATCAGTACAGCCTGGTGGGTCTCCGTGGCATGGAGCTCCCTGTGGCAGTGCCAGGAGAGGAGATGGCATCTCCCCTTCCCCTGGGAGACAGGACATCCCCCTGATTAGAGAGACCATCTGAGCTGTCTCCTTTCCCAGGATGTGCTATCATGCCACTGACCTGCACTGGTGCTTGCTAAAATCTTGCTTGGGTTTGGCCAGTGCCACTATTCTTCGGGACGGTCGAGCTGTCAAAGCACTGCGCGAGAGGGTCCAGATATTTTCTTGGTTTCCCCACACAAACCTACCAAGAACAGAAGGGTGTGAAAGTTTAGAAACATGGACAACTGCTTGCTGGGGCTATCTGTCCCTGCCTAGGATGGGACACACACACAATCCGTATGCGTCCCCACAGTTGTAAAGTGCTGCTGCCATCCCCTGAGCTCTCACCTTCTCTGGCACCAAATTTCCAAACACAGTCCTGGTGGTTGTTGGCAACTCAAAAAGGAAAGAGCCTACAACTGATGACTTTGGTTTTACAGTTCCCAGTGGATGTGCAGAAAGGGTCGTTTCATTATATCTCTGAAACCCCTGGGGGAGTTTCATGATTGCATTTTTCTTGCCTCACCATTACCAACTAACTATATACCACAGGTATGACAGTAAAAATAATAATAATGTTACGGTCAGGGTGTGCCATGGAAAGTGGGTGAGGTTTTGTAGCAGTTAGTGGTTACTCTCCCATGCCGAGGGCAAATTTGGAGTTGTTCATCCCCCACCGAGAGAGAGGACATGGTGGTAGAAGGTACCAGGTCAGTCAGGACAGGGATCAGCAGGATGATTGGTTTGTAGAGCCTTTTTCAAGCACCATCCAGACAGTGGAGAAGAAATGTTAGCAAGAGACTGTTGCCCTGGCTTGTCAGGCCATAGATTGACCCCATAATGCAGACAGCTTTAGGAACTCTGTTCCTAAAGCTTGACTGTGTCCTCTGGGATGCAGCAGCCTGCAGCTCCAACAAGGTCCGGTCCCCCTGCACCACAGCACCGTCCTACCCCACAGGATCTCAGTGGGGCAGCTCAGACGGGGCAGCAAAGTGAAGACACAGGCCAAGCCCAGTTTTTAGATTGAAAACAAAAAAGAACAAATTGAAGAGAGACCATCACACACTGAACATCTCAGTCTGTGTGTGGTTTTTTTTTGGAACCACTTCTGTTCTTGAGAGGAAAGCAGTAGAAAGACAAAGGCAAAGGGTCTGCACCTGCTGAGCCAGGTCTGTCTGGGCACCTCCTTACCCGCGATTGTTTGGACAAGCCGCTTTCTTGGGTTCTGCAAGTTCTTGTATCCTGTCAAAATTGTAGAAAAGGATAAGTGTGCCATTAAAAATACAGTTAAACCAACAAAGCATAAAGAATCTACTGCTGTACTCAAAGCCATAAAATATCCTTGAACCCCCATGCCTTTGCGAGACATGCCTTGTGAGAGTGCATTTAAGGGATCCCTCTCTCCAAGTAATTTTCCATTCATTTAATCTGGTGAACTCATCAGCCCACAGATTTTTGTGCTATCTCTTGGATTGCAGAGACATGAATTTGCAATTCTGCCCTCACTGCAGGGTCCCTTTGGGACACGGCAGGGAGAGAGGGGAGGTACTTTTCTGGTTAATAACATGCCATGCAACCCCAGCAGGTAGGAGACGGATTATCTCCCAGCCTACAGGAGCCCAGATGAACAGAAACACCTGTTATCCACACTCTTGTGGTTTACTAAAAGGCACCATGGAGACAGCACTGTTCCCACATGGCTTTAGAAGCATGGGAGAAAACAATTTTTTTTACTTATCATCTTATTTCGGTCCGTCTAGCACAGAAGTCTTAGATGCTACAGAGACACAGGAATATACATGGTCTGTGCCCTAGGAGCAGCACTGAAAACGTTTTTACTGAATATTCATCAGACCAAAACCTTTCAGGAACGTCAGATATCGCTGTCTGCTCCTGATGCTCAGGTGTCCCAGGCCTGAAATCCCAGTGGCTGGGAAGCGCTTGTGCTTTGTAAGCCTTGGTACAAAGAGAAGGACGAGAAAACACCAGTGCCACAAGCGCATTGCGGAACTCCCTGGTGTCACAGACCAAGCCCACGCACATGTGGGGCTACATGTGCCTGCCCCCAGCCAGCTGGGGAACAACCACACCATGTGGGCAGCTGTGGAAGTGCCCCACCATGGAAAAAGCACAAAAGGTAAAAGCCCGGGGTGTTGCTTCCCTGCTTAGTATCACCCAGCAATAAGGCAGCATAGCCCTAGAGAAGAGCGGGGACACCAACAGAGAAAGACATTTGCTGACAGAAGACAGTCTGCGCTTGAGGGACAGGCCTGTGGTTTCTCTGATGCGGCCGATACCTCCAGTGAGGTGCCAAGCCCCAGCAAACACTTTCCAGAGAGCTCAGCACCACAGAGACCCTTGCAATGGTGGGCTGCTGTTAGAGCATCCTCACCGCACGCTCCCTGCGAGACGCCTGCTGATTTATCTTCTAACCTCTGGTCACAACACCGCAAACACAGCTCCCACTGAGATCCCACAGAGGGAACTAACTGCCTGCAGGACTTTGGCTCCCTGCCGCCAGTTCAAGACGGGACACGCTCAGGAAGGCAGCCATCACTTGAGGAGCCAAAACAGTTTCAGCTGTTCACTCCCAAACAGCTCCCCAGAGGCTTTTCCTCGCAAAGGTGCAAGGGGGTGAAGGATTTCCACGCAGATGTGTGTCCTCCCCGCTCCAGCATAGCTGTGTCACAGAGCTGGCACCCTTTCCCTGCAGGCAGGCTCATTGCTTTTGCTCCACCGATGGCACAGATCCACCACATAGCCACAGCCAAACCAAGCACAAAGTGCACATGGCCCTAGCGCCCCACACCACGGGCTTGGACACTGCTGAGCAAAGCTGCCTTCATGACCCAGCCAAGGGACGAGTTACGCATATGTCCAAATCAGGTCCTACAACTCACTTGACAGTGATTAAGGTTGGGGTTTTTTTCCCCAATTACAAAGAAAAAAAAAAAGACTTTTTAGTCTTTTATCATAGGAAAAGCCACAGACGGAAAGGCATCCCCACACAGGATGCATCTGCAGCAGCTCTGCAACCTGAAGGAGTTAAGCCACCCCACTGACAAGGGGGGACAGCCCTATGGGAGCCTTTGCCTTTTGGTCCCGCTCCTGCTTCCTAGCAGGGAAAAGGATGCCTGGCTGCAGCCAGGCACAGAAACACCTCCCCTCCGCTGCCTGAGCTCACACAGACTCATTGCTTAAGGGAGACCAACTCCCTTTGAGATCAATTCCTTGTAAAGCAAAGGGTCACAGCTTCCGTTTGGAAGGGGCAGGATGGTCAGAGGCTGCTTGTCATGAGAAGCAGGGGGAAGGGCAAAACCAGGCATCATTTCCTCGGTGTGTTTATCAGTCATCCGATCTATTGACTCACCGCTCGGCGTAAATCCCCGAACGAGCCCTCCCCAAGAGACGTGGGGCATGGCCCGGACCTCCAGCCAGGAGGCCGGGGCTGGGAAGGTTTCTTACCTGTCGTATGAGCGTGCAGAGAAGTAACAAGACACTGCAAAGACAAGAAGAGGCCAAGTGAAACACTTGTCAACACCTGCAGCCTGGGCGGCCTGCTCTTCAGCCTGAGATAATCACAGGGCAGATGAAGCTCGTCCATCTCCTTAGGACGCAATTCCCTGGCCGTTATTGGTACTGTTTTTCCAGGGTCCCTCCCCAGCATGGCAGCACAAGATGCACTCGCCGGTGAAGCGCTCCTCTCGGGGGGCTGCGCCTCACCGGGGGGGTGCCAGCAGCCCCCCCAGCACCATGTCTCCCCTCATCACCATCCTCCCCCTGGGACGAGCACCAGCGGCCGCTGCTGATCTGCGGTCTCCCACCTGGCTCAGCGTGGCTACTCGTTATTACCGCCTTCGGTAGCCTCAAGGGGACATTTTGAGAGCCCCGGGGGAGCCGCGGCTGTACTAAACCAGGGCTCCGCAGCAGTAGGAAACAAGAGCTTAACAACCGTGCTTAACGAGGAGGGGTCAGGGAAACCACAGATGCGGTGACACCGGCGCTGTGGGGAAACCGGGGGCGATTTCGAGGACCGACCTCCCCCCCCCCGGCCCCCC
>VXAK01020794.1:140910-158605 GCA_013399435.1 Arenaria interpres
CGGGAGCGCGCAGGGACGGCTCCCCCTGCAGCCCGAGACGCGCGGCGCCCGCCCCGTCAGCTGGGCCCGCGGCGTCGGGCTGAGGCTTCCCCGCCGCGGTGAGACAAAGAGCGAGCCGTTCCACAGGTGGCTTTTTGCTCTCCCCGCGGCTGCTGCTGCCCTCCCCCCGCACGCACAACGGGATTTGCTCCCGGCTTGCTTCTACGCGGGTACCCATCCCCGGGGCACCCAGTCAGGGCTGTGCAGGCAGCCCAGTCAGAGCTCCAGCAGTACCACAAGGTCAGCATTTCAACCAGGTTTAACCAGAGAAGACACCTGGAGAACACGGAGTTGCATTCTCCTCCAGCATCTCCTCTCCCCACATCACCCTCCAGAAGCTGGGGGGCTGCGGGGTAGTGCTCTGGCCTGCAGTCACGGGCTGCTGGCCAAGAGGAGGCACAGCACCCAGGCAAGCCCCTCATTTGGAACAATCCCTTCTATCCAGCACTCACCCGGCAGCAGGTGCCTCTGCCAGCCATTCATAAAGTTGTTCTCTCGATGGTCTGTTCTTCTTTCTCACTCAGAGCACAACACATGTTCAGCCCCCTTCCGGATGGTGCCGGTGTACAGTCAAGGTGATAAAGACTGGATTCTACTTAGATTTTAACTCCATGACCACTGGAGTGTGCGTGAGGTGGTGGTGAAGTGCTAAGACACAGTAATATTTCCCTTGCTCCCCAACCTCTTCAGGCCTTGGCTTTAAATTCTGTCAGAGACTTCTGCCTTTGCATCTGACAGCTCTCCCTGAGGTGCTATTTCTACCGAGAGTCCATGTATGGAAAAACGTTTTTACTACATTCAGACCAAGCCAGAATTTTCAAGAGATGCTTGGGGGCTACCTGTGGGGTGTAAGAAGAGCGAACACTTCTCCATCTCACCCCCAGCTTCCACCTGAGAAGCACAACGCCTCTTCCATGCCCACCACCACAACCAGCCACTTCATTTTAGCTCACTCTGGTCTTGCCAGGCCCCGCTGGAATAAGGCACCTGGCTTGCAGAAAAGGGGACACAGCCACCTGCCACACACTTCGCCATTCTTTCTCTCAACAGCCTTGTCCTCCCCTTCAGACTATCTTCTCTGGTATAATCTAGCCCGTATGTTCCTTCCCAAGACCCTTGGTGCTTGTGCTGTTTGGTGGTCAACGACTGACTGCGATGAGCCCAGAGAGCACTTGCATCACGCATAGTCAGAGACACCGGTTGACAAATCTGCTGAAGGCAGATACAGGAGGAGCATAAATCAGATGCAAATTCACTAAGTTCTTGATTATTCCACATCTTTTAGAAGTTTGGCAACGTGGACAGACTTCTTCTTAGGGCGTGCATCTGCATTTGATGCCCACACCCTAGGTCACAGTGGGTGCAAGTGTGAGGAAGGCAGCTTGGTGAGCAGACACATCCCAGTGCCTATACCAGCCCACCTCCCCCCAGACCACTGACAGGCAGGACAGAGATTCAGATGCCAAGAGTCTTTTGCCATCACTTACTTTCGACCTTTATTCTGCAACCAGCATCACCTACTGAGGGAGGGAGGTTACACATCCTGCTTTTTACCACCCTCCTTTAGCCCCTTTCTTCTTCTTCTGCTGTTGTTTCTTCTTGGTGGCCGGGGCACCAGCAGGTTTCTGGTGCCTGGGAGGGATGACGTTACTCGTGGCCGATACAGCTGCAGCGCTGCCGGGCCGAGGGGAGGTAGGTGGGCTGCTGGCAGTCCTACTGGCATCCCTGCAGGGGAGATGAGAGAAGATGAGAGGTGGTTGTGGGTTCACAACCACCTGCAAGATGTGGCACTACTGCAGGAAGCTGACAAGGAAAAACAGCAGCTGCCCCATAAGACAGCATGATGTATGGGAGGGCGCTCATGCAAGGAGATCTTAAATAAGCTTCAACATATATAGAAGGGCTGATGGATGATGGGAACATGTCTCAAAGGGCAGACAATCACCTTCTAACTGATGTTCACTAGATAGTGCCAGTCCCCAACAAGAAAAGCAAGGCTAACTTTTGCAAAGACATGTGACAGCTCACGCAACACACGAGAAACCTTTCAGTCCCCCACGCTCAGACAGTGCAAACCCAACACCCTTTCTCTCTTCTTAACCAAAGGCATCTTTGTGCCAGCTCTCCTTGCAAACGCTGCTCAAGCCAACAGTGCCACAAAGGGCTTTCCATGCTTGTTTTGAGGCAGCTGTGTAAAGAGAATCTATCAGACAGCAGTGGCAATTCCCTGCATTGCTATCACTTTAGACATACTTCCTTCTCTCAGACACCTTGCTGTCAGGCCTCATACAGGATGTAAACTCTGACTCCAGCTCAAATAATCCGTGTCAATTTAGAAGGAAGTATAGTGTTTTCCCAAATCAAGACTAATGATTTTCCAGCTGCCGAAAGACTTTCAAGCAAGTATCTTGAAAGCAAGCATGCAAAATTCATCTCATTGTCAAAGCTAAGAAAAGCACATTAAAAGACTACAGTAATTCTATTTGCACCTCGGCACTTCAAGGATGCCTATCGTATCATTTTGGTTTTCAGCAGCCTATAGCGATCTTCAGGAAGAGCAGCTGGTGGAAGGTTCAAGTGGCAAAGTACAGTTCTGCTTGTGCTAACCACAGCTGCCGTGGTGAGAGCCACAGAAAGGCAG
Organism: Arenaria interpres; assembly: GCA_013399435.1. NCBI lineage: Eukaryota > Metazoa > Chordata > Aves > Charadriiformes > Scolopacidae > Arenaria > Arenaria interpres. Next base: position 143,591 of record VXAK01020794.1, read on the forward strand.
CACAAACCCAGCCCTCCCAGTGATTCCCCACACTACGTCCGGCAAAATGGGTACTTACAGTTCAGAGGAGCCAGCTGTGGTTGAACCCTGAGTCCCCTTGCCAACCTGATCCTTCTTCTTGCCCTTCTTCCGTCCACGATAGTAGGAACGCTCTCGCATCGGAAGCCACCGCTCAGGGTCAGGAGTCACCTTGGGGTCGTAGTTCTTAGGCAGCTTTCCTGCAGAACATCCAGTGCCAGGAAATGAGATTGGGGTCAACACACCAGAGAGGTATCACTACAGGATACGCATGGGATGTTAGTAGCCAGGAAGGACAAGAGCCCAGCAACCCACATGTCCATCAGGGTGTTGCTCTCCCTTCTGTGGAAAAATGCCCCATCCAAGCAATCTATCATGAAGATCTGGGTCCACAGGGACCCACTACCAGCAAAGGGCTCCAGCTCCTAGGAAGCTCAAAAGCTGGCTGTTGGAAAAAACAATCTGGCAAGCTCTCCAGAGCCATGCCGTGTCAACGGCTAGGAAATGCAACTTACCCTTCTTTTTTTTCTTCTTCTTCTTCACATCCCCTTGTCTGAAAAGCAAGAAGGGAAACAGCCATTGTGACACAGCACAGACACAGCAGACAAGTCAACTAAAAACTAGCCCTGGAAGAAGCTAAATCATCCCCATCTCTCTCAAAACTTGGTCTGCTGCTACCTGAAGCTCCTTGCAGTTAAACAACATGCTCCCTTTCCACCAGCTGCCTTTCACAGCAATGCCCCCACCACACCAGGTGTGGTTCTTGTGCCACCCCAAAGAATGACTGCACCAGAGCTACAGCAGCCCGCTTTACCCTTGCTCCTTCTGCTGGCTATCTCCAGTGAGCTTCCCAGCTTTCTTCCGAACATAGGTTGCTCCATGGGAGTTCTCCAGCGCATCAACATCTACTTTCAGTGACATGGTGTCCGAGGAAGGCAAGTGTTTGCTAAGACTGCAAGGAAGGGTTCAGGGATACAAACCAGCAAGCAAAAAGATAAACACCCAGGTTTGTCCAGACTGCAACAGGCAACTTCAGGCTTGAACAAATTCGGCCTGTCAGCAATGTAGAAACAGGCAATGGGCAACTTCAGCTCACCAGACAGGCCTAAGAGGCTAGTTCTGGCTCTCCCACCATCTGCCTACACAAGCTGGGATGAGCTACTCAATCACCATCTGCCTCATTCTTTTCCTTCTTTTATATGGGGACAGAAGCACCAACTTCCTCTGAAAACTGCTCAGGGTGGCAAAAGCAATATATGAACCTGGTATTTTAGGTCAGGGAAAACTTAGCCATGTTTTATCAGGCGCCGTCCTGCATTACTACCACAGGTTTAAGATGCCAATAGAACAGAGGGAGAAGCTCCAATTTTTGGTTCCACCTAGTCTTAAGTTAATGAGTTCTCAGAGAGGAGGCGGCCAAATACAGAAGGGTCCTAGGATCCCACAATAATCAAACCAGTTAGGGAAATAAAGTAGCTCCAGGCAACTTGACCTGAATATGTAGCTGTTCTGGAGATGTTACTTGCCTTTCTTCAGGTGAGAGTGAATTCCCCATACAGATGAAATCCAAGGAAGCAATGCCTGAACACCCCTTTCTTTGCTCTGATACCACCATCAAAAGGATACACTTTAGCTTTTTCGGGGTCCACGAGGGAGTAGGCAGAGATGAGCTGTGCCAGAGTATGCACATCTTTTGGGTTTTGCCTTTGTAGTGGGGAAAAAACAAACAAACCAAAAAAGGACCAAGTTACCAAGGTACACACTCATCCGCAAGACTGGTACCACCATGCAGTGCTTGCTGCAGCATAGCTGCTATCTGCGGGGACAGGCACATCGGTTTGTGGTCTCCTCCAGAGCACATCACCAAACATCACTGGTGTGGACAAAGGGAGGTGTACACATCTCCACAGTACCATCAAACAAGCAATGAAAGACAAAAATCCCTCAGGTCCCAGAAGCAAAGGCAAGTTAACAGTCCCTCCCTCCCCCAAATCCCATCAAGTGCATAATAAAAACTAAAACCAAGACATCCATGGTTCATGTAGCGCTAGAGAAAATTACGCATCCCAGTCCCTTCGTGCAACCTTCACTGCACACAAGAGGTTTCTGGGACAAGTCAACCAGGTTTTCAAGTGAACATCAGCTACAGACCAAATGAATAACCCTCCCTCCTTCCAAAATATGGCTTTGCATTGGAGCCCCTGTGCAAAACCAACTCTAAAGGGTAGCTTCCTGTCAACCAACATTGTCAGACACTGCCTGGCACCAGACAGCTTGCAGAGGTCTCTGGGTGGAGACCTCTGTTTCAACAACCACCCAACTCACTTCCAGAGCTCCTCCAAGTCGCTGATTGCTTCCTTCTTCCTGCCGTGCTTTAGTTTGAAGTTGGCAGCTTCCCTTATCAGCGACAAATGGACAGGAGACTTTGGCTGAAATACACGGAGCCATAATTAGTTCCTCATTATCACAGCACGGAGCCCAGCTCTAGCTAGCTTTAATGCCTCTGAGACCTGGCCAAGTAGAATTGAGCTAGCACCCTGTCACGCAGAAAGGAGACCACCTTTGCACTCTAGGATGCAAAGCAGAATTGCATGGGACATTACCGCTCCACAATGCATCTAATCAGGGAGAAGGCCAGATTGCTGTATTTGGGCATCCATTGCCCCCACTCTCCTGAGGGGAGCTGCTGCTCCCTGTTTTCAACACATCTAAAATAATGAAACAGTGATAAAACAAACGCTCACAAAATGAGCTCACAGGTCTCCAAAACCCAAGTGGACGAGCTGCTGGGGCTGTGCATCAACAGGAGAAGCTGAGTTGGACTAGCTAGAAAAGACTTGAGACAAATCCTTGCCGCGTTAGCTCCTCTGGTCTGACTTGCCTGGAATTGCTGATACCACTGGATAGCCTGTGTGAAGACCTCGATTGCACTGTCAATGTCCTCTTCATGACTGTACATTGTCACCAACGCAGACACCTGCAAACATTCAAGAGTAGCTTATAGCAGATCTTCACACAAGCTGTCTATAGCCAGAGAGTCAGCAGTTAAATGATGGAATTTCAGAAAAGCAGACTCAATGTGAGCGTTCTGCTCTGTCCCTAGAAACCAACTGTGTTAACAGCCAGGACACCCCGGCCAGACCTTCCTACCCAGGTCCCTCCCAAAGAAATGTCCCCAGCAATCTCCTGTGGTACAAGCTTAAGACTGCATTCACAGAAAGAACCTTTTTAACACTTTGCTTGCCACTGATCACGGTTTCATTAGAAACCCTTCTATTCTTCCCCTTCCCCCCACTCTCTATCCCAAAAGCCATGAAAAAAGAAATCAGCACTGAAGAGATGATAAAGTCATCATCTGCTTATCTACACCCCAGTAACAACCAGAGGTGACTCAGGGCAAGGAGCTGGTATTGCTGACTGCCCCCAAAAATGACTTTGATCATTCACACTTGCAACTGGAACAGACCTACAACAGTCAGCCCCTGCTCAAGATGCTTACGCTCTACACTTGAGCATTTTCAAGGTCATCAAGCTCTTCCAAATACCAGAGGTGGACATGCCTGCAGACCAGGGTGATGTCGTGGGGATGGAAAATATAGCACTTTCTCCCTAATACCTGTTGTGCTAAAGCTGCTTCAAAAATTTCCTAACAGTACATAGCAGGGAAACAGCTGTTCCAGTCATGTTATGCAAGTAAACCCAAGCAACACATAGGTCTGAGGGATCACGAGAGAGTAGGAACATAGGCAGAGAGCGTTTCTGCTGGCAGGCAGAGTACTTCTGTGGCTAAGTTCAGGCCACCTGATGCAAGCAATAATCCCACCTTTGTCCAAGACAAGGAAGATGGGCTCAAATTCCCTGCAGACACTCAGGTCAAGTGAAAGCCACAGGGAAGAGGCAACAGCAAGCAGGCAGTATAAAGTTGTGCTACAAGGGAAAAACCTCACACAGTTCAGATTGAGTTTTGCTTACCATACCAGGCTTGTGCTGCAGTTCTTCTATGCTCCTCAAGATCATGCAGGCTTTGGTGACGCTGCCTAGGAGAGATGGGGAGGAAAACGCTCTGAATGGCACAGTAACACTTCAGCCTGCCAGTGACCTTCCAGCTAAAGGTAAACAACAGCGACATAACAATCCCATTCTCAGAGTATCTCTCCCATTTCCAGGCCTCCACACAAAGGACCTTTCTGCCCTTGCCACATCCTGCAATGGTTCAGGAGCAAGCTTTGCAAGCAGAGTCTTCTCTTCTAGGAGCAACTCTGTGCTGCCCGACTGTATACAGGAATGGTACCATCAGGGAGCTCCACACTGCTCCCAAGACCCTCCTGCCCCAGAACAGATTCAGCCTTATTAGTCACAAAGACTGTGGGCCTCTCTGCCAGGGATCCATGGAGCCTGGACATCCAGACATTTAGCTATGAGCTCTATCCTGCCATAGCCATATATATAGAACACGCAACTGAAAGAATCTCTAGGATCTCTGCTCTGCACCCCTGTTAACAACACTGACTACAGCAAAGATTGCCCTAAATCCTGTTTTTCTCACCCCTTGTACCATAATCACATGCAGACACTTCCCAACAAAGGAGGACACTGGATACCTTGAGCAATTTTTAGTTGGGCCATCGTCAGTTTGATCTCAGCTGCATTGGCAGGGTGCTGGTCTGCAAAGTCCTGAGAATCAGAGGAAAGAACAATTCAACACGTGTGTGGGCACCAGGCTGCTGCTCTGGTGAATCATCTTTCATGCTCAGTCACAGCAAGCTGGCAAGAGCCAAAGGAAGCTTTCCAGCACAGGCAGGCTTCAGCACACAGCAGGGGAGCGCCCCAAACTATGCCAGCGGCCCATCGTTCTCTCTGATTTCTGTCCCAGGCCATCACTCCCTCCCAAAAGGAAGCTGTTGCAAACTGCTGGCAAGCAGAGCATCAGAGCCCACTGCTTACCCTAGAAGTCGTCTACTATAGCTTCCTAAGCATAAAAATCAGAGGTGCAAGGGAACTATTTCCCTTTAAAAGAAGCGGCATCGTTCAGTTGGATGTAAATGCTTTCCAGCAGCATTACACCAAACCAAAATAAGCACAGTCAGATACCCCTGGAAATTTAAACCAGACAAAACAGGCTAAGGGAAACAGCACACGAGAACACAAAGCACAAGTTTAAATGGAGCTTGGCCAAAGGTGTATTTTCTCTTAACCTACCTGCAGAAGCCCTACAGCCTTTGCATGCTGCTTCTCACGACACAGTTGGGCTGCCTGGATAAGCACAGGGAGCAGATGCTCAGGGCTCTGTGACTGCAGGCTTGCCGACAGCTTGCGGCACTGATCTGCCTGAGGAACCAGAAAAGAGAATACAATTTTCTCAACCTCTGCAAGCACCTAACGCAAGGCTAACATACCAGTTGTATCTAAGAAGAGATGCTAGCAATATCTTACTGCCATTGGATACACAGAAGCAAGAGCAAGTACCCTTAGTAGCACTTTAGATGTATCTAAGAATCCCACACACCCCTTCTGTCTCCTGTTCATCTCCACACCACCCTCCCTACAGCAACACCCAAGTCACTACACAACTAGCAGTCTTCTTTTTGGGATTTTTTTTTTTTTCTCCTCACTTCTGTGCCTAAACCAAGTGGTCCTATCTTCTGATACAGAACAGCTGCATACCCATTTTTCCCCAAATTCCTACTGCAGCTCAGTTTTCCCTACCTGATTAGTGTACATTGCCAGCAAAGCTTTGTTGAATTCAATCGCCTGGAGCTGTTTCTTGGAGAGTTTATGCTCAACACCTTCTGCATTGGTCAGCTTCACCTTTTTCTTTGAGTCAAAGACATTTTGGTCCTGGGGAAATCACACATCATGAGAAGGTTTCACTACGTTCCTTGAAGAAGAAGAGGTCTCTGGGTCTGTGATTTAACTACTGTTTAGGAAAAAGTCTTTCCTGATTAGCCCCCTTCAGGAAGGCCCACATTGAAAGCAGCAAGGTAATTCTATACCTTGTTAATTGTGATGATGTTATTTGCAATGACAGCAAGCAGTCCTACGTCTGTTGGCCTGCAGATAAGACAAGCAGAAAGCGCGTTGCTGTTAAACAGTAGTCTCTCTACAGATGGAAGACTGAGTATTTGTTTTAGAAAAGCCCTTACTTCAACTTGATTATTTGATTGTAGAGTTGTAGCGCGTCCTCTGTACGACCCTGCAGTTGCATGATATAAGCCATCTGACCATGAATAATGGCCAGTTCAGCCTCAATGTCTTCCTCTGTCACATCCTGAAGAAAAATCAAGGCAACAATTAAAAAAAACTGCCATCTCACCTCCCTTCCCCTGGTTTCAGCATTCTACTGGCAAATGTCTCTGAGCTGTCCTGGGCAGTACTAGCGTCAAAGTACCTCAGCCACTACAGGTGAAGGTTGTAGCCATGGCAAAAACACAAGCATATCTGGGTTAAACCACAAGAAAAAGCTTCACCTGCTCTTGCAAGAGTCTGAAGATACCGTAACTCCTGTGCTGACCCTGCCCCTCTGCTCGAGCCAACAACAGCAATTACAAATTTCCTGTGTTTCCCACCATCCACTCATACTGTGTTCACCCATAGTAGGGGTGGGTCACAGGGAGGTTTCAGACAACCTGTACCCATCCTGCCTGCACCAGCATAGACAACTGTGCAAGGAGCATGGCAGCAAACAGCCTGCAGTGTTAACTACACTTCTGCAGCAACCATGGTTGGCTGCCCCAGCCTCACAAGCTGGTAGCAGCAGCAGTGGCAAGTCTTGCTGGATAATACTGCACAGCAGCTTTGGCTACCCTCTGGCCATCTGCAGTACACTTTATGGTCGCACTCTTGTTCAAGCTGGTGTAAAGCAAACACTTCCCAGAACAACACCAAGAACTTACAGAGTCTTCTGACAGCGATTGGCGGCACAGCTCTAGAAGGAAAAACAAATTGAAGAACGCCATTTAGAAGGCTTAAGGGGTAACACCCAGCCTAGAATCACGGCAGAATATACACTCTTTTCATGTATCCCTGAAACTTCTGCAGCATAAAAAGGGCACATCAGACTACAAGCCTGACGACAGATGGGACTGAGCATGAGGGAGAAGACTAGATGATGCAGAAGAAATATCAAATGCACAGCAAATGCTGTCCCCAGCAAAGCTGCCTTCTGAGAGCAGAGCCACATGCTCATTTTCTCTCCCGAACAAATTTCCTTAAACCTAGCTCCTGATCTTCTCCATAGCGATCACTCAGCTGCAACTGCTCACCATCTCAGGAATTAAGTGATGCAAACCTGCAATATTCAGATTACACCAGCCTTTATGGGGCAGCAATTCCATCAATTTTCAGTACAGATGCCAGTCACTTCTTAACTTTCTCATATACCTCACCAAAATATAATTTGTTTTGCTCCCCAAAGGACCACTATCACAGCACATAGATTCAAATTATACATGCTCAATAAATCAGTTGTACGGGAGAGCCGCTATTCTATCATCAAAATCAGGACAGAACTGACCTATTTATCTGCAAGAGTAATTAGATCAGAAAGAAACTAATTCTTCCTAACTCTCGTCCCCCAGCTTTTTTTTTTTTTTTAAAAAAAACACCACACATAAAATCCCCTTTCACCCAACAGAAAAATAATTCTCTTCCAGAAAAAGCTCATTTATTGCCTTATACTAATTTCATACCCAATTGAGACCATGAAGAATTATTTTTTTATAGTTTTTATATATATCAATATATATACATATGCCAACAAAACCAGGAATTAGAAGAGATGAAACATCTCATGCTTATGAGATTGAGTAGTTTTTTGAAGTAGAAAGTGGACATTAATTTAAAGGCATTGAAAACCAATCAGAAGGCTGTAAGAGAGCCAGGAGACAGTACATGCCACATGGCTCTGGAAAAGAGCTGCAGAGGAACACTTCTACAAAAACACCAGTTCTGTCAGGAATCAACTGGAAACTCATACAACAAATCCTGTTGTTGGTCAGTTTTTAAATTTTCAAAAGCACCTTCTCTCTAAGTGTTTCTACAGAGAGCAAGTAATTACTTCTATCACATAAAGCTTCCCTCTCACCTCACCATGTTTTTACCTTCTGCTTTCTGCAGTTTCTTCATTGCTTCATTCAACTTTCCTTGCCCAATCAATGCACATGCACTGTTATAACACAGCTCGTAGGTCGCTTCTCGAAGGCCCAAATCTTCCTAGCATGAAAAGCAAACGTAACACTGCATAAACACCAACTGATCTATACAGATTTGACAGATAATGGATACAAACTATAGCTTTCACGTATATTCAAACTATTTCTTGCAAAATAACTTTAGATGCCATTGTAAAAGGGCACACACCTGGCAAACAAGTCACAGTGCAAAGGATCTTCCCTCACATTGCACANAACTCTCGTCCCCCAGCTTTTTTTTTTTTTTTAAAAAAACACCACACATAAAATCCCCTTTCACCCAACAGAAAAATAATTCTCTTCCAGAAAAAGCTCATTTATTGCCTTATACTAATTTCATACCCAATTGAGACCATGAAGAATTATTTTTTTATAGTTTTTATATATATCAATATATATACATATGCCAACAAAACCAGGAATTAGAAGAGATGAAACATCTCATGCTTATGAGATTGAGTAGTTTTTTGAAGTAGAAAGTGGACATTAATTTAAAGGCATTGAAAACCAATCAGAAGGCTGTAAGAGAGCCAGGAGACAGTACATGCCACATGGCTCTGGAAAAGAGCTGCAGAGGAACACTTCTACAAAAACACCAGTTCTGTCAGGAATCAACTGGAAACTCATACAACAAATCCTGTTGTTGGTCAGTTTTTAAATTTTCAAAAGCACCTTCTCTCTAAGTGTTTCTACAGAGAGCAAGTAATTACTTCTATCACATAAAGCTTCCCTCTCACCTCACCATGTTTTTACCTTCTGCTTTCTGCAGTTTCTTCATTGCTTCATTCAACTTTCCTTGCCCAATCAATGCACATGCACTGTTATAACACAGCTCGTAGGTCGCTTCTCGAAGGCCCAAATCTTCCTAGCATGAAAAGCAAACGTAACACTGCATAAACACCAACTGATCTATACAGATTTGACAGATAATGGATACAAACTATAGCTTTCACGTATATTCAAACTATTTCTTGCAAAATAACTTTAGATGCCATTGTAAAAGGGCACACACCTGGCAAACAAGTCACAGTGCAAAGGATCTTCCCTCACATTGCACAGCAAAATCAGAGGCAATTGACAAGGCAGCAACAAAACTCGAGCCTGAATTTGGGGAATACTTAGGTTTCTGAAAGAGGACAGGTAAGAATGGCTGCTCTGGAGAACTAGAAAGGGGGTCCACAGAGCTGCACAGAAAGCTGAGTGTGCTGTGCACACTGCCAAGGACAAAGATTTCTGAAAAACTTGGAACATTGCAATCACAAAATGTGAATGTACAAAAACATTCCGAAGCACAGCTGGGTGACCCGGGCAGTTAGCTTTACCCTGGGCAAGAGGGTAATGAGACAGAGGAAAGTGCCGGTCGCCACAGGTGTTCTGCCTAATGCAGGCTCAGAGAGATGTACTTCCTGCTCTGCGTGACATCTCCCAGAGATCAAAGATGAACTATAACTTTTCAGCCCTCAGAACAATAACAGCATTTATTCCTCCATATAGGGGAAACCACTAGGTAATATTCAATACACTCCGAAGTCATTAAGAGACAGCAAAACATTTCTATCCTGTTAAGAGACCTACAATTCCACACCCTTTATTCCTTGGCTGTCACTCTTACACACACTTACTTACCGGCATCACCTTTTCCCATGTGCTTTGTGCTGCCACAACAGCAGAGAGGTTGGTTTTTCTCTCTTCCTCGTACTCATCCTGGGAGTTGCGGATGAGATCCCTGTACGCAGCCAGACAATCATCATAACGCTCCAACCTGTACAACTGAGAAGGGGAAGGGTTTAGCCTTCAGAATAATATTTCCCTGTGTATGCTATTAACTACAGCCTCCTCCCTCCCCATGGGCTGGCAGCAGCAGCGCACTATACGTTTTAAGCTGAACATCACCAACATTTGCCTCTACCTCTAAGGGCAAACTCTATAGATTACTTTTGCAAGGACTGAAGCAATGACACCAGCTACCTGCACGCAAATGGCACAGTTCTCACTCCTAAAAAAGCTTCTTTAAAAGCAGCAGTTTACAGTTTTGCCCTCAAACAGCCTTTTTCCAGATTAGATCACCCCTCTATGAGAGAGATTAAATTAATGGTCTTTCATGCAGCTGAGAGAAGACAGCCAATTCTTCACAAAACTCTTCTCACCTACCAGGGAGAAACCAGAGAAGAAACACCACTTTTTTTCTGCTTCATTTCTAATGTCTGAGATGTGTCCTGGTTTGAGATAGAACAAAACCAATTTTCTTTTCAGTAATTTTACTTTTCAGTTAAGTCTCTCCTGTACACTGAAATTAACGGTGTGTTTTTCAGATGTTATTGCCGCCAGAATAAGAAGTGAAAAGTTTTGTTCTATCTCAAACCAGGAGAGATGTCAGGTCCTGCAAACCATCCCTGAACAGGTATCTAATGCAAGCAGATGGCTCAAGGACAAATCAATCTCACCAGCTCTCTTCCACCCTCCATGCCCTCAGCCAAATAGCTACTATCAGGCCAGACCCAATTTGGGAGAGGGAGTCACAAATGTATTGCTTTGGTTCAGTGGCAATAAGATGATGGCTCTGCCTCCAGCAACAGGTGACTGAAGCTCCACAAAAGTTGGAGCAGTTGGGAAATGTACCTCTCCTTACCTTCAAGACAGAGAAGGAAATTCTCTCCCCATATTTGCCCCACACTAGAAGAGGGACAAGGCACCCAACATATGAAACTGCCACCAGGAAGAAAAGCTTGTAATTACCACTTGTCCATAAAGCTCCTTCAGTTTGTCCGTCTGCTGACTGGCACTCTGTATGGTCTTGAGAGCATTTTCAATACGATTCAACCTGTATTCACAGTAGGCCTTCTCAAAGGCAATAACATCACTGCAAGGACAAGACAAAGGCTGTCAGCAGGCACTGTAGTCTTCATTCGACAGCATTCCCCCCACCTGAACACACTCGTTTGAGCAGCCCTAATTAGTCACAGACTGCTACATTCCCCAAAAGCCAAACACCAGAGGTGAGCACGTGATCCCAGATTACTGAATTATCTATCTGCTAAGCACTGAAAATATCTTAAACATACTTTGTTTTAAACAGAGAAGGAATATCAACACTTCATCTAAAAGAAGAGGTTATTTCTTATTTTCTGGTGTCTCCAGACACACAGCATGTCAAATCTCCCCTGGCCTCCTACTGATCATACGAGTCAAATGCTTATGGGCAAAACAATACCAAACTTCATTACGTGGCTCCTTCTTAAGCAGAAGGTATATCATTAAGTAAAAGACTTACTGCAAACCTTCAAAGACAATCAACTCATGCAGAGAGAGAAAGGAAATGGTATAAAACACAGTCCCTCTTATAGTCTAAAACTAAGTCAATGGTATCATTAACCTATTTTGAAGTATCAGCACAGCAGAACTACAGCAAAAGGGTTTGATGATGTTAATATAAAATTGGCTTCAAAGCAAGCTCACACCAGTAGGGAAGCACTATCAAACAAGCAGAGCCTTAAAGGCTATATTGCACCTACCCACTGAGCCAAAGGAAAATTAAGCAGTGATTCCCTTAGTTTATCACTGGTGCCACTTGTCACCAGCTATTTCTCTGTCTACTTAAAACAATCTCAGTTCAGCTGAGTATTAGGTAAGTCTGAAAACAAACGAATAGCATTAAGAATTAAAGCAGTGTGCCAGCCTCAGTGCAGGACAGGACAACTTCAAGGCACAACAAGAACCACCACTTTCCCTGCTCTGCAGGATAGGGACAGACACATAGTACACCCAAGCTAAATAAATTATATGGAGAACTCTGAAGCCAGTTGAATTTAGAGAAACTACTCCTCCTTCTCACCATATACTAAAAAAAGCAAGTTAAAAATTTAAGTTAAACCCCTTCCATCCCAGAAAACAAGCAATTTGTGAATAAGGTAATTTATTTTTTTTCAGATGTGAACAGAAATGAAGAGATGCTTCATCACACTGATACAATAACACACTTTTCTGGGAAGTTCCTTAACAAGATGTCAATGGCTTAGGCTGGGCTGGCCACTAAATGAATGACAGGTGCTCTTTATTAACCCCTCTCCCTTCCCAGAAGGGGAAGGAAGAGGGACTCATAGCTGAAAAAAAACCTAGGACTGCTATAATGAAATATTAACAATAAAAGATAACAATATTAATAAGAAAATAGTGAAATGTACATAAACATATACAAAACCAATATCAAGCTCCCAGGATGATGAACACGTCACTGGCAAGTGCTAGGACTGGACGTTGGGGAGACAGGAACTGAATTCAAGAATTGGATTCAGGAACACACAGATCAGGATCAAAGGCAGAAGAACAGAGCCCTCCTTGGACACCAGCCACTGAAGAAGAGGTTTGACCCCCTTTGATCCCTCAGCTTTATACTAAGCATGGGGTAGGTGGGATGGAATACCCTGTTGGTGAGGTTTGGATCACCTGCCCTGTTTGCTCTTCCCCACAGATGCGATCCCTCCACAATCTTCCACATCCAGCCCTCCAACATGGTACGTAACACAGTTAGCTGACCTTGGTTGTTATGGGAGTAAGTATAAGCAAGAGCCTCTCTGCATACCATTCCTTGGTATTAACTACAAACATCAGATGTTATCACTGCTAGAAGCACACATTGTTTGAAAAACATACTGTTCATTTCAGAGAGTGCAGTTAGTTAGAAGAGACTTAACTGAACAGTGAAATTACTGAAAAGAAAACTGGTTTTTTTCCTATCTCAAATGAGGACACAAGAGCAGTATCTGAAATACAGAAATTTTGCTGCCAGGCAATTCTTGGGTAGCAAATTTCATCTCAGGCATTGCACAAAGAGCACATTTATTAGAAAAAAAAATCAGAGTCTGCTTAATGACACAAATGGGAAGCTTGACTTGTTCTCAAACACGAGTTGTCTCCAAGGTCCTGATTTTGAGAAGACACAGAAAGGGCCTGCATCATCCCAAAAGCTAAAGCAGTACCTTCAGGCTGGCAAAGAAAAGGAGCCCAAGGAGCAGTACGACAAGACAGCCAAGCAAAGCTAACAGCTTGCTGCCACTGGCAAGGGCTTCTCCCTTCTCTCCCCATGAGATCTGTCCTGTTCCCTTGTACCAGCTATGGTGCTCAACCACATCAACAAGCAGAATCAGCTCACGAAGGTGGCTGAAAACTAGATTAGGGACAATCCCTTTAACAGCAAGCTGTTAGACCATCTCAAACTCATCGAGACCCACTCTCACCCCCAGAATAAATCACCATTTCACTGAGAAACCCAATCCCAAGGGCTCTGAGTACCCCCTGCTCTTTATTTTGCTGCCTATTAGTCCCCTCCACTGACGCTGCAGCAGCTTCTCGAGGACTTGTTTTACATCTTGTGGAGTACAGCAAGACACAACTCACCTGGTTAACACTTTAGTGTGGGTGTTGATTACACTGAGGGCTTCCTTGAAGTTCCCGTTCTGGATGAGACACACTACTTTACACTGAAGTGCCGTCACATCATCTTTGCTGATCTGCAGTACTGGAAGGGAAACCAGCTTCAACATAAAGATCGAACTCATTATCAGACAGACTAAGGTTTTGTAAGAGCCATATGTTCTTAGTTGCGAAAACCCATCACAGAGAGCAGTCACGTCAATTTAGGCCATGGCATGGTCCTGGCATGGCTTGCTTTGGCTCAGATTATAAAACAAATCCTGTCAGGATAAAAGAATTCAGTGTAAATACTGAACTTACCCCAAGCGACCACTGTGCTAGCATACCTAGAACAGAGCTGCACCAAAGGAGCTGTACACACCTGGACAAACCTTTCATACGCATTTCATTTCCAGGCAGAGAACACAGTGCCAAAACCTGAGTGCCACGTAAAGCATATACAGGAAGAAAAACACCTGATATAGAAGAACAGTATGGCTCTAGACAGGTAGTCACTTTACGTGCTAATACTTTCTGTCACTGGAAGACAGTGAGGGAGAACTAGAAGAAACAGATTTTGGTATTTGATTTTTTCATGTGACCCCAACTCTCAGATCTGCCGGGACAGGAGATGAGTCCCTACAAACAGCAAAGAGAGAAGTTCCAGCCACAACGTGCTTTATAATGCAATCCCATTTTGGAAGGCCAACTCTCAAAACAACCCACCCCAGGCCTGGTCTCTCCATCGCCAGCCAGTTAGTCCGTATGCACCAACAACGCTGCCTCAGCTCCTGGGGGGAAAGTCAGTTTCCTTTCCTCCCACGACCAAAGCCGAAGGGAAACCCACCAGCACCCCCGAGGGCTCGGCCCACACCAAGGCCTACGCGAGGCAACGGCAGCAACCGACGGTCCCGGTGGAGGACCGGGGCCCAGGCGGCCGCCCCGCTCGCTTCTCCCTCCGCATCCCGCCAGCACACGGAACCCGTCGCTCCCCACCACAGCCGTACCCCGGTCCGCGGGGGCGCCTGCACGAGGCCAAGCCCGCCCGGGAAAAATCCGAGGCTGGGGAGGACAGGGAACGGACGCCGTTAACGGCCTCGCGGCGCGGCTGGGCCCGGTGCCGACATGGCGGCGGCCCCTCACGCCCGCCCTCACTCACTCACTCTTGTTAACGGACTTGAGCGCGCGGGCGAAGTCGCCGTTCTGGCCGCAGCGGTTCACTTCGCTCCACAGCGCCGCCGCCGACCCCGCGCCGCCGCCACCCCCCGCCGCCGCCGCCATCTTGGAACCGGGAGGAGAAAACACCTCGGGAAGGGAGGAGCGGGGCGGCAGCTGCCCCGGAAGCGGAATGGGCTGCGCGCCCCGGCCGCCACGTCGAGAAGGGGAGGATCGACCCGCC
>VXAK01020795.1:5584-28758 GCA_013399435.1 Arenaria interpres
AACACACAGAAAAAACAAACCACCAAAGCCTAAAAGCAATATGCCTGTAAAAACTCCAGCCTAAAAAAAGACTGCCTCTTTTTGTTGGCAGTATTCCCTTATGTATCACTGATACGGGGCTCTCTTTGGTTTTTCCCAGGGAATTCTGCTATCCACAGATTATATTTTCTTCTCATTTTAATATAATGGAAGATGAATACAAATGCAAAATTTAAAAACAAAAAGAAAGCTTGAAAAGCATTTTCATAAGCACACAACAGAGGTCAAAATATCTTTATTAAAAGTCAAAAGCACTTAAAAATTTCAACCCTGTTGTTCAGGAAGACTGGGATTCCTGTGAGCTAAAGCTTACGCTGGATCCCTAAGTTACATAGGTATCTCAGGAAAAATACCTCTCATAGAGGTTGAACTGCAGATAGTCAAGCTAGAAATGCCATCCAGCCTGCCTCATAGCTGGTTTCTGTGTTACTGATTTATTCTCTTCTCATTGCTATTTCACATTTGTGCTTTTTTTCTTCCTTTGCCGATTGATTTGAGAATACAAGAGCCTCGTTTCTTGTGCTGTACTGAGCCGGGTGTAGTTATCTACTCTTCTCTTGTGCTACACAAACACAAATATAGTTTCTTAAAATTAATCCAATTCCTCCCTGCCAGAAAAATGGGATACTGTAAGCCTAAATGAAGTCACATTTTTAGAAATGCTGAACACTTCTTGTTCCTGTACACTCCAGACCTTCCTTTCCACAAGTGAAAGACCGGCTTTTTACAAACGAATGGGAATACTCCAGATCTTCTCTTTTCCCTTACACACAGAGGTGCCTACCAAGAATTATCTACCAGCAACTAAACTGGAAGGTTAGGACACTATGAGACATAAAAGGTAAGAAAAGGCTGTATAAACACATTAGGAGTAAGAATAACAAAAACCAGTCAGGTCTGCTATTTAAAGAAAGGCAGCAATTGACAGAGGGTATGTCAAATGTCATTTCTTTCTATAGAGAGAAAAGTTAATACTCACTGCAATAGTGTTACGCATTGTGAAAAGAGAACAGGTCAGAGTATGGAAAGACAGGAGCAAGGACTATTTAGGTTAGTTCAGCCAATCAAAGTTACTGCTTCAGGATCCAAACCCTCAGTATTTACCTTTGAGAACATGGGGAAAGGTGTCAGAGGGCTGATGAAAAGCAAATATTGCCTCTATATTTAAGAAAGGAAGATCAAGGTAACTAGAAGCCAGGTCTTCCATGTAATCACCTACAAAAGATACCAGAACCATACTGAAATTTTTTTAGAGAAAACGAATGAAAAATCAGCAGAAGGCTACTATGCTGTCAAGAACAGCTGACACTGATATGATTGATTTTTTCTTGGCAGATCAATCTAGTTTGTACTTCAAGGCTGAGTAACAAAGAAACAATAGTACGTTATAATTTGCTATTATTAAGACTTTTAATGCTGTCCCATGAGACACTCTAATAAGCAAACAAGTGAAATAGTACTTAGCTGAAATCACCATAATTTGAACATGCGAGAGATGTAACCACTACTTAAAGGGCAGATTATCAAAGATCACTATCAGTGTGAGAGGACTATATAAATGAGCCCTGCAAGGTCTTACCCTTAACTAACTTCAGCTAATTTAAGTTGGATGGCAAATTATCATCTAAAATGCTTAGAAATGTGCAGATGACACCAGACTTTGATGAATTCCAAGAGTTCCAAAGGACAAATGTAGGACTCAAAGATTTGGATAAATTAGAGATAGGATCCAAAAGAAATGAGAACAAATCAACAGAAACAGGCACATTGGTCTTAATCTAGATGAAAACTCCACAAAAAAAACCCCCAAACCCAAAAACCAAAACACATAGAAACAAACTGGAAAACTGCTGGCTAAGCAGAATTGTAGAAAAGGAACTAGGGAGTTTTAGCAGATCACAAATTCAATACCGGTTAATGATTTGTTGTCATTTTTAAAAATAGGAAATGCTGTTCTCATATAGGAGGAATATGTAGGAATAGATGAAAGTTAATGATTTATTTAAGACAAAATTTGCAATTATTCCATCCAATCTGCCATTGCCAAATCTCCTCCGGTGTACTGCACCTAATCTTAAGTACCACAATTTTAGAAACCTACAGGCAAACAAAATACAATCAAATCCTGAGCAACACAGTCAATACATTATTTAGAATGAGATGAAAGTTTTATTATCTTAGTCAAAAGAAACTATGACCATCTTATACAATCTCAACACCCTGTGCTATTTTCATAACAAAACCAAAAAGATTTTAAGATTTACTAACTTTATTTCTTATGAACACCCTAATTTTGTTCGCTTCCCTGAAAACGTGCATGAACGCTTGTCTGATTTGTAAGTGATCTAATCTTCCCAACTATCCACTCTGCGCAGATCACAGTTCAAGCAACACATGCTCAGAAAATACAGCTTATATGCAAACACCCAAGGGATTTAACTGTTTTATTCCCACCCCATTAGAGAAACAGATGATAGAGGAAAGAAATCTATACAATCTTCTAAAACCTAAAAGGTATTTTAGAGTACTCAGGAGGCATGTAAATCAACAATTCTTTATGTTTTCTTGGTGCATGACAAGTAGTAGTTGGATTGATTTGAAGCGACAAAGTTTTAAAGGAAATTTTTCTAAATAAGGAGGCCATGAAATGCGAGAACAGGAGTTTTGTAGTCTACCTTTCTGTTGGAGATTTTTAAGTCTCACTTTAAGAAACATTTTCAATATCTTTATCAGTAGCTTATGAAAATGGCATTCAGTGGGAAATGATTTTGTATTATCTGAAGTACTCTGCTGAACTTGCTGAAATCACAAAAATAAGACAAATACAGGATAAGGTGAGATCTCAGGTAACCAGAATATATACATGTACCCACGCATATATAGAGACAGAGATTAATTTTCCATGTCTTTTAAAGAATGGTTTTTTACCTACATTATAAGATTATATCTCCATTACTATATTCAAAATGGAAGACTTAGAAATATGTAAATGATGCTTTTATGTGAACAGAAAAAAACAGAGAATTAAGTACCTCTGAATAACTCAGTTCCATCTCTCTTCTAGGGGCTATATTTGTTATTCCTAAATTAAAACACTTCATAAGTATTTATGTCAAAATAGTTTGTATAACAGACACTTATTCCATGGCAAAGATCTGTAAAACTACTTGAAATTTTGAAGTCACGGAAAAAACTCCAGCTTTACCCACAGAAACACTCAGTAGAAGAGGAAGAGTAAGAGCTTTAGCCAGCCTTGAGGGGAAAAGGAGTTCTGGTGCCAGTAGTGAAGGTGTTTCCTGTTTGGAGAAGAGCTTGAAACACTAATTCTTTAGAAATTCAGAGACAAAAAGTCTAAGGCACAATTTTTCCCCGAGGTCTAGATGGGAAGAAAAGATAATTTCCCAAAACATACTCATCTCTTGGCCCCTGTGTCTCATTAAGTGTGAATAAGGTAGGCAATACAGAAGCTGGAATTTCTCAGGCTGCCGAAGACAGTCTCCACTCTGTCTGGAGCGAAACCCCAGGAGCCAGAAAAATCTTATCTCCACTTCTCATTTCGGGAAATCTCTGATGTGACTCATACTGCTCAATTTCCTCCAAACAGGCAAAAATACACATTCAAGAATCTAACCTGAGGCCAGGGACCACTTGCACTGGCAAGGTGTGATTCAGTGCATTGAAACATGAAACAGAACAAAGAAGCAGAGGAAACAACTCACACCTTGAGCTAAGATAAAAGCAGAGCTGGTCTTAACATTGTGCATACTTGGCTGCCTGCAGTTGCAGGAGGAACTGATCCCATGCAGAAGCTGATTATTTCTAACTCTACTGTTGGAAATTATGGCAGAGAAGCTCTTTGAGCCCTGATACCCTTCATGGACACATAAGAAAGAACTATATAGCCCATGCATAGGCCCAACACTGTTGATTTTACTGCCTGGGTCTGGTCTATAGTCCCATATTCTCAGCAGGTGAGAGGTCCCAGATGTCACACTGATGGGGATGCTGGCTCTGAGGGAGAGAACAGTTACAGCTTTTGGCAAATGAGAGGAGTGAGACCAAGTTTCAGAATTAGAAGATTAAGTGGTTGGTTCTCTGAAAGTGGTCATCATGAGAAATGATTTTGTTTTGCATATTCTTCGCATGGCTTCCGCTTAGCTCTGTTTCCAAAAAATACAGTTTAGACTTACTGGATAGCATGTGAACTAACACGAGCAATGGGGTGCTGCCACGACCTTCCATTCTCCATTTGCAGTATTATGAAGGACAGACTACAAAAAGGATGAAGAAGGCAGTAGTTTCAATTTCTTACTAGTACATCTCACCATTACTCTATGAACTCCAAGCTTCAGGTCTATTATATTCAGTACTTAAGTCAGTTTCAGGTAAATAATTTTTATACATCGATGGACACAGTATTTAATGTGAGTCCAGAGCTAAAGCAGTGTTCAACAACAATTTTTTAATCATTGAATACAGCACCTTAGAACTTCAATATTGTCATTTCTCAGATTTCTCCGTAAGTTTTCAGCCCAAACTGCCCACCCCAAGAGCTGTACTGCTCTAGGAAGAAATGTCTGCTAAGCAAGCTTCATAAAAAGCCAGCACAGACATTTTAGTCCTTTTTTTTACTGGGAAACAAGCAGTAAATAAACTCTCCAAGTGTTTCCTACAGTAGATTATAAAACAGAGAACCACATTTTTGAAGGATCTAGAAGTTTTGGATCATGTACCTAAAAGGTGCTTTGGGTGTTACTGACCTTTGTATTTAAAGCCAAGCCCCAAAGACTGTCATCACCACCTGATAACATTTATAAAACCAAGAAGCAGAAAGGTCCATCACCAAAACTACTGGAATTCTGTACAATGAGATCTTATCACTTGGTATCTGAAATCTTCAAAGCAGAAGAATAAAGTAGAAGGAACAACTGCATAGCACTGAGAAGTAAAACCTGACCCATGCACAGCTGGCAAACACAGATCATTCATGCTACTTATCACTTTTCTCAGTCAGTAGACCATAGGAGAATAGAAGTTCTTGAATTAAGTACTCTCTCAAGAGCATTCTAGCCACTCCACTAAAGCTTGCCACAACCATAGCGTCCATTAATTATTCCAAGAAATAAGTTTATTTCTGTCAGCTGGATAAGTAATTGCCCTTTAGGACAGGCATGTTTAACCTGAGATCATTAGTGGAGGGTACTTCAATTGAAACATACAGTAGTTGTTTCAAGAACAAAGAAATTCATCACTAACATTGAAAGCAATGGTGTTAAATTGCTCAATTTTACCATTTCCCAGACAAAAAACAGCATCACAAAGCTTTTTAAAGTTCCAGGTAACTGCTGTCAAAATCACTAAGACTTTCCTTATTGCCTCGGCCTGAACACAATACTTGAACTTTCCAGTGAAGATTTCATTCTTCCACCACTTCTAGATTTCTTGACTCATCAGGAAGGGTGAGTCTGTCACCTACTCTGAGCTTACAGCACTTTCATATTTGAGCCCAAAAAGCAATCCACAAAGTAATTTTTCTCAAATGCAAAGCATGTGCCCCCCACCTCCTTGAGAAACCTTCACCAAAAGGTTGGGTTCCGGGGAACAGGCTGCCCACGGAAGCATTCGAGTCACCATCCCTAAAGGTATTTAAAAGACATGTAGAGATGGCACTTAGGGACATGGTTTAGTGATGGACTTGGTAGTGTTAGATTAACAGTTGGACTCCATGATCTTAAGGGTCTTTTGCAACCTAAACAATTGACTCTGTGATTCTATATTTATCCTTTCTGGTCCATACTAGTTGGGTTTTTCCCTCTCATTTATCAGTAGGCATTTACTCATCTTTTGTAGTCCCAAAGGATTGCAATCAGTAGTACAGTCTGTTTTTTAACACCACAGAAGTCATAATCAGCAAAGATTACTTTCGTAATAGGTATTGGATCAGCAGTGAGTGAAGGGATTGTCATTTATCATCTACAAAATAATACTGGGCCTGCATGCATCACTCTAATTTCAAGCAGTTAAGACTTCAGATTACTTGTAGTTCTTTTAAGCAACAAAATCCCTGTGATCTTAGACTGGGTATATAAAGCACAAAGCAGAAGCTACCCTACTGTCAAAACAGAATGAAGGATCCAGATTTATGCCTATCCATTCTCCCTCTATTAGCAATGAGAGGAAATACATTTGCTTAAAGCAATGAGGAAAGAATTCAGAACAAAATCGACAGTATTTTAATATTTCATCTCTTATTCAGGTTATGCTATTAGCTAGTACATAAAGAAAATAAGAGTTAAACCCCTGATTCTCTGGGTTTGCTTCTATCCTCTAAGGCAGGATTCCGTTTTCTTCCCCTGAAATAAACAGTGTAGATGTCCTTTTAAAGGCATTTCCCTCACTTCCTAGGGTATGTAATTTAGTACCATGAAGCAACAAGAATATATTCCTCTGTATACCAAACACTGCTCCCTGACCTTGGCACTCACTGAACTTGCATTTGAGAAAGCAGCTCTTCATTCTTTTGCTCTGCATGTGATGTCCCTTCTCTCAGAGCAGAATTATTGCTGTAGCTAAACCAGTCCAGAGACATGAATATTAGTAGATCACTACAAGAAATAATCTACTTTTTTTCCTTCAATCTATATCCAGAATTCTGCAAGTAAGACTTCATATAATTACTTTCCCCATCCATCTTTTCTTCTTCATTCTGATTTTTACCTAGGGAACTCCACTCCCAACACTGTTACTAAGGAGGCACATATAGTTTCCTCGTATCTCTGCTCCATGAATGCAAATGCATCTTGAAGAAAAGCAGCTGCAGCTGAAAGACCCGTACAGTCAAGATGTCATAGATCCCTCAGAAATTAACTCTGATCAATTAAACAACTCATTCACACTGTTCATCTCTACAGACTACAAAGTAACAGCTGGGACTCTGGAATCATCACTGGCACTCGATGCTTTTGTCGTGCCCTCAACATCTGCTGTAAAGCAGGATGCTAAGGGCAGGGAAGGACGGCTGAAGGACAGGAGAGCCCTGAAAAACAAACCCAGCAGACTGGTTTCACTGGCCAAGGGGATTCTACAGTGCAAAGTATGAATTCAGTACTTCAAAGTGGGTTAGACGAGCAACCCTGTGACAGGCAGGGGATATTTGTGGCCATTAAGAAGGAGAGCTAGGAGGATGAATCTTCCCAGTAGGAAACTCTAGGCTCTCCAAACAGAAGAAATGTTACATGAAGTCCCCTCTAAAGAAATACCTTCCCAGGTGCCTATTAGAAATTTGTGTTTAAACCTGGAGAAGAGGAAGTAGCTAGGAAGGCTCATAAAGGATACTTTTGTAAGTATCAGGAAAATAAAGAAGGTGATCAGAAGTTTTTTATATATAAAGGGATAAAGTTGGTACAAAACCCCAAATGGATACAAACCATCTGTGAATAAACATAGACTGGAAATTAGGAGGGAGTTTCTAGCCAGCAGAGCAATGAGGTTATAGAACAGTCGTCTATGAGTAGCAAAACAAAAAGCTTGGTTTTCATGCAGATCTTGTTCAATTTCTGAAAGCTACCATATGAGAGCATTATTGATGAAAGCAAGGTATAAAGGACCCTGTAGAGGTCATTTAGTCTCCCGCATGCTGAAAGATGGCTTGGATTCTTAACCTTCAGTGCACAAACCAAGCCTCTGGCTTCTGAACTGACTATACATACACAGATTCAAAAGATGTAAACACCAAGACAGATAATGTTGTTATCCTGCATTTGTTCTGTGTTCATTGCTAATCTGAGAAGCTGCTAATCAACAGTTGTTGAAGAAAAATCTTCATTGAAAGCCTATTAAAATGAGCCGGCCAATCAGCAGAGCAGACCTATGATCTTTGATGTCCACAATAGTTATAATTTACAACAGTGCATTTCATTTCCATCAGTGTTTTAGGCATTCTTCTGCTCAACTCAAGGGTGTACTCTCACTCCAGGATAAAAAAAAACCTGCAAATACAGCTGAAAGTTACCCCTCATTTTATTTTCTCTTTTGTGTGAGAGTTGCATGCAATGGAAATCACCTACTTAAAAATTCTTGTCTTAATATTTTCCTGTAATACAACAATGGGCCAAACATATCCTTATACCCTGTGCCCTCCCGTCAAAGAGCTCAATAAAAGGAAAAATTTATAAAGCTGGAGTTCAAACTGTTTCCCTTTTCCTGACTCTGGTAACCTGGATAGGCATAATGGCTTGAGATAATCCCATAGTGAGCTTCACTGCAGCACAATGTATATTTAACATATTTGCATAACACTGTAATTCCTTTTCTAGTCACTTGCTGTTCAGAGACTAAATAGGAAAATAAATATGAGGATGTTTTGACATTAAGATACTCCTGGCTCACAGCGTTTTTGCCTGTTCTCAAATGAAATGTTATATTTGATCTTCAACAGCAATCCAGTTTCTTCCTTTTAAGTTGTCATGCAAGTTAACTAGTATAGTCTGGGCACTGAAAGCAAGCTAAAAATAGCAGGTTTGAGACCCGCACAGTAAATTGATCCTGGGTTTTGGCACGATAAGCCAGTCAGATCTGAACCCTGTGTTTCTGTGAAGATCTATTCTTTGCATGCATGAAAACATTTAAGTGGGAAGTCCATTTACACATCCATAAGCTCACACACCTAAAGTTTAAAAAAACCCACAATACCATAAACCCATTTTTCACTGCTTTTTCAGTAATCTTAGCACTTGAATTTCATAGAATAGTCCACATTGAAGGGATCTCAAAAGATCACTGGTCCAACCTTTCATGGAAAAGGGAAGATAGATGGTATGATCTAGCATCCCGTCCAATTACATCTTGAGAAACTCCAGTGATTTTGCCTGCTTGGTACATGCACAGCTTTTTTCAGTGATATTTAAAGGGAAGGCTAGTAAGACACTCAACCTTTCTGCTTTTGTGGCAAAGATTTTAGGAATCTAATTAGCAGATGCAAGTCCTACAGTAGCTTCAGGTATATTCACAGCAAGAAGAGAAAGGAAAGAGGTCAAACATAAGAAATGGATAACCGGGCAGAACTGCTCTGGAAATCCTTAATAAGACACACCACCTGCCTTGCTCTGCTGGCACCTATGCCTCAGGCGTTCCTAGGGACCGACCACTTGATCTAACAACAGTATTGTATCTGTTCTATTGCAGGTATTCTACAGTGCTCTAGCTGGACTGCTAATAAATAGAAATAAAATGCAGCTGCATTAATATTAACCACCTGTGCTTTGCTCATAACACATTTAAGCCACCGATTTGAATATTTTAAAATTTTTTTTAGTATGCCTTTAGCACATTCTTCTGCTGTTAGGTTTGATACTGACACATAACCGGATTGTTGAAAAATATACTCATGTTACAATCCATGTACTTAAAGGCACAGAAGAAAACTCTGATTTGAATTGTAGTTTGAGCTAGCAAGGGGAATAAGGCTAGAGGATAAAAAGACTTAAGGTAAAGTAGCTGTATTTTGATGTGTCAAGCTACTGCTTATGTCTAGTAAATATTCCAGAGCTACTTTTTTAAGAGCACTGCATTCAAGTGGAAGCCCCCTCCAAGATTACTTGAAGACCATTTGTTCACCTCAGTAACCAAAAAACCATGAATTCTGGGAAAAAGATTCAAAAAGAATGCTCAGTATCCATACGTACCTCCTGAACAGAGCAATTTTTCTTGGGAGGTGGGGGCACATAATAGAGAAGAAAAATATTTCTAGAAACTTACTATAGCAAGACACAAATATCACAGCCTTCATGCCACCACAAAGCCCAGTAGAAGCGTGACAAGAAGAATGTATGTATCCTCTATCAGCAGTTTCCATCACCCAAATATTTCACTCCATACACAGGAACCCATTCCCTCACCTAAAACACAGTGTCTCTGTTCTCCACCTATTGTCATAGAACCTGTAGGAATATAGTAACACTGTAACTCTATCATGAGCTCAAATTGAGTTGACATCCATTAACACTTTCAAGAATTATTAAACAGAAAAAGCATAGTCAGAAGACCTTTTCATAAGGGATGCAATAGAGGACAAAAGGCTATTATCTGCTTTATCCCTCTCAAGACACTCAGAAAGTATTTTTAGAAGGTAAAAGTATTACAGATAACAAGACATCTCATATCTCTATGAAAATAAACTGGGGTATCTACACTAATTGCACCCAGCTATCACACCATGTCACCTGAACCACAGTTTTTGTTGCTTCTTTTTAATTTTTCCAATTGCTGGAATATACAGAGAAATTTGATCAAGTTCAGATGCACTAGCTCCACCAGTAACTTGGTTGAGGTACCCCAGCTTCAGCCTAACAACCGCCTAACACCACATGCTGTTACACCAACAATTTAATCCACTGCAACATACACTGCAATGTTGGCACAACCCAACCTAATGTAAGGACTGGTGAATTTTACAAGGGCATATGATTAAAACAATCTGATGATAGGAAAAGCATAAACAACAACGGTGCAACTTTATAGTCACTTGGGTCCAGTCCCAAGCCTGCAAACCATAACAAAAAACAAGTCCCATTCTGAACAATAGAAGAGGATGCTGGCAACACTAATCCTTCTGGTCTGGCTATAACTACTCAAGAAAAATACCTGCTATCCTGGCTTAATTATCATCACATTGGTTTACGGTTACTTAATTTGAGATATCTACAGTACTTTTCCTCCGAACAATGTTTTTTAGGACAACACTGTGAAGAGACAAGATGTCCCTCAGCCAAATAAAATTTAAAAAACCCTTATTTTTTCAAAAAATAGTGCCAAACTCACTGCCACAGTTAGATATGAGTAATCCCATTACAAAAGGAAAGTCCCTCTATGCAATTTTATTGCAGGCAGGCTGCCTCTGGTTTGAGACCCTATTGCCCTATGCCATCCTCTTCAGGATCCTGAGGCCCACAAAGTAACACACTAAAAATTACCGCCAACAGCAGGGGATTTCTGTCATCAGCCTAGACGCCAACACAAAGCACCAATATACCCCAACATGGATAGGAAACTACTTTTGGATAAGGTTGGATAAGCTTGGGAAGACAAAAGCATTAAAGAGAACAGGGTAAGTTCTGCTTTGCCTATTACTAAGTTACGAACTTATTTACTCAAACTCATGTTAGGTCAAGCCAGATCCTGCTCTCGCTGTGGAAGACAAATTCCTTTAAAGTTTAGCTCCTATCTGAGGTATGCCATAAGTATTTCCTTTGCCATCCTTGCTCTTGCTCATCAGTACTACCATTGTTTGCTGGAAGTTCCTTCCGTGCCATCATAACAAAAATAGGGCAATAAAGCTTTCTATAGCCATGGGCACACAACAGTCTTCTATGCTCAAGGGAATGAAGTACCCTATTCCAGTAAAAAATAACGTTCATTCAAACAAGCAAACTCTGTAAAAGCTTCTTAATAGCAAAGCTTCAAAAACAGATAAATAAGAACATCAGATACTATGATAAATTAGTAGACAAAATTATCAAAGAATAAGCTGTATAGACAAAAGCTATCAAAACAAAAAAAGACTTTTCTAGATTACTTGAAAGAAACTTAAAGAACTAACACTACAATAATCCTACAGGCCTTTACTACTAACTGAACTGATCAAAGCAACCACCTCAGCTTTTATCACTTTCCCTGCCTGCCTTGGCAAATCCAGAACACCTGAGATGATAGGCTTGGTTTCTACTTAAAGCCTTTCTCACCTCTTCATCTCCTAAAATACGGGTAAGAAGGATCTGGCTCATGTTACTAGGGCTCTGGTTATTTTCCTCAGAGCAATGGTATTGCTCTATACTCAAAAAAGTAACTAGCAATAGTATCTACCTAAAATAACAAAATATTAGAAATTTTTATTAAGACATAGAACAGTTAACAAAGTAGTTTAGTAAAGAGCTTTAATTATGAAGTAATAATTCACAAAATAAATTCCAACAAATTACATATATTATGTTAACCATCTGTACTGTATTTAGATGAGGTACTCTTCTATTTTACTGATGTTTTCCATATATTACATCTTATACAGCATAATGTTTATATTCAGGCATTGTTTTTATATTAGAGTTGGAGAAACTCATGCCAAGAATGTTTTACTATTTGTATGTATTAATGGGTCAGTTGAAAGTGGCCTACAATACGGCATTTAAAGGATATGGCTATGTCAAAACTTGTTTGTGGAAATATTCTGTAACTTTTTTAAAAACCTTCAGATCTTTAAAACTGTGAATGTTACCTCTTTTTAGAGTATGTCTTTGCTCTTACCTCAACACCGTAAGGAAACAACTCTTTTTTTCCTCCAGTATCATCGATTCAATCATCAGTAAACCGGTGTTTCTCATTCATTCAAGACATCTCTGACCTCCTGATGAATCTGTGTGGAGCCTGCCTTGCTCATCAAGTGGAACCCATAAAAGAAGGCAAACAGGAGGTAAATCTGTATTTCTTATTTAGTAACTGTAAAATGTAACCTAGAGAATGTTGGGGCATCAAGCTACCTGCTTCTCCACGACCTTCACCCACACACAGTATAAAGGCCTTGTGCGCTGCCACGGACCGGTGACGGCGGGTGCCTCCTGCACGGCCCCAGCTCCGCCAGCCGGGGGAGGAAGAGGCGGCCCGGGAAGGCGGGGGGCACAGACATACCGAAGGCCTNGCCTTCCCGCCCGCCGCCGCCGGGCTCCGCCTGCGCGCGGCGCGGTCACCTCACAGGCCGGTGGCGCCGCCATGGCGGCGGTGCGGGACGTGGAGATCGACCCCGAGGGCACCTTCAAGTACATCCTGGTGCGCCTGCAGCGCCCGGGCGGCGAGGAGCAGCGGGANGGAAGTTCCTTCCATGCCATCATAACAAAAATAGGGCAATAAAGCTTTCTATAGCCATGGGCACACAACAGTCTTCTATGCTCAAGGGAATGAAGTACCCTATTCCAGTAAAAAATAACGTTCATTCAAACAAGCAAACTCTGTAAAAGCTTCTTAATAGCAAAGCTTCAAAAACAGATAAATAAGAACATCAGATACTATGATAAATTAGTAGACAAAATTATCAAAGAATAAGCTGTATAGACAAAAGCTATCAAAACAAAAAAAGACTTTTCTAGATTACTTGAAAGAAACTTAAAGAACTAACACTACAATAATCCTACAGGCCTTTACTACTAACTGAACTGATCAAAGCAACCACCTCAGCTTTTATCACTTTCCCTGCCTGCCTTGGCAAATCCAGAACACCTGAGATGATAGGCTTGGTTTCTACTTAAAGCCTTTCTCACCTCTTCATCTCCTAAAATACGGGTAAGAAGGATCTGGCTCATGTTACTAGGGCTCTGGTTATTTTCCTCAGAGCAATGGTATTGCTCTATACTCAAAAAAGTAACTAGCAATAGTATCTACCTAAAATAACAAAATATTAGAAATTTTTATTAAGACATAGAACAGTTAACAAAGTAGTTTAGTAAAGAGCTTTAATTATGAAGTAATAATTCACAAAATAAATTCCAACAAATTACATATATTATGTTAACCATCTGTACTGTATTTAGATGAGGTACTCTTCTATTTTACTGATGTTTTCCATATATTACATCTTATACAGCATAATGTTTATATTCAGGCATTGTTTTTATATTAGAGTTGGAGAAACTCATGCCAAGAATGTTTTACTATTTGTATGTATTAATGGGTCAGTTGAAAGTGGCCTACAATACGGCATTTAAAGGATATGGCTATGTCAAAACTTGTTTGTGGAAATATTCTGTAACTTTTTTAAAAACCTTCAGATCTTTAAAACTGTGAATGTTACCTCTTTTTAGAGTATGTCTTTGCTCTTACCTCAACACCGTAAGGAAACAACTCTTTTTTTCCTCCAGTATCATCGATTCAATCATCAGTAAACCGGTGTTTCTCATTCATTCAAGACATCTCTGACCTCCTGATGAATCTGTGTGGAGCCTGCCTTGCTCATCAAGTGGAACCCATAAAAGAAGGCAAACAGGAGGTAAATCTGTATTTCTTATTTAGTAACTGTAAAATGTAACCTAGAGAATGTTGGGGCATCAAGCTACCTGCTTCTCCACGACCTTCACCCACACACAGTATAAAGGCCTTGTGCGCTGCCACGGACCGGTGACGGCGGGTGCCTCCTGCACGGCCCCAGCTCCGCCAGCCGGGGGAGGAAGAGGCGGCCCGGGAAGGCGGGGGGCACAGACATACCGAAGGCCTGGACGGGTAACCTGCAGGAGTCACCCACGCCTTCACCGTGCCGACCCCTCACAGCCCGTGAGGAGCAGCCGGCCCCAGCCGCCCACCCGCTCCCCTCACGAGCAACGGCGACGGTGGTNCATCGTCCGCGGCACCAAGGCGGCCGAGTTCCACAGTGGGTGACAGGCCGCGGGGGTGGGTGGGGGGGCAGGGACCGATAGCGGGGCCTCCCCCCGGCAGCGCCCCTCAGGTGCGGGACGATTTCCAAGCGAAGCTGAGGCGGGGGGGAGGCCCGGTGGCTGGTGTCGGCGGGCATAGCTCGGGAGCCCCTTCTCACCCTCTCTAAGTGCCTCGTGTGAACGTGAAAAGTGGGTCAGTATATCTGTCAGATGTCATTTCCAAACTCGATAAACCTCATTGAGGAGAATGAGATGTGTTAACTAAGTGGAAAAAAAAAACAAACTGAAATAGAGAACCTTAATTACAGCTTTCCTATGTCTGTCAAGAGAAACCCCCCTCTCGTGCAGGTGAAGGAATGGAACCAGAGGAAAGTGAGTGGGAAATAGCTGAAAAAAAAGAGTTCCAGAGCATTTGATGCTTTGTGTATACTCTAATGGCTCTAACCATTCTTCTTGTGCAGATCACATATTTGAAAAAGTAAATCCTGAGATGGAAAAGCTGGGATATGAGTGCAAGTGCCTTGGAGGAGGGAAAATTGATCATAATAGCAAAGACAAGAAGATTAGGGTATTTGGGCTCTCTACAGTAAGTGCATCTCATGTATTCCTTCAAATCCCTTTGTCTCTGGTGTTCTCGGATTTTTATTTTATAGTGTGGTGGCTTTCAGCAATTTGAATCACAGTGTAAACATTAACTGGAAAACTGGCCTTGGCTCACTTGTGAGAGAGATTAGAAACACACTGTTTTTAAGGGAGCAAAAGCAAAAATAATAGTTAACAATGTGAGTAATATCTTGATTATAAGTTAATGCTGAGTAATATCAGTGTTAAATTATAATCAAGACTAAATTTGGATGTTGGCATCTCTTGACTCAGAATCTATTAGTCTTACTGCGAGAGTGGGAATAGCCCGTTTGTAGCTCCGGGGTCTTAGTCCAGCTATTGCATGATCTTAATTGCCAATAAAAACATTGGTTGGTAGTTGCCCAGCTAAATTTTGACTGTTCTGTGTATGTGTTGGGTGAGAAGAGTAGACCCACTTTAGCTGTGGTGAATTTTTAGTAGGTGAAGATCATAGTTTCACATCACATTTTGTGGGAATAGAAGTAACTTCCAAGGGTATGGAAACTAGAGCATCTTGCCACATGTTACGGTTACGGTTCTATGTAAGTTCAGTTTCTTTATGAAAGACTCAATAAGTGGTAATACTTTCTGAATTTAGGAAACACTGTAATCTGTTTCTGGTGTTGCTCTGTGGTGAAGTGTAGCTACTTCTGTAGTAATACTCTGAGTAAACATTCTAGGTTTCTAATGTGGACAAGAACAAAGTTCTATTAAGCTAATCGAATTTTTTATAGAAAGTGATGGTTACTTTAAATCTGCTTGCTTTAGCTGAATGAGCAGTGAAGGCTGGGCCTTGAATGTGTTAAGCATTTTTAAATGGCTAGTACAGCTTTTGTTCTAAAATGGCTCTTGCCACCTGGAGTCATGGAAAAAAACAAAACCAAAACTCTTTGTTTTATATGGGATGGGAAGACTGTGTAATGCTTATTCTAAAGGCTTGTGCCCATCATAACTGCATTTTTAGATGAGACTTGACACCTGTATTATTAATTCAGCTGCCAAACAAGATTCCAAATAAATAAAAAATGAAGACTGATTTCTTTAGTGGCTACAATAGTACTCAAATTTTCACGTGTGGCTATTTATTCCCTTTTCCTTCAGCTGAGTCAAATCAGTTGTATTTATGCTCCTACATTCAAGTGGGTCAATGCAATCTCTGATTTAAAAGAACATTCAATAAATATGGTAGCTGAGGCATTGGGAACATTTAAAAACAAGCTTTCTGATGGAGAAACCATGATGTGAAAAGTGCATCCTCTGTTACTTGCGATTGCTTGATTTTATCTCATTTATTTTCTACGAATCAGGTGGGGGAAATTGGAGAGGGCAATAGAGGAATAAAACCTGATACTGGAAGAGTAACTCCTTAGAACCTAGATTTGTATGTGAGCTACTGGAAGTATCAAATTATAACTGCCTAATTTGCACTGACAATAACTTAATGTTCTGTGGACTTACTTTCTGTATGTGTCTAATAAGCACTTGTTCTTTCTTGCAGGGCTACGGAAAAGCAGATCATTCAGTAACTGTAGAGATACTGAAAAAAGTGTATACAGATTATGAAATTACGTGGTCAGACGACAAGAAATAAATCGCCTACTTATGAACACAAGCAGCAGTTTAAAACTGGTAACTGAGCTGTACTTTGGTAAATAAAATTGAATGTGTCTCTATTATGTTACCATAAATCTGGAGTAACTGGACTCTGCTGTAACTTACAATACTGCTAGTAATCCCCAGATATATCTTATTTTTCAGATCACTCATTTGTGCAGAATCTGCAGTTCCTAGCCTTTTTCCTGCACTCTTGACGTGCCATCTAATTATATGTTCCCACATGTATTTTACCTCCAGTTTGTTTTCATCCAGTCCTGTCTCACTGATATATGGTAGGATTTTGCCATCAGTTTAAACACGACAGGACTAAACCTGTTCCCTGGTCTTTTCACCGCAGTATTTTGTTTCCTTTATTTTCTATTGCTCTTTAGGCTTTTCAACTTTCTCACACAAAAATCGTGGGAGAGGGTTGACTGTTACAGTTCTTTACCAATGTTCTAAGTCTTTGATTTACTCAGTGGTTCTGAAAATTCAGTATTTGTGTGCCACACAAGTAATGATCAAGATCTTTTGTGTTCTTGTAAGATCCTTCCCTATAGCTGACTGATGACAATGTCAAATTCTGACAATACTTGTTTAATTCTGATTCCCCTGTACTACTTTTACTCCCCATGAGTATAATGATACTTCTTCAAATTATTTTATAGCAATAACTCTTGTAACTTTCTTCCCAGTACACCTAGGTAGTGTCTGAATTAACTTACAGCACCTGCTTCCTCCTGTTGTAGCAGGACGTTGCCCTTCATTTGTTGTGAAGTTACTTGCTACAGTTTTCACTTTTTTCTTTCCTGCCAATCTTCTCTTGAATGTTGTTGTGAATTTTAAGGAAGTACTTTTTGTTCTTATGCTTACATTGTTAACTTGTGGTTATACTTGAGGTATTTGTATATAAATCCTGGTTCTTCCCTTTGCTGTTGTTCCTACTGCACTTATCTACCAGCAGCTGGTGGTACAGTGGCTTTTTCTCTTCAATGTGCGTGTGACTCTTAAAGTACAAGCTATGAAATCTGAGAGTCTTTAGTCCAGTTTCTATCACAAAAAAAATAAATCCTGCTCTTACTATTACACTAATTATCCATCTTATGTCACCTTTCTGTATCTTTGTTTTGATTGGTTGGACAGAGTGGAATTTCCTCTTCTCTTCCTCAGACCTTCCAATCCATTCCTCATTAGAAGAGTTCCAGGTATCTCCATCCCAATAATCTCCTGGGAGTAGGATCTCTTGAACCTGGTGCTGTAGGTCTCTTGGTTGGCACCTGCTTCCTCCTACATGCAGCCTGGACTTCCCCCCCCCGCCCAGTACCTCTGTGAGCTTTTGCATGTGCTGTTTGTGCTTCTCTTTATGCTTTTGTGCTATGGTCATCTGATTGCACCTCTGAAAATGCCATGATTTTTCTTAACAAGAGTTTTTGATTTCAGAACATAATTACATGCCTGTGTACCTAGTAACTAAGAATAGCATACAAGTCAATAATTTGTAAATTGGGCACTTCCCACTTCAATTTCCTCGTGTTTTTTTTTTTTTCCCCTAAGCTTTAGTAAAGTAACTGTAACGGATGCCTTTTAATTTGTGCCAGTATACAAACTGATTTTTTTAATAGCCTCATTTCCCAAAACTAGCAAATAGTTTTCAAAGGGAAGTCATCAGTTCAGGATATCGCCTCTTAAAACAAACAAGCTTTTTAATTTAGTTTCCAGAGATGTTTTATGACTGATGTTAATGTTTCTCTCCACAATGCTTATGGGAAAGACATAATTTAGACTGGATTTCTAATTGTGATGACTTTCAAAAAGTGAGGGGATAGGGTGGGGGGAGAAAAGGGGTGATGATTTGGAATGAGATAATAAATTGAGTTACCAGCTGATCTCTACCTTTGTTTCTTCATACAAGAAATTGGACCCAATGTAAGGGCTTATTGTGTCATCAAAAAAAAAAAAAAGTACTTTGAGGACCTCTCAATTCCGTTACTTTTCCAGTGCAATGTCATTTTGGGAAATGCTAATTACAAGTTAAGTGACTTTTATTCCAAATCAAGAAGAGAAGCAGGAAGCTGGTCACTAGGGTGGTGGTGATTTGGCAGGTAGAGAAAGCCTTTATGTAGATTAGGGAAACCAGTATTTGATGTTGAAACACCAACAGAACCACCAGCCTACAAAACGAAGTGTCGAGTTCTGCTGCTTTTCAGCATGTATCTGCTGACTTTTTAGAATAGAACTCATCTGGAATTATGGACATCCCAATTCTAATTTTGCTGATTTCACCCGAGGAAAAACGTCCTGTATTAACTCACATCTGTAATTCTGAAATGGGAACTTAATTATACTGTGTGGGTTTTCCTGTTTTGCAGGTTTGTAATCACTGAGATTGTTGCTTTAGCAGTCTTCACTTGAAAGTCCTAAAAAATCTAGTTTTGCACAAAAACAGAGCTACGTTTGAGCAATCCAAGAATAAAATGAGGATCCTGAACAAAGGAGTAATATTAAACCCAAGACAGTGAGTTTGATCATGAAGTATTTTCAAGAGGAAGCACTATGGTAGGAGATTGGAAGTGCTACCTTTATTAATCAAAAAATACATTAGATCCTTATGGTTCTTACCCATATTCACTGTCATAGTGGTCACCACTTCTTTATTACTTCAGGTACCACTCTGAAACAGCCCAAGACCTGTAGCAGGTGTAGGACAAGCTATTCAGTCACTATGCACGGGCTGCAATTTGTCTTAGGACTGCGGTTTGAAAAATGGCAAGTGGTAGTCACTTTGTTTCCAGCTTCCCAGTTTTGGCAAAAAAAGAACTGTTAACAGTACTTTATTGATCTGCCAAAGCTGAAACTTCCTTTTGTTCCTCAGTCTGTAGTCAGCAGTTGTCTATCATCAGTAAGTCTTGGAGATGACGCACAAAAATTCCAAAGCGCAATCACAGCCATGGCACAACTGACTGCTTTTTTTCCCCCCTCCTATAAAAGAGCAACTTCAGTAGTTTCCGAAGTATCTCTTTAAAATAGTCTACTTAAAATTGTTTTTGAAGCAACAGTAGTTGTTAAGCCTCTTCTGTAAAGTACAGGAAATCCTCTACGACTCTATCATAACAGCAACATGGTCAAAACAGGAATCTTGCAGTAGGCTTTCAAAGCCTTCAATGACGGGAACTTTATGCAATAATTAAAGTGATTTAGGTCACTGCGGTAATAAGTTTCTTTCCATCCCCTCAGACTATTGTCCTTTCTCCCCTACATTGAATGCACTTGTATCCAGTTTACTGAAGTGGTTGACTGTCTCTAGGTTTGTATTTCTGCAAGGGCACCCAATAAAGCACTGCATAATGCTAAGCAGTAGCTTCGATGTACCTGGTAAAGTTGTGTAAGAGCTTTTTTGTCTAGTTTTAGTTAAGGCAAAAAGTGCAAGGGATTTTTGTTTGTGTGTGTGAATTGCTGGTGATACCAAGCACTCAGGACCAGGTGGTGTAGTTTTTTGGGTCTGCCTGCGTTTTTTGGTAAGGTAATTTTGTCAGCCTAGGGTACGGGAATGACTTGTGCACAGGTTTTTGTGAACACTTGCTGCCCTGTCAAACTGCTGAAAAGACTCAAGAGGTGTGAGCGTTCAGTAGTACCCCCAGCAAGTTTTGAAAATGGTCATAGCGTATGAGCAGTTTGATTTCTGGAAAAATCTTAAAAAAAAGCCCCCCAAACCAGTACAGCACTCTAGTTAGTAACCTGCTATAATAGTGCAGAGATAACTCCTTTCCCACTTGTCACCTAAAGCTCGTTTCTGTCATTCTCTGGCTTCCTGCGTTGTGTTTGTAGGTTTATTGGTCGGTTGTTCTTAAGAAATCCTCGCGTAGAACCTTCTTTCAACTCGGTTTCTAAAACAGAAATCACGTTTATTATTTCTAAAAACAGCACGGCTTTTTCCAGCTACTTGCTGAAATTTTCTTAGAGTGGCATGTCAAAATCTGAAGGTGAAAATTCACAGGGTGCAGTAGTAAGGAGTCCCTGGTACGCTTTCAAAGGCTTGAATAAAAGTCATGGTTACCTTACAGAGATCTGCGGGATTGCTTGCAGGATGGAAGAAAAGTGATAAATACAGTCGCAGCCCCCTCTGGCGGCAGAGCAGCCAGACAGGCTGTGGCTCCTGAAACCTGTTGTTGAACCCTGTGTGAGCTGGGAGCCTGACCCTGGGCAAGGAACCGCTTCCTGCGCTGTATTAGATGCTGATAAATGATAATGTATTGGGTGATGATAAATGATCTCGGTTCTGGTTGTGCTCAGGAGCTGCTCCTGTGACGTAGAGCTCTGGCGCTGCCAGAGAATGTGAGAGGGGGGCTGGGGACAGCGACTCGCTTCATTTTTAAATACGTATAAATGACAATTAATTGGTTTAAACCGATGCTGGTTTAAGCAGAACTCTGCTTTTCTATGCAAAATCAGAAAAGTCCTTCACTTCTAGTTAGACATCAGAATTTGTCAAACACTTCCATTATCAGCACCCTTAATTTGTCAGAGCAGAATAGTGCAACAGAGGGAAAAGCAAAGAGATAGGAGGATTAAAACATTTCATCTTTAAGATACTTTTGAAGGACTGGTGGTTGAATTTTAACTGGAATCTTTAAAGGCCATTTCCATAATACATCTCTGCAGTCCTTTATCGATTATCTTAACTATGCTGGTCCTAAAGACGTTTCTCTCTTCGACAAATTTCTCAAAGAGGTAGATGCCACCCCCAACCCCAAAATAATGTGCTTTGCTTGCCAAATACACACGGCCGTTTTTGTCCAGGAGCTGAGCCAGGGTGTCGTGCAAAGCAGCGTAGTAGTCAGGGTTATAGATGGTCTCGGAGGTGAGAATGATGTCATACTTGGAGAAGGGTTTGTTGCTGCTGGACAGGAGCCGGCTGACTTCAGACCACTCTCCGGAAAAAAATCTGCATTTGGTGAGCGCATCGGGCGAGCACTCTGCTTTTTTGGGCCTCTTGGAAGGAGGCTCGTGAGCTTTTCCGCCGCCTCCACTGCCCGTCTGACTGCCGTCACCTCTGCAGTTAGCCACCGCGTTCGGCAAGGTTATTTCGTCGATCACTGTGCTGTTGTAGTCCTGAAAATGGACTTTTCCAGCTTTTCCCTTCAACGCAACTATTCCCAGCAGTCCGGCCCCGCAGCCAAGATCCAACACGGTCTTGTTGGTAAACTCTATTTTGGCCTCGGAAAAGTAGTCTATGAGATCGAAGGTGCATTCCCAGATTTTCAGCCCTCCCTCGTAGACCCCTGGGATGAGATCGGAGCGAGAAGAAACGCTTTTAGACACGATGCCTTCCCCGTCGGCGTCATCCAAACGTGTCATTTCCACTGCAGACACGTTTATGTAATACAGGTCCCACCTTCTTTCCACGACTTTATTTTCCAATACTTTGTCCAGATCTTCAGGAATAGCGTGCTCCTTGGCAGCTTTGAAGCAGAACTTCTTCTCGGATGGCGTCTCAGCTCCGTGCGTATCCGTGCCCGGCCCGGGGCTGGAGCCCGCTACGGGACTGGACCTTTGCTTGCTCTTTTCCACACATTCCTGCGTGCGTTTTGGGGAGCGCAGCTGTAAGTCCACCCCATCACAAGCGTCTGCTTCGTTGTTCTCATTTTCATCAATAAAAAAATTAAATCGAAAGGCCATTTTCAGGAGTAACAGTTAAAAAAAAGGCTTAATTTATTACATCCAGAAAGAGCAATACTGATGCAAAGATATTTTTTTTAATTATTTTTTGTTGGAGTGATGGCTATGGGGAGGAGGGCTTTGCAGGTAGAAGATGAGTTGTCTTGCCCATGAGTCAGGTGAGTTAATTCTGGAAAGAAAGTGAATAGTTTTACGTG
Organism: Arenaria interpres; assembly: GCA_013399435.1. NCBI lineage: Eukaryota > Metazoa > Chordata > Aves > Charadriiformes > Scolopacidae > Arenaria > Arenaria interpres. The sequence continues at coordinate 28,128 of VXAK01020795.1, forward strand.
TCTAATCAAACTGCCAAGTATTAGCACGAACAAACCAACCGTCCGTTTTCATTTTAAAAGTAAATTTTACAAACATTGTAAATTTCTGAAAGCTGTTACGAGTCGCCACGTCCCTCGCCTAATCTGAGTAATAGAGGGGGTAATTAAGGCAGGCGCTCATTACGCTAAAACCGCCGCTTTTCAGGCTTAATCGTTTCAAACAACGCGGGCGGAGGCCGGGAAGGCCCAGCTTCCCTTCCCTGCACCCTCCTCTCCCCCTCCGAAGCGTGCGGGCCGGGGAAGGGGATCCGCTCTCCGGTTTAAAACACAATCCCCACCCTTCCCCCTTCCCGGTGTGTCCGTAGCGACCCCTGACAACCCCCCGGTTACCGGAGGCGATCGCTTCTCCCACGTGGAGCGGCGACTTCTTCCGCCTCTCGACTGCGCATGCGCGCTCGGGGCGNTCGTGTGTGGAGGGGCGGGTTCGTCCTTCAGCATCGCCGGGCGAATAAACCTGTGGGAGGGAAAGCGATGTGACTTGCGTTAGACGGGACGGGAAAGCGCTCTCGGTAGAAATGGCTGCGGCCCTTCGCTGAAATAAAAGATTCACGGTAGAAAATAGCGTGTGGTTCGTTTAGCGCTGTATGTACCC
>VXAK01020795.1:28847-65820 GCA_013399435.1 Arenaria interpres
AGCGCCCTCACAGGTATTTCTTTGTATCTGCCCACTTCGGTTATGGAGCATCCCCCCAATGTAATGCGATGGATGAAGCGTCTGCAGGGCAGTGTGAGAGGAGCCCCGGTGACTTCTGCCCGTGCTTTAAGGACAACCTTTTTTATGGCAGAAAAGAGTTTGAGTTTCTTTAACTTTTTTACTCTCTGTACCAAGAGTCTGAAGACTGGACTGAGCATATTCGTAAGTAGAGACCAAGAAGTGCCTCTTCTTCCTACAGAATGTTGCACTGCAATTGCTTTATAAATTCTAGGCTGCTTAAATCACTAGTTGTAGCCTAAGTATCTTTTCATGGTCTTCAGCAATCCTTCTGGACCTCACATATCACACGAATTGCATGTTGAGTAAGCTTTATAATAGCCCATAAAGAAGCTATGCGTGTAAGGCTGCTTTTTCCTTCCCACTGCTTCTGATTATTAGATTCTTGAAAGAAGAGTGCTTTTTATCTTGTATTTTGTTGTCTTTTTGCCTGTTGTGTTACAGGTGGCCAAACTCTGGTGACACCTGATAGTGATAAAAAAATGAGGCTGATATGTAACTGTTTAAGTGTCTTCCTAACACTCCCTGTTAAGTTGTGTATCAGTGCCAAGCAGCATGTTAAACATGCAGCTACTTTCAGTTTGGAATATGGAAAAGTTCCACAGGCAAACAATTTTGCTCAGCCTTCAACTAAATGTAGTCAAGTGTGATGCTATTAATGATGGGTTTATGGATGTTACTTGATTTGTCACATAATGCATATGTGCAAATGTTATGTTGCCTTTCTCAAAATCAAACACCTGATCTGTTTCTGCTTGAGGCAGAACTTTGTTTCATCTGGTAGGTTGCTACATATTTCTGATAATCACACATTTTTTGTAATGTTTGCAGGTGTTTTGAGGATCCTGACTGAAATGTTTTTGCCCCATATCAGCCTCGCAGATTTGGAACAAATGTTTTTCTCAAAAGTATTACCTAAGGTATGACAGCTTCAATTAAAAGTGGAATTTTCAGTCAATCCACTGCTAAAACCTCCTCGGAATGCGGTTACTTTTTCTTGAGATGACACAATATAATTATTGTTTTGGATATAAAAACTTAATATTTAAAATTAAATTAAAATTTAACCTTTTAAAAGTTTGTGTGGCATTGTTTCCGTGATTGTTACCACTCTTTACAGTGGAGATTGAACATATGATGTTCTATATTCAGCAATAGAATTGTTTTTTATTTATTTTTGGGAAGATTTGGCTTCTTATAAAATCACCAAGGTCAATTTTTACATGAGGTGGCCTCTCAGGACAAATAAACTGAAGAGTCTGACACTCATATATCATGAATAAATGTTGTGAAATTTGTGAATAATACAGTGAATAAACTTTTAGACAATAGCGGCCTAATGTGTTCTCTCTTTTGATAAGGCGATGGAGAATTTTGTGTGGTAGTTGTATAAAAATTCTTCAGTGCTTACATTTTAACTGAAGTAAAGCAGTGCCAAATTACTGATTTAAGTTTCAGGCCTCAGCTTGTACATTTTTAAGAAGACAGTAAAAATGGCCACTTGATTTCCATTTCTCTTATTTTATGTCCTGTAGTAAATTTTGGACATTATAAGAAAAGTGGCTCATAACAGGCATATCCTGACCAAGGGTTACTGTACCTCACCAGTTTATGTAGTATCCGACATGGGCCTGGAAGCACCTCAATGCCTTTGCAGTCTCAGCACTAACATGCATCAAATATCCAAGGACCTCAAACAAAGTAGAAATTACTGTTGTTTGTAGGTCATAGCTTTATTTTTTTATGTAGTCAAAATGTTAATGATCATTCTTAACAAAAAAAAACCCCAAACACTCCAAACCCAAATTTTCTGAGACAAAACAGAAATCCTGTTTAAATGATGTGGTTTTAACTAAATAAAAAAATCTTTGGTAGAATGAAGTATGTATTTCAAGTGAATTAGTTGGGAAATTTGTTTTACTAACAGATTTTAGAAAAAGTAACAGCTACTATAGCTTCTGTCTGTAATTTGGGAAAAACATAAGAATGTTTTTGCTTCTTGGTATATCATGCTTTATGATTCAAATGCTAGAAAAGTGTTATTTTCTCCTGTGAGTTATCATCTCGGCAGCACATCACTCCATGCCAAGGAAGCAAGCAGATATAGAATAGTGTTACTATTTTCATCTGCACATTTATAAATAAAATGTTTAAGTTTAAGTTTTGTTCTGACAGACTCTGCAGTTATTTGATAACTTGATGTATGAATTATCCAGTGAGGCCAAAGGATTAACCAGCCAGAATACAGAATTATGCAGCACCGTAAGGAATCTGCTCCAGGCAAGTCCCCTGAAATAAGCTGTCAGAGGAATGTTTACATTATTCTTTGATTTTAGCTAAACAGTTAAGATGTTTTTAGAGTATTTTTGCTAGCTACTAACCAGGTGGTTAAAATGTAATTTGATCTTTCTTTGCAGTTGAAGTTCAATTTACATTATGTGAATTATTTGATTACATCTAGCATGTGATGTTAATCATAATTAAAAACAAAATAAATCTCAAATTCTGCTTAAGTTCCTAACGCAAATGGAATGTGATTCTCCATATTTAAAGAGTGAATCTGGCATCTATTTATACAGTCGCTTAATTCCGAGTTATAAAATTTTTGTAAATTGAGAGCAGTAGTCAAAAGGAATATGAAACTTTCAAAGAGTACATGGTATTGGAGAAAAGCTCTGGAATTGCTTGATACTATTTTATGGAGCTTCTTTCATCTTTAACAAACTACTTATTTGTGCAAATAGAAATGAACTTTGAATGGCATAAAAATCTAGGTGCAATTCAGCTAAGAAAAGATGTCCTTGAAATAATTGCAGGAGAGAAAAACATTGATTGTTGTTGTTTATTCTTCCTTTAAGACTATGGTGCAACTGTTGGAAACTCTGACTGGTTGTGTAAGATACATCTGCACTCTGCAAGAGTGTGTGCCTCTGGAGAGCATCCGCACCCTTCCATCCTCTGTTCTTTATGTCATAAAGAACACATTTATCCATTGCAAGGTAGGTCTGTGTCTTAGGAGGAGAAAAAGTCTTGTACTGGTTGGCTTTTATGAAACGCTCACTTTGTAAGAAGATCCTATTTTGAAATAATATTGTTGTCAAATTTTTTTTTTACTTTCAATTTAGTTGTTAATAGTATACAGAATGTAATTGGTGTACAAGTACAAAGATGATTTTTCAGCTCTCTGCCCAGCAAATCTGACCTGTTAGTGAGAGGTTAGACTGTGCTCTTTCTGTATTTTGTGTCAGTGTCAGCTGAGCATTTTGCTTATGAATGTAGGTACTCTGTGACATATGTGCACTTCTGAGAGCTGCAGTATTTTGAGAGCAACAAATGGTTAACAAAATGGTGCTACTTACCTTATTTGTGTTCAAGTTCCAAAGTGGCTTCAAAGTTGCAATTAGGATCTTTGTGTTGGATCCCATGGGTAATATCTATCAGTTTCAGATCTGGACTTTCAGATGCAACAGTAATTCCCTCTAGAGCAGTGAAAATAAAACCAAAAGGTTATGGTAAAGCATAATAGCATAATAGCTATTATGCTTTAAATGAAGCATAATAGCTTCATTTTCACTTTTCAATTTGTCTTTCTTATGGGAACATTTACATCAGTTTTCTACGTCAGGACTCGAAGTCGGTGCCGTACTGTTATCTAACAGTTTTAATTTGAAGGTATTGGGAAATGTTTGGAATGCTGCTTCCTTTGTTGCTAACATTGTACTGTTTTGTTCAGAAATACGATCTTGGGGTCATACATGGAGGCCCGTTCCAAAGCCCACTAAACTCAGTAGAGGCAGGCAGAGCTCATTAGTTATTGATGAGGCTGCAGGTGAATAGCATTTTATATCTAGCAAACAGGGGCTGGTCGCAGAAGCTACAGATCTGGCTGTGTATTGGGTTAAAGTGGGTATGTTTATGCCTTGGTCTTTTTTCCAGTGAAGTGTATGGCAATGCTCTCAGTGTTTTCAGCACGTGAAAAATCAGGCTGTAGTTCCTGAACTTTCTTTAAAGACTCATCTTCCTCATTTCCTGCAGGACAGTGAATCGGTGTACTGTGGGCATCTGCACTTGATTTCTGACCTCCTACAAGCTATGTTCAAGGAAACTTACTCTCTTCAGAAGCAGCTGATGGAACTACTTGATATGATTTCCATGGGCTCTGCTTCTACTGAAGATAATATCACAGATATGGTATCAGGTATATGTGGATATTTTTTTTTTCGAGTCTTGCTCCGTCTCTTTTTGCCGTGGAGAGTATGCCTGAATTTTTGAAGCAGGATTCTGAGCATGCTCTGTTCCTGCTGACCGGCCTTTCAGAAGGCAGTGTTCTGCAGCTTGAAATATTTCCACTTTTCTCCTCAAACTTTCTGTGTGGGATGGGGCACGTTGTGTGGGTTTGTAGGAGAGGGGCAGCACTGAGCTGTTTTCCTGATTCAGTGTCAGTGCAGCGGTATTCTCTAGTGCTGATGTTTTCCTAGGAGGGTAGCGTGACCGTGAACTCACGAATTCAATTTAACTTGGTTGGTGCTGTTATTCTTTCTTCCTTAGTAATCCACACTGTGCTGGAGATATGCTCTGTCATTTCCAATATGGACCATGCTCTTCATGCTAATACGTGGAAGTTTATAATCAAGTATGTCATTGAACTCTTTGGATTTCATTGTAATATAAACAGACAGTAATTTTAAATAACTGGTGTTTCAATAGCTTTATGTTCAGAGTTTCAAATAAAATTGAAATTGGAGAATTAAATTTAGCTATTTAGCTAGTAAGTAAATTTAGAAATTTGGCTAGTAAGTACTGTCAGTGAAGGTAGTTAGGAATCGTGCACGACAAGTAGTAGAAGCTTAATATTCTGTATTACAATGCAGAACAAAATTTGAAACACGGTTGTTGAATAAATAATCTTGAGAGGTTTGACCTGCAATTTTGCAGGCGTTTTTGGCTTGATTTGTGCTGCCTCGTGCTTTCATCCTGTCTCTCCTCTCTGTTTCAGTCCTGGCTTGTTCTCTCTAAATTGCTAGTTTTGGTGTACACAGATATTGCGCCAATTGGTGTTGTGTAAAAGCCTGAGTAGAAGAATTAGTTATTTGATTCGTGCAAACTCTTTGCATTGATCACTTCTGACAATTATATGTCTGATTATATTCCTATTTTTTAGGCAAAGCCTGAAGCATCATTCTCTGCTGGAGTGCCATCTGAAGCACAGTGACATCCTCAGTGGCCTCTGCAAAGACACTCTTCTTTCTTTTCAATCCTCTTTGCAACTGGCTGAGCAAATGAAGATGTCAGAGATACAGGTGAATTAAAAAGCTCCCAAAGCTGCCATTGAACTTGAGCACTTCTTTGTGCTGTACTGTGTTGGAGTGGTTTGGGGTTGGATTTTGTTTGTTGGGGGGTTTTGGGTTTGTTTTTGTTTTGGTTTTTTTTTTAACTTCATGCAGTAGGCAGAATACCTTGTTCTTTTGAAACCATGTGAAAATGAGGCCCATAACTTTTTTTAGATTTGGTATATTTTAGTGAGGCACTGAAAATAAGTTTCCACCATACTCTCTGGGAATTTTTTTTTATTTCCGAAACTGATAATATCCCAAGGTCAATCGAAACATAACACTTCAATTCTGAATATTGCTATAAAAATGTCGAGGCATACTGAAGACTTTTAAATTTTCCCTCTATGGCTGCCGAGTCTGTAGAGAATCAAGCTTGAAATAGGTTTTGAACATCATTAGCAATCTAACGTTCTTTTGTATTATATTGATCTGTATATTAATTTTTAGAATTGTTTTTTTTTTTCTGGACAGGAGGGTACTGACCTCAGGCTGTTTCAGAAGACAGTGAAACTGTGCAGGTTTTTTGCCAATTCCCTTGTACACTACACCAAGGTAGGTTTTCATACTTAAATTCTATGTTAGTATTAAATTTAAGCCTCTGGTCTGCAAATGGAGTAATTTTGTACTGCATAATATCTTAACAATTTATGAGTATATCATGTCGGTGGTATAATTAACTTCCATGCATAACCTGCCTTAGTTCTTCCACCTGTATGTACTCACAAGCCTAAGCAGGGTCACTGTGATTCCAGTACCTGAAGGGGGGCTACAGGAAGGATGGGGAGGGACTCTATCAGGGAGCGTAGTGATAGGACAAGGGGTAACGGCTGTAAACTGAAAGAGGGGAGATTTAGATTAGATATCGGGAAGAAATTCTTTACTGTGAGGGTGGTGAGGCACTGGAACAGGTTGCCCAGAGAAGCTGTGGCTGCCCCATCCCTGGAGGTGTTCAAGGCCAGGCTGGATGGGGCTTTGAGCAACCTGCTCTGGTGGGAGGTGTCCCTGCCCGTGGCAGGGGGGGTGGAACTTGATCATCTTTAAGGTCCCTTCCAACTCTGACCATTTTATGATTTAACAGGAAAACAAACAAGAATAATAAGCTGTTACAAGCAATGTCACTGAGGAGTTGGTAGGAGACGTCCAGTCTTGACAGGCAGCCTCGAGTCAATGCAATAGTAACTTTATCTGGAAGAATTAAGCAGATGAAACCTGTTGCCAAGTATTCAGAATTATTGCTTGTTTCAGCAATAGAAAATGATGTGGCATTAATAAGAAGTGCCTGCGTCCTGTTGTTTGCTCTGACGCTAACTTCCTGCTCTTTTCCTGGCCCTTTCATTTCGTTGCTGTGTTTTTCTCATTATTAGAAAGCATGCTGTAAATCTACCCATTTTAAGAATGCATGTGAAAAAAATTTGCTTTATAGAAAGAGCAGTGACGGTGCGTTCTGCATCTGTTCTGTCCCATGGGGTAAAAACGGGGTGATTTTTGTTGTCGTTGTTCGGGTTGGGTTTTTTTTGGGCATAAAACGAATAGCATTGTGACAGGATAAAGCAGCCTTACAGCATGCATGAGACCGCTTAGATTTTTGCAGCTCTCTGTGGCTATTACAACTGTACTTACTGGTTTATTTATTTTTAAATAAGCCTATAAATTTGTTTTACCTGCAATATAGGAATACTTTGTTTATTGTTTGCTTTGTACTCGCTTTGTGCTGTGGATTGTTAGAACTTAACCAATTTTTGCAGTGTAATACTTCACACACCAGTATAGCAGAACAGAAAGAAAACATATTTAATCATGTATTTTCTATTAAAAGTATCATTCAAAATGACTGGCTTTTGCAGGAATTTCTTTCTTTCTTCTCTGATTCATGCTCTCAGTTACATCAGCTCTTTCTTCAGATATACAGGTAAGTGAAGTACAAATTATTAATATTATCTTAATATCTCCATACTGCATTCTTAAAGTTACAAGTATTTTGAGATGTAAAAATACAGTTCTTATTCCAGAGCTGTTCCCTTCTTTTTTTCATATACAGAAATGTAAAATACTTTTTTAATAAATTTGACATTTTTTTGTGATACAAGTTATCTTAACCCCATTCTTGATCAGTGCTGTAAGGGTCCAATATTGACAAACCACTGACTTTGTTGCAATTGCTTATGTCAAGATTTCTTAATAAGTTATGTTTAGAATATGCAGATTGATTGTCTTGGACACCGGCTCTATTTATGCAAGTTCTTTTGAAAATTCTTGTTCCTAAAGTCCAAATTCCTGAAGGTAGGATTTGCAATGAAGCAGTTACGTGGAACTAAAACATAGAGACCCAGCAGTGTACCTTCTACTTAGAAACAAACAGTGTGATGTTAGTCAAATTGTGCAAAGTCAAGGCAATTCAGAATTACCATTCTTTAGCAATCCTAATTCTTTTCTGTTTCATGTATAACTACACAGCCATGTGCTCTTTTTTTTTTTCCTGTCTTAAATTCTAGTGAAAGAAAAAAATCCGAGACTAAATGCAGTTGTCAGCAGCAACATTTGATAGATTGTTTCTACTTGAAAGCAAAGTCCATACTTTTATCCTGAAGGGAGAGAGGATCAGAAACAGAGTATCCTGCAATTTTTCATGGCTTCACTGTTCCGTGTTTAATCTTGTGGAATCCCACAAAAGGACTCTATAGTTCTCCCAGAAGCAAAAGCTTTTTTTAGTGTTATTATCATAAAGCTTAACAGTGTGCAAGCAGCTTATTGCTTTTCTTTCAAAAGTTCTGTTCTATTTGCTGCAATAGTGGGGAAGAAGAGGGGAAAGTGAGCTTTGTAATAGTCAGTCGTTCTTTTGGAATTGAAACCAGGTTCTGTGGTGAGATGCGTGTGTGAATTCACTGCATGTTTCACTGCAAGATCGGGTAGTTATTTTTTTTTACGAGTTTCCTCTTCTAACTTTACTTACCTTGTAGATCTTCCTCTAGTGGAAAGTTGTAAACTTTTATTCAGAGAGCAAAACTGAGCAGGATTTTTCAGTAGGGAGGTACCGTTTTTACAATCACTTTATAAGCCACAAGAGTAGAAGGTTTTCATTTCATCATCTCTCTTGTTTTATTCTCATGTCGCTTCTTTTTTTCTTTTATTGCCCAGGGTTTTTTTCTCTTCAAAGAAATTGCGGTACCCTTTTATTAGTGTCGTGTAAAATTTGTGCTGTCACATTTATGACTGTCAAATTGCACATATACATGTTTTCTAGGCTTTTCATTGCTTGACTTTTTTTGTGATTCGGTATATTTCTTCTTGTATCTGTTATGTATTCTACACACATTTTCTATGAGCTTGTAAGGTTTTCTTTCAGTGTTTAGTAAAATACTGGATTGCAATACTTAGTTTAAAGGCTGAATGTAGAGTTATAACTCTGAGCCGTAATAGATACTCTAAAATGGGGAGCCTTTTCTGTCTTTTATTTCACAATAACAAGGAAATCATTAATTTGCCTTTTGTAGTTCTTTTGAAAAGCAGCATTACTCTAAATGAAATGAGAATATTTAACTTTTTTTTTTTTCTCTCCTCAGCAAATTTCCTCCCAGTCTCTACGCTCCAGAGATCTTGGAAGTGCATCGAGATGAAATATCCCGGGTTTTTCTTGTGGCTCTGGACGCTCTCATCAACCAGCTTCTTCCCTTTAGCCCTTTTATGGAGCAAGTGTTAAGTGAAAAGTTAGGTGGGTTTAAAATCCTGCTACTGCTGCTGTAGTACTGTGTAACCATTTTTAAGGGATCAGGATGGATAGTTGGACTTTCTGGACCACAAGCAATATTCTGTACTGGTTTGCTTGTCTCTAGTTCATTCATAGTTACTATGATATAGCCAGTTGCGTGCTAATTCAGATGAATTTTATAACAGATAGTTCACGTTGCTGTTGAATGCATCGTTTCCAAAGTACTCACGGTAACTTCAATATTAATCTGTTTAATAGAAATCCTATCACTTCTGCTGTTTTGCATAATTTCAATCCACACTTGTCACAAACTTTCAAAGTAGGCTGAGATTTTTCTGTTGGTGGGGGAGCACAGCTAATTTTTCCTAATTTAAGTATTTTCTGTGAAAAGTAGAATGCCTTCACACTGGAAAATGATCAGCTTTTTGTTATAACACACACCCTCCTCGATTATTTTCCTGCCCAACGTGTCATAATGCTGAGAGAGCTGACTGACTTCTCTCCCACATGTGCACTCTGGCCTTGTGATTATCCTGACACACTGAGAAGAAAACTGTGTTTTCTGTGTCTGAGGCATCCAGTGCTTTCAGGGTGACTGGAAGAATGAGGCATCCGGGTTGTAACTCCTTTGCAGCATCTTGCAGTGGCAATTCAGAACTGCAATATTTTAGATTTTACCTGATACAGTGTATTGCATTTATTTTTCACTTCAAACACATTGTTCATGATGAAACATTCCTTTTTTTCCCAGCTGTGTCTATAAGTGATTTTTCCTTGTTTTACTGGGAACTTTTGTGTTTTACCGGTTGTTCATTGTCTGTCACTTGCTTAAAAGCCAGTTTACACATGATATATTTACCAGGGCAACCTTTAAAAAACTCCAAACTTCTGCAGATCTCCCTCCTGAGCAGCAGCTGCCCCAGTGCCTCGTCCTGATTACCATAATGGACAAGCTGTCCTCTCAGCCTGAAGAAGTGCAAACTCTCTGGAACACAGGAAAAAGGTACTAAGAAAAGGTTTTTGTTATAATTCTTCACCACAGCAATCAGTATATACAGGCAAACAGAGGGGCTCAGCTGCTGGGGTTTCCCTTGCAACCAAATAGTAAAATTTATCAGCCTCTATGGATTTACATCTTTATGTTGAGAAAAAGAGGATCTGATGTCCAGTGCTTCAGGAGCAAAGGATACAGAGCCAGAGATGTCTTTGTTTTTTCAGGAAAGGAATGGTATTTAGAGTACTTCCAGGATAAGAAGAGAGATATGTATATAATTTGTTGATACTTCACTAAGTTAAAATCTTGCATTTTTGTGCTTGAACCCTCCAATAATCATCTGAATTTGTAAAAGAGGAGGGTAGTCAGGAACATAAATTTAGTGTAAAAGAACTGAAGTTACTGCCATCGTTTCCAGTGAAAGACAAAGATTCTCAAGTACAGATGTTAATTGCAGAGTTTGAGATTTGCATATCTGTAACTCAACTGTTTTTGTTTTTTTCGTGTGTGTTTTTTTTCTCCCCTTTTTCCCTGCAGTCTGTCTTTGTTTTCAGCTCTATTCTTCAGTTTCCAGCAATGTTCTGGTGAGCTTTCTCTCCCTGTTTGCTTGCCAGAGGTGATCAGTACAGGACAACCAGCAGTTCCCATCACCCTCTATCACTATGTCTGTGTCCACCTGTGTTCCTTCATTGCTTCCACGCTCCCATTGCACTTCCCTCAGCTGGTAAGACTGGTTTTTTGCTTATCATCTCTTCAGCTGTTGTGATGCACTGGTACTACTTAAAAAAGAATGAGTTCTTTCTAATGATCTAGCTCTAAAGAGATGCTTAGGCATGATGTCCTTCTGTAGAAAGCAGCCGTGGTACAGTTATGTGACTGGAGTTCAGTTCTACAGCAAATGTCACTTGTGGGAAAGGGGAAAATAAAGCTTCATACAAGTTCTTGAGAACCTCAGTGGTGGTGGAAGTTTTTGTTCTCTTTTCGGAGGGTGGGAGCAAGTTCTTATAGAAGTTGGGTGCTTTCTTTTATGCAGCTTTCGATTTGTATTAAATTTACATGGTTTTGTTAGTCTATACTGTGAAGTAATAAAGTGGCATTTAACATTTAGAGTAGATTATATTGTTGTGACTCCAGCAAAGAACATACCATACAGTGGTAATAAGCAGTAATAATAGTAATTTCTCTACTTCAGAGGAGTAGTCTGGGTTTTGATAAACATTATATACCGTGTTAAAAGTTTTTCACTCTATTGCACAGACAGAAGAACCTCTAGATAAATGCAAACCTTTATAAAGTTAAGATCTGTCACAAAAATTATAGCCCAAATTTAGGTGGGCTTTTTTCTGAATGCTATATTCTTCTTTCAGATAAAGTTTGTGTTCTTAAAAGCGGAAAAGGTTTTATTTGCTTTTCAGTAAGCTGCCAAGAAAGCTGGCAAGAAAATTGGCAATACATTGGTTTGAAAAAAATACAGCATTTTTCATAAAAGTTGCCTTGTGAAGAAGGGATGCACACGATGAAATGTTCTGAGAAGTGAAGGATCCTCAGCCCACTGAAATGAATGTACATTCAAAATATGCAAAACTAATGGTGTAGCTGAATACAGAGTATGAAAATGAGTTCTTAAAGCATTTTAATTTGGATAAGCTGAAAATCTTATTAGGTTTTATCCTAATTAGTGGAGTAAAAGTAATAGTAGATCTGCAATCTATTTCTGTGGGAATTCACATATAAATGTTTTTCTCCTCAGGAGCGTGCTCTGCTGGATGCTGTGCTGGGTTCTAGTATGATCACATCTCTGCTAGCAATGGACTCGTGGTGCTTCCTTGCCCGGTAAGATGACTGTATTACAGGTCAAGCAGGATTCCACAGATTCAATTAGTTCTGTTGTTGTACATAATTCCTTGTGAGAGATTTTTATAAGACAAAATTGTCCCTGAACTGGATTCTTTTTAGGTATAGAGCATATTTTGAAAATTAAATGGCTTAGCCATTTTTACATTCGTGCAAGTAAGGGGAACATACCTTTTCTATTGTTCAGTAATTGTTTTTTTGGAACGGCTCTCTCAAGTAAATAGTTTCTGTGCCTATCAAGTTGAAATGCTAGAGGAAATGGCTTACTTGTATAATATATAATTTATAATAATTAGTCTGCCAAAGAGTAGGAAGTACAGACTCACAAGCTTCTGTCTCTTACGTTGCAGGTATGGGACAGCTGAACTGTGTGCTCACCACGTTGCTGTGATCGCCCACTTGGTAGGAACCACAGTGATGTTCATAATTTGGCACCAGTTTTAACCCTGGTTCTACTGGCAAACTTTCTAAGTGGCCAAAGACAGGAATTTCTTTTTTTTTTCCAAATACAAATGGAGATTGTTTTAGTTCTTTGAAGTGGGTTAATAATTAGCAAAAGCAGTACTGTGAAAATATAAAACAATATGCCCTGTATTTCCAACATGTCCTGTATTGTTTTATTTAGAGTGTTACTGGTGTGGTCCCACATAGCAACACTTAGAACGTTCCAGATAGAATTCATTTGCTGAGTGCTGATTTTTTTCCTTAATTTAATTACATGCATTACCCCTTTTATCCTAATTCAGATAAAGTCTTGGCCCAGTGACTGTTACCAGGTCTCTGCCTTGGGTGTTCTGCTGAGGCGTATGCTGTTCTTGATGGCTCCAGATCATCAGGCAAGTGCAGCACCAGTATCGTCTGTATTTAATAGAAGAGATTAGAACTGGTGGCCTGAGCTAAAATATCCCCTTTCGGTTCTTCAGAAATGACAAGATTCTGGGTTCTTGCTTTCTGTACTTGATATTGTACTTGTTTTTAGTTTGTCATAGTGGATCCTAATTTGTGCAGGTGTGCTCTTTAAAGCAAGAAAGGCACATACACCTTTCTAAGAGTGGTCTTACTGGGTGACAACAATGTCCTTTTTCTGACTAAGTATGAAAACAGCACATCCCCCAGATCTGCTGAAACTTTGTCCTGTTATTGCACCTGCGACTGATGTTCATGAGTGTTCTCATGTCATAAGATACAAAGAGCAGTATCCTCTCCTGTTAGTGCTTCCCTATACACCTTGGAAAGGCTAAAGCTCTTTCTTCCACTTGCCAGGGCCATTGCTTCAAGCAGCTGAGAGAATAAGGTGCTTAAACATTCTGATAGGCGACAAGGGAGGTGGCAGTTCTTAGAAGGTTTTTATATGAAAAAGTCGGCTTTTATTTAAACAAAACGTTGTACACAAATTTTTTTGTGTGTAATATTTGTAAAACATACACACTAACTAGTAGTGCATTTTGGTTTCTCAGCCTTCTTACAGATTATTAAATTGTCTTCTGGTATATTTAGTTCATGTTAACTTTTGTTTGCAGGTAGAATTTGCTCATAAGTTCCTTCCAGAAGAGGTGGAGAACTTAGCTGTGTGGCAGCACATATCCCTCAAGGCCCTGAATCCTGATCTCAGGAAGCGGGTGGCGTGTCAGCTCTGCGTGGCGGGGCTCACACAGTGCAGGCGGTGGCTGAACAGCAAGCGTTCTTTGGGAGAGCTTCCACCAGTGGTAAAGGAGATTTGGTTCTCTTTGTAAAACATTTGTGAACTCCGGATTTCCAAACTATGAGGATTCTGTTGCTGTCACTTTAATTCTATTTTTCTGTGTGTTGCGCAGCTGTTTTCCATGTCTAACTGGCAAATGCATAAGCAAGAATTCTCATTTTAAGATTTTCTTCTAGTGCACAGCACCATAGGACCCTCTACTCTGTGGGTCACGATAGCGGAAGTCTTGTGGTTTACTAGTTACTCTAGTTATTTGCCCTGTGCATGAGCAGATGTGTCTTTCTTCGGAATTTCTGATTTATACCATGTCATACAGTTAGTTTTAAGCTTTAAAGTTCTGACTGGTTTTATGTGGCATCAAATCTGAAGCATGATCGCTCGTCTCCTTGGTGAAGGAGAGGAGTGTGAGAAACCAGAGACTTCCATGTGAAGTGTCACCTGCCAGTAGAGCTAATGACTGCAGCACCGTGTGAAACTCCACAGAAGTAACCGGTGGTTTCCTCCCTTTGGAGCTGTATTGGCCAGTGGCCTGGTGGATTAGCTGTCCTGTACAGCTGACACAGCACCGTAGGGGTTCTTGCCATCTTGAGTCATTTTAGACATTTAATATAAGCCTGTAGTTTTGGTTCATTTTATGTGTAGGGTTTGGGTTTTTTGGTGTGTCTTACGTATACATTTTTTCCTACTAGAACACTGCTCTGTCTGTCCTGCTGGCTGCCTTCAATTTTGCTGGTGATGTTCTGGAGGCAGAACTTCAGGCATCCGTCTTGGGAGTGCTTGGTCAGTTCTGGACTTCTCTCCAGGCCAAGCAGGTAAGAGAATTTGCAGCCCATATGGTGAAAGCAGGGTATCTTTGAGAAGAAGCTGGTGCTGTTTCATCATGCATTTGTTACTAAGTTGTTTTACTTGGATGGGGCCATTGCTGTGAAGCAGACTATTAACTGTGCTGCCCATCTGCTGTCAGCTGGTTGATGTATTGGGCAGGTGCATGCTCTGGGAAGCAGAGTTTGAATTTTCCTGTGCCCAGGTGGCCAAGAAGGCCAACAGCATCCTGGCCTGTATCAGGAACAGTTTGGTAGGTAGGATCCGAGAGGTGATCCTTCCCCTGGATTCGGCACTGGTGAGGCCCCACCTCGAGTGCTGTGTCCAGTTTTGGGCCCCTTACCACAAAAAAGACATTGAGGGGCTGGAGCGGGTCCAGAGAAGGGCAACGAAGCTGGTGAGGGGTCTGCAGAATAAGTCTTATGAGGAGAGGCTGAGGGAGCTGGGGTTGTTCAGCCTAGAGAAAAGAAGGCTGAGGGGAGACCTTATCGCGCTCTACAACTGCCTGAAAGGAGGGTGTAGAGAGGTGGGGGTCGGTCTCGTCTCCCAAGTCACAGGCGATAGGACAAGAGGAAATGGCCTCAAGTTGCACCAGGGGAAGTTTAGATTGGATATTAGGAAAAATTTTTACACTGAAAGGGTTATTAAGCATTGGAATGGGCTGCCCAGGGAAGTGGTAAAGGCACCATCCCTGAAGTATTAAAAAGACGGGTTGACATAGTGCTTGGTGACATGGTTTGGTGATGGTTTGTGTCAGAGTTAGGTTGATGGTTGGACTAGATGATCTTAAAGGTCCCTTCCAATCGAGACAATTCTATGATTGGATATATGGCTCCCTGTTACTCCATCTGTTACTCAGTGTCGGATTCAGACTTGCTTAAGGAGAAGTCAGAAATACCTCATTCTGATTAATACCAGTTACAAATTTGGCCTGTTTTGAATGTTCATTAGAATATGAACGAAACCCATGGTGATTTAAGTATTATATAGCTCAGTAGGTGAAAACCGGTAGAGCTAGTGAACTTCCTCCTGTATCTGAGAACAAGGGGGTAAAGTGATTCCCTTGTGGCTGTATGCTTCTTCATGTCTGCAGCTGCAGTAAAGAAAAAAGGATCTTCATGTGTCATATTCCAGATGAAAAGTTTGAGAGTGGGGGCAAAGAAAAGGCAACGATGTGCCCCTTCAGAGGTCTTTTCCAACCTCAGCCGTTCTGTAACCACATTTGACAACTGAAGTGAAAAGAAATAGTTCAGATAACCCTTAGCTGCTTATATTAGTGAGTGGCGGAAAGGAGATGAGGGATAAGAAATATTCTTAATAAAAATCAAAGGAAAAGGTCTTGTAAAACATGACTACCTAAAAATACTGCTATGACTATTCTAATGGTTTATCCTGTTGCTTATGGTGTGGTGTTTTATGTCTGAAGTTAGGCTAAACATTTTGGAATACTACTATAACTTAGTTTCTTTCTTAAGTAGCTTTTCCATAAGCTAAAATACAGTGTTACTAATGCCTTTTGATCTGTTGAAGGTTTCAGAACAGCCAATTCTCCAGCAGACCCTGTGTTTATTACTTCACCTTTTGGAATTTTTCATCCAAGGATTAGATGCTGAACTGACTACTCAGGTAAAAAAAAAAAAAAATCCAGAACCAAACAAACAAAATCCAAAACCAACAGCAACAACAAAAAACCAACCCAAAATCAAATACCAAACAAACATAAAAACCAACAAAAAAAACCCCAACCCAAAACCTTGGTATGAATAATTTACTTCATGAAAACCACGTTCTTTGGGATTTACTGAAATCTCTAATGAGTTATTTTATGGTCTGGCCTTCTCTTAACACATGGAGGTTCCTCATTTTCTCTCTTCGTTGATTACTGGTATTTAAACCAAGTATATGGCACTTTGGTTATCATTGCTTTTGAGAATCTCATTATATTGTACAGATAATTGAGACATATGGATGTGCTACAGGGCACACTTATTTCTTTCTGAAGTGCACACTGCAGCTTTGTCCTAGCCAGTTTTATTCAAGGTGTAAAAAAACTTCCTTGTTTCGAGTCCAGTTTTTGAAAATCAATGTCCCCAGATTTGAAGATGAGACAGAAGAGTTTTCACCTGCCACCTGTTTGATGGAGCTTCACTGGGGTTTGTTTTCTGCAGGTATTTGCACTGCAGGCTTCCCTTTTCCAGCTGGATCCTCCAGATCACGTTCGTCTAGCAATGGTGGATTTTCTCTCTTCTATGGGAAAGATGTTTATACCACAAGAAGCACAGGTAAATATAATTCTGGCCTTATTTAGATAATCTTCATGATAGATAATCATGAAAATATATGCTATTTATTTAAATAGAAAGGATCAAGTTCATCATATACATACAGGATTGTCATGACAGAATCATCTTGCAGACTTACTAATGGTCTATGGCAGTTCTGTTTTTCACTGAGACATGCTGAGTGCACATAAGATGTTGGCTTATTCATCTGCTTATTGCTTCTCACCAGTTAGAAAGGACGGACATTTGAACCTCCAAGGAGAAAGAATAGAATGTCACCTCCCTTACAGTGTGTGTCTGCCATGCAGGGCAGTAGTATTTTACACACCTGCCCCTTGACCTTAGAGCAATTCTTTAGCAATGAATCGTGATGGTAAGATATGCACAACTCGCTCTTTGGGACTGATGGATGTTTGCTCCTCTTTCAGAGGCAAGTCGTACCCTGGTTGTCGTGTTTGTTTGCTTCCCTGCTGGCCGACCACACCTGGCTGATTCATCAGCACGCACTGGAGGCATTCATGCATTTTGCAGAAGTAAGCACAGCAGAACCCTGGATGCTTGTATTTGGCTCTGTTAACTTTTATTGTACAGATACTATCTGGATAAATACAGAAACTGAACTTCGCTGGCCAATTTGAATCTTAGTATTACAGATGCTACTGCACAGCAAAAGTAATGATGGCTAATGCAGTTGTAAGTGATGTCGGGTGCTGGAAGTGAAGGAAGATGGTTGCTTAGACTGGTTGCAGCAGGGAAAGGACTGTCATAGAAATGTTTTTTACATTGTCTACTCATTTGTTAATATGAATGTACTAAACAACTACTACTCAACATTTTTGACAGGAAACAAGCCATGAAGATGTTGTTCCTCAGTGCCTTAATTCTGAAGAAACTAAGAACAAAGTTGTTAGTTTTCTGGCTAAGGTATGTGTTGAACCATTTCACTGCTTTCTTAGTTGATGTTGTACACGTCTGTTGTAAGCACTACAAAGCCTATGGCTGCACCTGCATGGTGATTAGATAAGTTTAAAACTTAAAATTCTGCTAACTGGGATCTGGTTGAACTTTTCTACTTGCTTTAATCTGCAGAATTAACAGCTACCATTCCTATGCACGCTGGTCTTTCAGTACTTCCCAACTTTGATTTAAATGCTTTGCTTTTCCCTTCTTGAACAAATAAAAAAAAGAAAAAGGTTAAGTTGCGCAGTTACTGTAAACAGAGAAGTTACCTATTAAAAAGACAGGTATTTCCTTGTTTGTTTTGTGTGATTTCTTTCCCCATTTCTCTTGGATCAGTTTCTGAAAGCTAAATGAATGTGTATGAAACATCTTAGTCCTTTTTGCATGTAAGAAAACAATTCTTTTAAAAGCAGACAGCTATTCATGCAGAACAGAGACAATAGGAGAGAGGGGGGTGGTTATCATGCTGTAACCTAAGGCAGGGCTATCTGGATGTGTGGTTTTTGACATGCGGATAATTAGGAAAAGAACTGATAGCTGCTGGTGCTGCTACACCAAAGCTGTAGATAACTTCAATCTCGTGCTCAGAAGAGCGCATGAGGAAATTAGATTCACTTTGAACTGCACGTTAAGATCTCTTTCTCCCTCCCCTTTGTTCTGGTGTATAAATTGAGCCTCTGGAGGCTGGTAATGCTGCCTTGGTCTAGTTACCTCACCTGTGGCTTTCTCCCTAGACGAGGCAAGCAGAAGAGACAACAGAAGCACGAATAGAACGCATGAAACAAGAAAGGATTACTTGCAACGCACAGTTCATGAAAAAGGATGGAGAACTGGAGTCAACAGGAGAGGTATGTGACTTCTTTAAACTATCTGGGTTCTGTTGTTGATTTCTGTCAGAAGTATCTAAAGAGGTTCTTCTTGCCCTCCATGTTCTAAGAGAAAAGCTCACGTGCACTCCTGGCCCATAATATTGTATCTGAATGCTCTGTACTGCCTGCCAGCTGGCAAGAAATCTCACAGGGCAAGGGAGTCTCTTGCAGCTCTTCTCCATCTAAGGGTTTTCTTGCATTTGGATGAAGACAGATCACTTCTGTAGAGCATTATAAATGATGTCTCATGTTTACTTAAATCTGCAGCCTCTGGCAAAAAGAGCGTGTCACCCACCTTCTGAGGAGCAGTATAAGTCAGCAGTAGGCACCATGGAGGGGGCAGTGGAGGCTGTGAAGCTGCTGCTCCGGAAAGGGTCACCCCCTGCTTGGCTTGCAATGAAACTGGAGGCTCTACATACAGCTATAGCCATCCTCAGAGACAGTGTACGGTAAGGCTCTCAACACTTTTAAAAAGAGACAATAAAAGAGCTCAGCTCCCTGCTCTGAGGGAAGAGATGCCTTTGTACCATGATTGCTGGAGAAGAAAAAACTGTGACACAGGGCGATGCTCTGCTGTGCTGCTGGGTCTCGGTTAATGTGCCAAAATGAACTGGGGTGTGAGATGCTGGCCTGTCTTTCATAATAACTGACTGGAAGGACTGATATATTTTAATGGACACTACTGTGCATCTGAACTGCCATTTTGTATATTGCCAATGTATAGCTCGCTCTTCTAAGCTACTGTATTGGTGATAAATATTTCATGATCTTGTATTTTGAATACTAAGATGTTTGAATCTGTTGTAAAAGTAACAGTTACCTTTGTTCCTGTCACATACAGGTGGCCAGGCAGTAGGTGTTTTTATCTTAATTTTAAAATATACTCAAGAATAACAACTTAAGGCTCTATACTGTTCTCTGAACATACCTCTGCTGTTGGTTCCACTCCACGCTAGGGTCATCTTTTAAAATGATCTTTATTAGTCACCGTTTAAAGCAGAAAGAATGCAGTGCTTAAGCAGTTCGTGTTCAGTGGTTCTTCACTGCACGGTTCCTAGTACCTCTTGTGCCACTGACTGACAGAACTATATAAAAAGAAATAAATAAGTTGAGTAAAAACTGTACGTTCATCTTAAAATCATCTCTTAGCTAAAAAGTTAAAAGGAGCCATTTGTAAGGGCTCTACTTTTCTGGGAAAAAAACAAAAGGGCACATTAACCAAGGAACTCAGTGTGACTTTCATTTATTGTCATCAGTTTTTCAGAGCAGGGATGAGTTCTGGAACAATCGCTTACACCACTCTTGGCCTCCAGTAGCACGTCAGCACCAACACCCCCATCACGCTGTTCCTCTTTCCGGTAGCAGTGGAATGCACCACAGCTGGGCGTATTGCTTGAGTGCAGGCCTCACCCCTGCAGTTTTTGGCACAGACTGAAAAGGAGCATCCCTTGCAAGAGATCAGGCCCCACGGGATCTTGCTGGCTGCTGCAGCAAGTGCCTGCCTTCTGGCAAAAGCAGTGCTGAGGTACTTATCCATTGTACTGGAGAAGCAGATTGCCTCTGTCTCTCTCAGTCCCGTTACCAGTTAGCATCATCTTCCCAGTTCAACTCCTCTTCTTCACCCCAGCCTGCAGCTTCAGCCTAGAATGATGTAAAATTATCAACAGTGAGGCACATGTACTGTATTTCTGTACTTAGCACAGCCACAGGAGCCAGGCAGTAGCCTGTGTGGCTTGCAATGGCACAGCAAGACATTCGGCCAGAATGCCAAAAGCCATCATAAGACCAAAAATGAAGTGCCAGTTTTTGCAGTGTTCTGTCTTAAAGAACTTTTAACTACAAAAGACAACACCTTAAAGACAACAGCAAACTAATAGGGAGAGTCTTTTATTAAAGCAAGAACTATTTGTACCAAACTCACTTTCCATTAAGAACAGGATGCTATGAACTAGATCATTTCTTTCCCCCTAGGAAACAGCTGCTGTCCTGCTCTGTTCCAATACTATGACCCTGATTTCACCCATCACTGACACAGCTCTTCTACTCCACAGCACTGACTGACTCCTCAAAAAATGGGCTTGATACCACAACAGCGCTTCTTAAAAATCAAGTGTGCCATTTTTAAATGTCGTAAACAACTTCAGTTTACATCCAAGGCTCCTCTCCCCATGCTACCTGCTGTTCCTGTGGTAGCTCTCTTGAGGCTGAATTAGCAAAACAACTCGAAATCAACACCTACTCCCTAATGGAATTACATGTTCAGGTAGCAGGGCTGGGAGTGCTACTTCCCCTCCTAGGAAACAGAGGCAGTCTCTGAAGTCTCTGTGATGAGGCTAGAGGGATTTACTTGCTTACTTTAAAAAGGCAGTTTTATAATCCCCCTTATTCTCTGACATGGAGAAATGTCTCAGCTATTCTTTCAGAAAAACAAGCACCCAAAAAGCTTTATTCTGTAATCCAGAGGTCTGGTTTCCTGGTCCTGTATTTAAACTGCCAGGAGCATCTTGGCAGACCCCTGAGCATCCTCTGTGCTTGAAAGCCCCTTCTGTTTGTGCATGGGGCCATTCAGCAGACAGGATCCAGCCTCGTTTTACCTGTCTGATAAATTGGGACTCTTCCAAGTCTCCCTATCTTTGCATCTGGGATACAACAGCACAAATTAAGGAGTTTTAACTGCAGTTTTTAGTCAGTGCCTTTAGTAGCATTTACAAGTTAAGACCATTCCCTCTCTGTTTCTTAACACAGTTCTCTTGCTGCTGTATTAACGGCCCACTGAATTACCTGGTGAGATGCATCATTCAGAGCAGAACCCCTTGTATTCACAGGTGAAGACTCAACTGTACGGTCATATGCTGCTGACACTTCCTCAGGTTACCCACCACCTGATTAAGGAGCCAGCTGGTGCTACAACAGTGCGTTGTGCTATGTACGTGCTTTAGGACCCTTCCTCTCAAGTGTGCAGTCATTTAAACCCCATTTAAACCCTCCTACCTCAATAACATCAGCCGCTGCAAATTTGGATGAAAACAGCACATTCTGGGAGGCACCTTCTCTGCTGGATACTACAGCGGAGTGGCTGGGAACAACTGCTTCTGTCCTCGCTTCGGGTAAAATCAAGATAGCTGAAGAAGGTTTAATGTCCGGGATCATGTCAGCAAACCAGTCCAGCTCAGGGTCTTGCACGGGTTTCCTCTTCACTTTTATCGTGAATTCTTCTCCTAGGCCAGATTCTGATGAAGACCTTTCCTGAAAGGTTGTTTTGGGCAGCACAGTTCCTCCCGGTTGTTCCTGGTGGTCCCACTCATCATTGCTCCAGCTGTTCCCGTGGCAGGACTTTGTGGGGGGACTCAGTCTGAGGCTTTTGAATTCTTTGCTGAGTTGATGGGTACCTGGCAGAGGCCTTGGTGTTTCAACCACATCGGTTTGTGTCACAGTGAGGCAGTTCCCTGAAGACCGTTCAGGACTAGGGCTGCTGGGCTCAAAGTCATCCCAAGGCTTCTCATCTACAGCAGGTTCAGCAAAATAAGGTCCCACGCTGCCCCGCGGCTCTCGAGGCCGAATTTGAATGTTTACTGTTTTCTCAGTGTCTGTTTCCTCTGGCTCACTCCAGTCTGGCCACTCCTCTGCTGGCTTTTCAGAAGTAGTCAAAGAGCTCCTGCTGCTCCCTAGTGTATTAATGCTCCCAGGAATTCCATTCAGGGGACATGGAGTGTCTTGCTCACCTGTGGAAGACAAAGGCGTTAGATACTCCTTTCAAGGGAGCAAGTGCAGAGACAAAGTTGTGCCTAAAACTCCTTGACATCACAGGTAGCACCTGTCATGGAAATAAGCCAGTAACACTGACTGGAAAGATGCTTCAGTGCTAAGCTCGTCTTGTTTCAGAAAGCACGGCCGCCTTCCTGCTTGCAAAGGAGAGTTATTCATCTCAAAGCCCTGGGGCAATGAAAGCTGACTGCTGATAAGCAACAGGCGACTGAAAAAAGGCCACAAAAGTAAACTGAGCCAGTTCCTGAGGCCAGAGAATGAGCTGACCTATAAATCTACTGTATCTGCCAAGCTATGGGAAGGGTGAAAAAGCACAGCAGAGAACCTGCCCTAAGGAAACAGAAATTCAAAGCTGGCCACCAAGTCACCAGTCCATATATCAGATTCCCAAACAATTATTACCTAGGAATCCAAGGGTCACACTCTCATTCCTTCACTGTTACATTCCTGGGTTCACTGAATCTTTTAGATCAGCACATTGGGAAAATTAACATCTTTTCAAGCAACACTTCATTTGTAGAACATTTGATTTCTAAAACAGAAGAACTAGAGCTGAGATTTACCTGTCTTTAAAGCCAGGGGATTGTCTTGTCGCACAGAAAACTTCTTGACAGGTACATTTCCAGAGATGGGGAACACACTAGAATGGTTCTTCAAGGGTCGAGAGGTTTGATTTCTCTGATTGCTTACGACATGGCTGGGGGAGTCTGCAGGGATAAAAGAAAAGAAAGGGCACCGAGTCCACAAGGTGCGTTGTCAGTCTTGGCTGAAACTGCCCACAGCATTGCGAGGGTCTTATTTCCAATGCTGACATGCAATACTGACTGAAGATTGGTGCAGCAATGCAACAGCTGCACCTCTTCAGCTGTAGATAACCCAGTACTCCTCTGCTCCTGCCACCTGTAGCTCTTGCCAGTACAAAGTTTAGGCCGCTGTAAATGGTCAGGTTTTGCTGATACGTTCTTTCAGGAAATACACAATGAACAAACTGATTATGATCAGATGCTTAAAAACCGCTGTCTGCCACCTGGCTGAATCCAAGATCCCAGCTTCTGTGCTGCACGCCATCACAAATCCCCTGTTACCTGCCTCCTACAAAAGCACAGCACTGACAGTCACAACAATTCAAAGCACGAGCAAACTCACGCGACTACACAAACCCTCTTTTAAGTTTAGGCGTGAGCAAAGCAGCTACAGGAACAAGTCTCCACCCTGAAGGCTGTGCCTCCCTCGTATCACAGCTGAGGCGAGGTGGCAGGCAGTAAAGGCCACAACTTTGAAGCAGCACAAGGCAGTTTTGATTCGCTGGGCCAGTGATAAAAGCTTAGCAACTACCTGGTTCCAGTTCATTTTTGTGAGCCGTGGTGGTGATTCACCAGCACCAGGCTCAGCTGTGTGAGGCCCTGTAGCCACCACCCCAGAACAGCGTGGCCTGGGCCAGTGCTGCATCTGCTTCCACGTGGCTCACCTGTGGGCCCAGCACAAGGACTGCAATTAACACACAAAACTCACCCCTTCCCTGAAGTGCCCTTGATAAAAGGTACATCCTTTTAGGGGCTTAAGCAAACAGCTTATTAAGCCTCGCATATTCTGCCTCTAGTACTGCTTTTTTGCAGGTAATCACTTACATTTGAGGAGAAAGGTGGGGTTTTTTTGCTGTTTGTCGATAGTTTAATTGGGTCTAATTTTAAATATATTCTGAAAAATAAACCTGGTTTTAGCATGCAATCCAAAGGTTTTTATTTACTATAGCCTACTAAAATAATGTAAAGCAAAATAATGCAATGAGCCATCCACAGATTTTAATAAAGGGTGGTAGCTGTCAGTACACACACAATCAGGAAGAAAACATTTATACTTAAACTAATCTCTGTCACACGTTTCATTTGATATCTATGTGTCTAAAGCAGAACAAATGCTGATTCTTCCCTCCAGTTATAAGCATTCTTAGTTTGAATATCCAGAAAAGCTTTCCCTTAGTACAGTTGGTTCCAAGTTATCTAGCAGGTGCAGGGACTACTTTCTTCATTTGTATTAGCTGAAAAGCCTCCTGAGAGCTGAGAAAATAGGGAAGTTCGTATTCCTTTTCCAATCTATAAACAGAAATTGGGGGAACAGGATGAGATTCACTATTTTTAAAACCGTGAAGGATAGAGGGAATATTAACTATCTGGATAAATACAGAAATCCTTTAGAAGGGCAGTATAGTTTTTCTGCCAAACGCAGACACATTTAATCTCCTTTGCTTACGGAAATTCTTAAAATGAAGATGATAATTAAAATTTTTCTCCCCACATACTTCCTATATTTAAAATGCTTTTATATAACTCCTCTTATGACATCAATTCTGTATTTGTAAACAGCCAGCACCAAATTTAGAATTAATGTTTAACTGCAAATTAGCTTTTTTCAATTAACTTGTCACCAGCGAAAGATTAATCATCCAAGAAATTCTGTCTGTCGCTTGGACAGAACGGGCAAGAATCCCAAGAGCACCCTGTCATTTACCTTCTGGGGAGAGATCGGCAGTTTTCATGAAACTTGGTGCAGAGCTTTTGAAAATCTTCGTTCTTTCTCCACCTACAACTACTTCAGGTCCAAGCAGGGAGACGAGAACTGCCAAGCTGTGCAGCGTTATTGCGACGATAGAGTCACTGGTATCTCGAAGGCCCAGCAATACCTACACCGAGAACATGATCATGTTACCAAGAACAGAAAATTCTGCATTTTCACTTCTTTCCCCTTTAAATATTTGCAGCACGTTTCACTTCTACAATCTGCCACAGCTCTCAGAAGCTACTGGACATTATTATGTAGCATAAAACTGGCCTTCCACTTCGTGGTACAAGCTCAAAGATCCCAGTGCCTGGTGAGCACTGGACCCTAATGCCAAGGCACCCTGAGCTCCTACCAATCATCCCTCCATTCCTGACAGCTGTGGTGTGAAACAAGGAGTCTCTTGTTGTGAGGCTGCCAGTCAAGGCCAATGGGTACCAGCAGAAGTGGTGTGTGTGGCAGAGGGCATTGGGTTTAACAAAACCAGGACTCCAGATTAGGATGGGGTGTAAAGGTTAGGGCTTGCATGGAAAAGAAGTTGCAAACCATTTGTGGCCAGCACTGCAAGATCCTAACTTTAAGAACCAACACAACCAGTAGAAAACCCACATTCTAGGATATACCACATATTGTTTTGCTGTCCTTAACCTGGGGCAATATGATGTTTTTCAACTCCTCCCGAGAGAACAGTTCTGCGTAGGCATGAATGTGAGACAGCAACACCATTCGAACGTGCTCCTCGTGAACCTCAAATAGCTTCAGCAGCACAGGAATGACGTGTGTCTGGAACAAGGCTGGTGACAGGAGGCAGCTGGTCTGGCTTTCTCCAATTTGCTCTAGGGAGGAGAGGTGAAGATGGGAAAAGGCTGCTTCAATAACGAGAGACAGCTCACCCAAAAGCTACTCACTGAGAAAACATCACAGCTGAGATCTACAGTGTCACCCCACTGCCAGGTCTGATTCTTTGTCAGCTGCCAACACAGCTTCCTTGGGGTGTCAGGAGGGGAGGGAGGAGAGGCAGCAGTGCCAGTGTCCATTGCTCAATGGCAGTGGCTCTGAACACAGAAGGTCAAACAGTCACAGGTGTTGCTTGGCTGAAACACCAGTAGGAAAAACTGTAAGAGGAGGCAAAGAGCATGGCCAAAGATAGCCAGGGATCCAGCAGGACATGCTGAGCAGCCCTTACAGAGGAAAGGAGAAGAGATTGAGCACCCTCCCAGGAGAATGAGTGCAGTGGCAGAAGAAAAAAGGTCAGGGAGGGTAGGGGAAAGGCAAGAAGAGGGATATGCTGTGAGCCACGGAGAAAAGCTGTGGTGGGCAGTTGGGGTGACACATAAACCTGGGGAAGAGCCCAGGCAATTCCCAATTCTCTTCCCAGCATCAGCAGAGCAGTGGAAAGTACTGTAAATGGGGAAGCACACAGCTGTCCTTTCCAGTTCTGTACATTACAGTATTTGTTCTGGTTCAATAAACACCCCTATTCCCTTGATTCAATGGAACAACCACTCTGTATTCATTTCAAACTTGTCAGTAATAATTCTGAAGAGAGAAAGTATTTAAAGGTCACCTTTCTTTGGACCCAGCAGATGAGGAAGAAAACTCTTGACAGCTACAGGTTCTGCAAATACAAGCTGATTGAGTAGAAGCGGCACCAGCCGTGACGCTATCAGCTCCTCTGACAGGCCGGCCACCCTGTCCAGCAGGAATCTGCATGCCAGGAGAGAAGAATTAGTATCAAGGCAGCCTCCTGTGCGTTTACAACTGTTTCCCTTAACATCACTTTCCCCTCTTTTTGTGTCTGCCTCATCTCCTAG
Source organism: Arenaria interpres (assembly GCA_013399435.1). Classification (NCBI taxonomy): domain Eukaryota; kingdom Metazoa; phylum Chordata; class Aves; order Charadriiformes; family Scolopacidae; genus Arenaria; species Arenaria interpres. The sequence continues at coordinate 55,583 of VXAK01020795.1, forward strand.
AGACAAAGTCCCATCGCAGCCTCTCGCTCTGTGTGCGCACTAACCCAGAAGGACAAGGCTTTGCTCCTGCCTGAGGCAAAGATAACACAAAGTGGGAGCCAGAGACACGTCCTGTAAAACCCACAGCCAGATCACAGCCTGTCACGAACACACCCAGAAGCACCGCTGCACCTGCAGCTGGCTCACAAAGGCTTCCCTCTCTGAGCAGCTGCCCACTGCTGTGGCATCAAACTGCCTCGGAGCTGGTATCTCCCATGAAGTGCTACAGCATTAAACTGCAGAAGACAACTGTCCTCTCACCCCACAACCTGGTGCCTCACAAGATTTTTTTTCCTGCTGCTTGAGGAAAGACTGTTCTACCCACCACACAAGGCAAGCTTCCCTTGCAAAAAGGGAATCCCATTTTGAAACCACTTCCATCCAAATATATTTTAGAGGTGGCCAACAAAGCATGGCTTTATTTAAGTCACAGAGTTTGATTTTGTGCAACTGCTTCTCCTTGTAGGATTTTCATTTTTAAAATACCAGTAGGAGTTACTGCTTTTTTTTAGGCTTGGAGGAGACTTAAAAGCAATACTGCATATGCCGTGAAAGCCCCTCTGCCTGAGAAAGGGGCAACACTCCCATATCTTTAGGCAAAGTATTCATTCCCTCCCTCAGTAAACACTGCTCTTACAGAGATAGTGGGAACCCCTCTGAATGCTCATAAGATCCCCTTTCTCCTCCTGTTTTCTCCACTTAGTCTCAAACTAGTGAAATCAAAATAGCATTGCAACTGATGGTGACCACAGAAGTGTAAAACAGGCAGGAAAATAGCTCTGTAAGAACACCCAGGCTCTTTTATATGGAGAAAAGAAAGAAAAACTCAGCTTCTCCCTTTTTCAGGCCCAGATAATACCATCACTACACAGAAGCTTCCCTTACAGAAAACTTCTTGGGGACCATGACAATACAATTTCCTGCAGATGCTGCACTGCTGCATCCGAGATGTCCATTACAGACAACAGCTTCACCCAGACTGGGCTGGCATCACAAGATTAATTCACCCAATATGTCTTACTGAAAACTCCTTTGTTAGCAGTTTTTAAGATCTGCCTAAATGGAAAAAAAATTCAGCCTCAAGAGGTGCCTGGTGCTAGATTTCTCCTTTTTTTGCAAAGTCACATCTGAAATAGAGCTACTTCACGGAGTGAGACAAGAGGAAGATTCTTTTTCCCAGCACATTAAGAGAAGCTCCCTGATATTTTAGAGTACTTGGAAAGGGGGCAAGCAGACAGCCTTTGTGTAAAGCAACAGGGCCCCGCGACAGCTCCAGTGAGGAACTGCTCACCAGAGCCTGAGCAGATGAGCTTTTAGGCTGCGCTCCCTCCTCTACGGCAACGCTACAGCACATGAATGGGCTTTTCAAGTGATTCCTGCTTAACCGTGGTGCAGTGGGAGACAGGACAGCGCTGCTAAAGTGGGCGGAAGAGAACCTGAATAATTTAACTTCTGCCAATAACATCAGCGTTATGCCCCACAAAGTGCGTTAACTCCATTAGAACACGGACAATGGAAAAATTATTTCCTTTTCATATCCCCGTACTCCCAGAAAAGCTTCTGTTCTTGGCCCTGCAGGAGTTCAGTCCAGCTGCCAGCAAGCAGATGGGATTCAGAAAAGCACACCTGAAGTGATGCATGTCACTACAGTACAGTTTCTGATTGATTCTCCAGTGACAGCAATTGCTCTGCAGCTGGTAAAACCACTGCTCCCCATATGGCTGTGCGCAGCGTCACTCCGGAGGCTGGTGACCATCAGAATGATGCAGAGCCCAGCAGGTTCCACTCCTCCCAAACACCAAACCATTCACAACAAACTGGGAAAGGAGGAAGTGAATAGCTTCCTGTTTGATGTGATCATTACTTTGGCTGGAGTACCCAAAATATTGCAGAGCAAACAATGTTCTGCCAAAGCAATCAAAATCTGGCACCTGAGGAGCTACCGTTCCGGCCTCCCCAGGTCTCCCCCCCCTCAGTCTCATTTGGCAGAGGTATTTCTGAAATAAGAAGCTTCCACGTTACAGTTCCTCCACTTACTTGAAAAATTCAGTTTTTTCCTCCTCAGACTTTAGCGTTAAGGTTTTCAGAAAGTTCACAACTTCCAGAAAATCATTCCTAAACACAAAAACACCAGCTGTCAAGCGTGATCCTTATTGATGCTTAAACCACCCACAAGTAAGAGACTGCAAGTCCCCACCCTTCATTTAGCAGACGGAACTGGACAGAGGGACGCAAGACAAATGCCAGTGGACCGACAATGCCGGCGTGGGGATCTGACCTGTTACCCAACGGCTGCACCTGCGCAGGGCTGCACTTAGTTAGCAATCCACAGGGAGACGTGGGCAACGCGGCATCAGCCACCTCTGACCACCTTCCTGGGGCAATGAACAGAAGGAAGTGCCACCCAGAGAAGCACTCAGGTGACAGCAGATGCAGGTCTCTCTGCATTACCTCAGAGCCTGCTTTGCTCCAGCAATATTGCCGATGATTTTGTTTCCTAGAGCACTTCCCACCACCTCCCATGAGCTTGGGGAGATCCAACTGACTGTGTGTGACTAAGGGACACACTTCTGTCACCACTGCTAGCTCTGCACCTCATTTGGAAAGCTGATAATGATTTCTTAATTTAAGGAGCCTCTTTGTCAAAGAGGTAGGGATTAAGTCTGCACTTCCCATCTGATAAGTAACACCCTCAACAAATTAAGATGTTTGCCACAGATATTGGAGCAGGATCAAGACATGCTGAGAGGGGCAGGATATTCCTTTCCTTACCTGAAGAACTCATGAGACAATAAGCTGGACAGTGGCGGACGACACTTTGGATCTGGATTCAGCAGCGTACAGTGCAAGGTTTGCTGAAAGCTGGAGAGAATGTCTGCTGAAACTGAAAGCCAGAGCACCTACAGTTAGATTTCTCATTCAACACTGAAAAAGCTATGTTTAGGAGCCCTCCACCCTCCCAAAAAACTTAGTTTTAGAAGCTCTATTTGATAGCAGAATTGCTCATATATGTCTAAAAGGGAAGGTGACATTTCCATTTCTCTCCCTAAGCTTCTTGGCTATTGGGGCACCAAGGAGTGCTACTGTCCTCCAAGAAACTTCCTGCCCCGTCTCTGCTAGAAGGCAGCAGCTCTTGCTCTGCTGTGATACACAACATCCATGCGCCCACCCCCATAAACCCTCGATGAAACGCCTGGTAGGTCAGAGACCAAGGGAAGCCCTGCCTGCCACCGAGCAGATTTGGGAGCGCTCACGTTTCACAGGCTGGTGACCTCCAGCCGTATCTGACCACGCTTAAATGCAGCAAGAGGGGGATGCAGGAGAAGCTGAAGCCTGTATTTTAACCTAGCCAACATGAAAACCAACGGCCACAGAACCTGCAGCACATCTGTCAGCTGCAACAGGAGGCAAATGGCTCAGTCGACACAGGCAAGGAAGAAGCTACAGAGGCCAGTCAACAGTAAAATAAACGTGTCATTCCTTACCCTGATCATTTAGGACTGTCAGGAGGTTTTCGACCATTGTTCCAAACGCGTAGGCATCCCTCGCGTGCCCATAGCTGTTGGGCAGAATTTTGAAATCTGCAGACTTAAAAAGCCAAAAAACCCCCAAAAGATCAGCAAAGCAGGACTTTGTGAAATACTTGATAGTTTCCATGAATCTCTATTCCTCCCCCACCATATACGCTCTCAGATTCTTTTTATAGCACCGAAGCTCCACTAAGTACTCTACAAGTAGAATATTATGCTAAAAAAATCTCCACTGGGGAATTTATAGCCCACAGAGCAACTACACCACGCTGAAACAACTCCCCCATGAATGCACGCAGCAATTGCAAGTCAACAACCTTCGGCATTTCTATGGAAACAGGTGTTAATTAGAGAGAAAGCAAGCACTCCTTTAAGATAAGCAACTCGTAGGATTCTTAATAGCTGGGAGGTTATTAACGAGTGAGGAAAAAGGAAGGCTGTTTTGTGTGAGAGTTACACAACCGTGTGACTGCAGCGATCTGGGCAATCTCAGCAACTACTCTGTAATTTTTGCAAAGCTTTGGTGATTTAGAAGCATTAAAGCTGCAACACAAAGTGTTTGAAAAAATATTACGACAACCTGCTGTCCCACCACTCCTTATTCAGAATTTCACTTCCCTTTGCCCAACACCATACCCAAACCAGGGACGGGAGGGAAGCAGGGGAAAAAGGCAGAGGGTAAACCTCAGATATTATCTAACAGCCGCTTCCTCCCATTCGGGCATGAGGAAATAAAACATGTGAATGAAAACTATTTCCCAAACGTTGCACTTTTATTTGTTGCCACCAAGAAGTTCCTCCAGCAAGTGATGTTACTCACCATCTCCTCGCAAGGGATGCACGACTGGTCTCGTACCGACTTGACATGACAGAGGAACTGGAAGAAAAGGGGAGACATGATTTGCCTCCATCGCTTATGTGTGCCAAGCAGCAGGAGGTCTGCCCTTGCCATCCAGGGCAGGCTGCGCTTTGCTCTGCCCGGAGGGGAAGTGCAAATGGACCAGGTGTGAAGCACCAAGCTGACAGAAAGCAACTTCAGGGCATCACAGCCAACTCATCCCTTTAAGTCTTCAGTCCTATCGTCCCACATGATCCAACTGGACAGGGAAAGGACTTCACGAGCTTTAGCAGTCAGTTTTTACTGCCGTGCTCTTTGCGTTGTTGTGCACTAGTTGTGTGTCTGCCTGATCCCTTCTGAAAGGTGATACACACCAGGGACACTCAGTCGTGAAAGATTTGTAGATCCTCTGGGAGAAAAGGCAATACACATTTACAGCACAGTGCCAGGCTGCAGCAATGACTCTGCACAACTTCCAGCACAAATCAAACCAGGAATTTTTCTGTTAGGATCAGTAACAAGCAATCAAGATGCCAGCAGCAAAAGCTAAAGAGTCATTTAAATTATTTTTCTTATTGTTTCATTTCAACCTGAATCTTCCTGCTTCAAGGTAAAGCTTTTTTTTTTTTTTAAGCTCGTTTTTAACAGTCCAGAGGAGCAGATTTCTCACTCTCTTCAGTTTTAACCTACCCTCCAGCCAGCAGTCTCCCTTAGAAAAGTGGCTGCTTTTTGGCTAATGGGGAATTAGTTTCTGTTTGTGTAGACAAACATCGTTTGTCTTACAGTCTTATAGTTACAGTGTCCTTAGAGCAAAGATTCAGGTCAGAGCTGGAAGTGAGCCAGCACGCTTAATATTAAATGCAAGTAACTGGAAGGACTTGGGCCCTCACATCCATAGGTGGCCACCTTCAGCAGGCCAGGAGCCCTGGCCCGGGCATCAGAGGGCGCGCTTTGCTTGGCTCTTACCTCTGGGGTGGCTTCATTGAAATTACAGACTGTTTCCATTCCTCCAAGCTTCCAGTGCCCATCCTCACTTACAAACACAGATGATAAACAGACATTGTTATGCGTTAGGTTTCCCTAAAACATAAAAAAAAAAATAGGATAACAGGCTTGGGGATAGATGAGGACGGAAAATCTTAATCAGGGCTAATTAGGTGCTGCGAGGTGCTGAGGAAAAGCAGCCAAAAAGCACACAATTCTACAGGTCCTTCAGGATTTTGAAGGTGACTGGTAGGTATTTGGCAGAAGGGCTGGGGTTTTAGAACAGACAAAGCTCTAATTGTCACAGCCCTTGCAATGCAACTGTAAATCCCGAGAAGACATCCAACTATGAACACAAAGCCCAAAAGCTACACTCTGAGCTGGGATTAAACTGCAGTCCTGGGCAAACACACAGTGCCAAAACAGAGGAACAGTGACACCAATCTCTGACACGTGGCAACAGCTGTAAATAAATGCCAAGGCCGAACAATCCATTTCCCTAAAGTAAGAAGCACTGCAAGGAGATGTCAATTCATAAATTGGGAACTGCTCCCTTACTCCACAACCCACAGCATTTTCAATTACCTTTCCTCTTACAAAGCTGCCAATGATTTTAGCAGTTTTCTGTCTTCTTGTGAAAAACCAGGAATGAGATAGTCATCCAGGCAAGCCCAGGTACAAGGCTCTCCTGTCACGTTTAGTCTGGCTCCCCTCAAAGCCTGACAACTGCTGCTGGTGGTACCTACCCTGTCATGGAGGAAGATGAGTGCCAGCAACACGTCGTAGATCCCTGCGCAGATTTCTGCAGAAGAGAGCGTCTCCAGGACCATCTCCAAAGGCTTCACACGTTCTGTAACCAGGTGGATCCCATTTGCTTCCACAGTACAAGAGAGGAAGCGCAGAAGGCAAGGGTGGCGCAAGGTTTTCAGGTGCTTCCAGAAACAGAGACATTTGTTAAGTCTCATCCAAGGCATCTCTTTTGGCTGCAGAGCTTAGCTTTGTCCTTTCAGCCACATTTTTTGCTTGCATTTAGATAGCCCAGCCCTGCTTCTCACCACGCACTCAGCACACTCACTCACTCATTGCAGAACCTTTTGTAACGCATCTACATAAAGTCTTACACGGAATAAACACAGTATTCTGGCTAGGGTCCACCTAAGAAAGACTCTCTGACTTAGATCTGCAGGACAAGACCAGTACTCTGCAAAGCAACGCAGGTACTGCTATCCAAACACCACTTCCCACCACCGCTCACATTGTGCAGCACACGATGAGCTTCGCAGCTGCTGACCCCCTTCTTCCCCCCTGCACGGCAGCTGTTTGCAGCCAGGATCAACTTCGACCTTTTCTCCTGTCCTTACTCCGCACCTCATTAACGGATTCCCATCCCTCCAAGACAAAAAGAGGGATAGCTCTCACAAGTCTGTCCCAGGCACGCTCTCTACAGTACCTTGGCAGCTTTATTAACCTTATCTTCGTTCTCTCGCTTGTACACAAAGACCGAAGCAAGTTTGCCATCTTGTAGCACGGCCGGATAAATTGTGTGTCCAGTTGGCAGCGTGAACGGTGGCTCTTCTAGTGTGTAGCTCTTCAAAGCGCTGTTCTCCGAGCCCATCACTTGCAGAGTTTGGCCGTTGTAGAGTTCCCTCTTGATGACAAACAGGCCTCCGGGTGATGGAAGATTTTTTCAGACAGATTCAGTCCCAGTGGGCACTGTCCGGTTCGCCTTCAGAGCATCTTCTGAAAAGCATGAGACACCCATGATGAACCTCCTCCCGCCAGTATCCTCTCCTTCAATTTAAGGACAAGAATAAAATACCCATCCATTATAAGGGAAACTAAGCGTCCATTAAAGCGTTCAGATCAACAGACGAGCCGCTCTCTAGCTGTGGAGCAAGGGCTGCACTGGCACCTGTGCCAGCATCACCACCAGACATCACCAGCTCTGCCACAGATGAATGGACAGCATGGCATCCACAACTAGTCCTTCACCTGGCTACCAAACCTAGAATCCACCAAACCCACGATCCACCAATACCCCCAGCCGTGCAGACACCTACTCCAGAGGTTTAATTCAGACTAAACCCAGTCAGGAGTTAGGAACTGTGACTGCCACGGCCTTAGGGGACAGTAAGTCCCCAGCTATCTTAAAAGCAGCCATTCCTCAATTCTCCAAGCCACAGAAGGCTTCAGTGAAGCTATAGCCAGGTAACCTCCTCCAGCAGCACGCTCTCTCTCCCCATTACCTTCTCTCCATCTGAGAAGTAGTCCATCTGCCTGCCAACCCTTCCTTCCTCCCTCCCACAGCCTCTGTCAGGAAGAGGCTGACACAGATTTTTGTGCCGCTTCCTCACACACAAAACTGGTGAAACAAACACGCTGATTGCAGAGGCTCTTTCAGAAAACACTGACCGAGCATATGCTCTGTAATCAGGCTTGTGATCACAGGCTAGGGGTGAGACTGAATACCGGTCTATAGACAGAGGTTTGCAAACCATCTTCAGTATTGAGAGGAGAGAGCAAAGCCTGTTTTCAGGAAAAGAGGGGAAAAACATTGCCCACCCCCATGCATTTTTTCATCTGGAGAATCGCTTTATGGCTGGGCATTGATCTGCATGCTCTGCTCTTTTCAGCTTTGCTTTGTTTGCCAGCTCTACTGTGGTTGTTTTTCAGTCAGATTTTGCACAGGAGACCTGAAAGTATCTAAACTGACCTAGCGGCTCACGTTCCTCCAAATCCACACGGACATATTCATCAGTTACAAATCTGGCTTCAGGGATGCCCACAGTTCAGAAGCATCGTAACATCAGAGTCACTCACAGAACTGCCACCTAACGCGAGTGCCACTGTACCACAGCCAGCTCCAAACGAGCATCCCTCGCTCCAGGTAACCGCCTCTCAGGAGCAGCCCCGCCAACTCTCGGTGTCAAACGCCGAACGCCTTCAGGCAAGCAGCCTCGAGCAACCAAGGGGCAGCAGCAGCCTGTGGAAACAGGGGCCACACTTTTCAGGAACACATCAGCTTCGCAAAACTATCGCTTGGCTTCTTCCCTTTTTCACAGCACTCCCAAACGTGCCGGCCACTGAAACTCCAGCAGGCAAAAGCATTTGCGCAGGTGTACGCCCGGGTGTGGCTAAAGCCCATGGAGGAATTCTTCCGACACTAAAATAAAGTGACAGTCGCACTACAGTGTGCAAGGACCACTCACTACCACTCTTAATGTGGGTTAAGAGCGTCAAGAAGAGTGTGACCAGCAGGTCGAGGGAGGTCATCCTGCCCCTCTACTCCGCCCTGGTGAGACCCCAACTGTGTCCAGTTCTGGGCTCCCAAGTTCCAGAAGGACAGGGAGCTGCTGGAGAGGGTACAGCAGAGGGCTACAAAGATAATCAGGGGCCTGGAACATCTCCCTTATGAGGAGAGGCTGAGGAACTTGGGTCTTTTTAGCCTTAAAAAGAGAAGGCTGAGGGGGGATCTGATCAATGCTTATAAATACTTAAAGCGGGGGTGTCAGGAGGTCGGGGCTGGTCTTTTTTCAGTGGTGCCCAGGGATAGGACAAGAGGAAATGGGCACAAACTTGAATATAAGAAGTTCCACCTAAACGTGAGGAGGAACTTCTTTACTGTGAGGGTGGCAGAGCACTGGAACAAGCTGCTCAGAGAAGCGGTGGAGTCTCCTTCTCTGGAGACATTCAAAACCCACCTGGACAAGTTCCTGTGCAACCTGCGCTGGGTGGACCCGCTTTGGCAGGGGGGTTGGACTGGATGATCTCCAGAGGTCCCTTTCAACCCCATGTGATTCTATGATTACCCACACTATAACCCTTTAATATCTTATTTTCAATAAACTGTAAACATGAACATTAGATGCAACGCATGGTGCACGCTGAGATGGAGCGGAGCTCCCCAGGGGAAGACAGAGGGACTGGTCATTAAGAACAGTTTGGGCTTGCTACCATAAACTGTGTTAGAGCTGGAATTTCAATGTCGCTTCTTTATGGAATGATAACCCTCTGCATATGAGGCATCTACCCGAAACACGTACACCAAGCCTTGCCGCTCCACAGCAAGGAGCGAGGTGGTTCCCAGCTTTCTGCTCACCCTGCCCACCGCCTCCTGTGCCAGCAGAGCCTCCTGGAAGCCGCCGTCGGAGGCTCTGAACTGGCTGGGGTTTCCCAACAGGGCAACTACAGGCGGCCGGTGGGCACCTTGCGCAAGCAGCGCCACGGAGGCGGCCAGGTGGGCGGACAACAGGCGACAGCCTCCCCGGGAGAAGGACTGGGATGTTGTTGCACCTCCCGAAGGACAGTTCAACCCTGGACACCGGGCATGGGGAAAAGCGCATGCATTTCAACAGGGAGGGCTCCCCGAGAAACCCCCGGGTGACACCGGCTGCCACAACACCGCTGCCGGCCCACAGCGCGCTCAAAACAACTACCGGTATTTGCTTTTTTTTTTTTTTTTTTTTTTTTTTTCTTTTTTCCCCCATAATTATGCCTTTTTAGGAACTTTTACTCCGGGGGCTGATATCTCTCATTTTGGGGAAGGAAGTGCATTTAGCAAATACGAACAACGTTGCCTCCAAAGCAATCCAGGACATTGAGCAGGAGCAGAACAGTGCTGTNGCCGGGGCCGGGCCCGGGGCCCCCGCCCCCAGCCCCCGCCGCCAACCGGCCCAAGCCGGGGGCGAGTGCCCGTGGGTCGGGGCAGGCCGAGGACAGGCGGGGGAGACCGACGCTGAGGACAGGCGGGGGACACCGACACCGGGTCCCGGGGGCGACCGGCGGGCCGGGGAGCGGAGCCCCGGTAACCCCCATTCACTGCCTCCCCCTTCCCCTGCCAGCCCACC
>VXAK01020795.1:65936-78927 GCA_013399435.1 Arenaria interpres
GACGCGGCGGCGGCCATTTTGGTTGCGGGCGAGTGTGCCCTGGGGCCTCCCTTGCCCTTTTACCGGCGGCAGTTCGGTACCGGCAGAGAGGCCGCAGCTCCATGCCCGAGTCCGCCAGCCCTCCCAGGCCCTTCAACCCAGTCCCTCGGGAATCGTGGCGGCGACTGAACCACTGCCTGTCAGCCCCGTGACCCCACAGCGGTGGGCGGGCTGCATCCCCCACCAGCCCTGTTCCGCCTGCTCGGCGCCTCCCGGGCGGCCTTGCGCCTCAGCCTCCTTTGCTGTGTGGAAACGAGCTGTGGTGCCTGTGGTTTATGGGTCTTCGGCGCTTGGGGAATACGTGTCTCCCTCCTTCGAACGTACAGCGGCCTCCTGTCCCTTGGCTGTATTTAGTGGGCTTAATTTCCTCCCCTGGTTTCCCCCCGCAGCCCGCAGGCTGCTGCTATGGGGCACTGAGCAATGGCGTCCCCACCAGCCGACATCAAGGGTGAAAACGGCGTCCGCGAGGCAGGTGGTCTGTCTAACACGTCGCCCCGCGCCGTCGCCCCGAGCCCCGCGCGTTCGCTTTGGTGGTGTAACCCCTGCATCATAAGGAGATCCATTTAATGCCATTAAAACTAATTGCTCTCTGTGCTGCAGAGTAAAGTGACCCTGGGGAGAGATTTCACGTGAGTATTTTGGACAGCAGAATGAACGTTGAAAGGAATTACTATAGTGCAGTGGGAGGTCCGGGCTTTTCACACACTATTTTCATATCGCCAATGTTATTCCAGTTTCATGCAGCGCCAGGGCATTAGGATGTGGTTTGCTCAATCATTTTGAACCTAATGCTTGGAGTGAGCAGGGCCCAGCAGCACACCCCATACCCGCGGCCTTGTCTAGACAAAGGTTTAATGGCAATGGCAGCCTGTTTAACAAAGGTGGTCTAAGCTCTGCGAACTTCTTGGCTTTCTTTAGTAACCAAACTCCACCACTTCAGCCTGCATTAAATTTTGTGCTGTCAAATCTGGCATGAACTTTGTAGAGTGCATTCTTTACCAATACGCTTCCCCCACCTTTTTAGTGAAGCCTTCCAAGTTCATGCCCAGAGCACGGACAGTGCAGGTACCGCCAGAGACACAGGTTTGCTGGCCAGTGGCTCGTTCATGCTAGAGTCCTTTCAGCACAACAAAGCCAGAGGTATCTGGACAGAAAAAGGGAATCCCCTCAGATCCACACCCACACTCCTTTCAGTTGAGCTCCACAATCTGTTTCGGCAAGCAGAGGAAGGCTTTATTCTACAGCCGTGCACTGGGAGGTCCATAAGCTGGCATGTCGGGGTTATCAAAGGGGCAGAGTGCCAGGTGGAGCCTGCTCCTCTGGCAGAGGGATATATTGGCACCTCAATGATGTGGGTCTTTTTAAATAAAGCAGAAAGACGATGGGAGGAGGAGGGTGCAGGAAAGTAGAATGGGTCATCGATAACATGGTGTGTGAGACAAAGCGTGTCACATGTGATGGGGACGTACAGGGATGCATACAGGAACAGAAACTAAAATGAAGTTCAGATGTGCCACCTCCCTCTTTAAAAGGTAGGAAAGATCCAAAGCCTTTGGCCCGAATGGGACAGTCATGCCAAAAAGACCCTGACCCCAAGGTGCAAAATAAGGGGAACTGTGGGTATTCCTCACCACAGTTCATTTAAGGGCCTCAGTGTGGATTTTTATGTCCTCTGTGTGTGCATGTTTGTGGCAGGGGAAAGGAAGAAGACTGGAAAACCTGAACAACTGCAGGTAACAACAAAAAAATTCTTAATAAGCAACAACTGATTTCTATTCACAGCACTTGGCTCCAGCTTCAGGCTGTGGTGTAATTCATGTAGCTCTCAGGGGAAAAAAAAACAACAAAACACCACACTTTGGCTGCTGTGCATCATTTACAGCGGAGAAGCACTCCTTCCTGCTAGCTGCTTCTCCTGCGCGAGACCATTGTTCCAGACAAGCTGAAGAGGTACGGAGGCGCACACCCTGCTCGGGGCCCTGCCGTGCTGCTGCTGTAGAAACACACCAGCTGGGCTTCTGTCCTTCAGACTTTGCAGTTTACTTTTCCTAAGAACAGCCATCGGAGGCTCGTCCAGAGAATAACTCGGGACCTAATGAGGTAGGAGTGAACCCCCTGCCTGCTCTTTCGAGGGCAGAAGGAGCAGACAGGGAACGAGCAGGATTAGGCAGCTCTCAGCAAGTGCCTCGGTGGGTTTGTAACTGGTTGTTAAGTCCATTGGGCAAGAAGAGATTGGCACAGTGGAGAGACAGACAGCGAGCAACTGTAAAAGAGGATGGAATGGAAAGCACATCTGTGGAATAGAGCCCCAAAGGTGTGAAAGGAGAGCTGGGGAGCACTGTCTGGCCCGGCAGGCTCTGGTGCAGTCGCTGTCAGCACTGTAGAAATGTTCCTCCTCCCGGCCACGGGGCCTTTGGGGGAGGCAGAGGGAAGAAACAGGGCTGGGGTGGTGCTCCCAGTGCCCACCTGAACTGCAGCCCATGTCTTTTCCAGTCATGCCCTCCTGCCACAGAGACGCGTTGGTTACAACTTCATTACAGTAGCTGTTTGCTGCTAAGGCCATTTCTCAAGTACTCAATTTCTTAATAAACAGAAGCGGGTTTCTCTTTTTAGGGGGCAGGGACCCCAAACACCAACTCCAGCGACGTCCGTGTTCTCGCTCAAGGGGGTTTCTGGTTGCAAATGTCACCTCCCACCCGTGACCCGCGTGCAGCGCAGCGCTGTCCTCCACCGCCCGCTCCCGTACCTCCCCTGCTGCCGCAGGGCTCTCTCCGTAACCTTGTAAAGGAAAAATGAGCAGCTCACGACAAGTTTAAGGGCTGACAGCTGCAAGAGCAGTAAGCCAGCTTCACTGGGTTGTATGTTTCTTGAGGATGGTGACGGAAGGAATGAAGGTTGTAGCTATTCTCAGCCTTCTCCCGTGAGGAGTGGACAGCTGAGCTTACCAGCGGCGTATTACAGGAATTCTGCTAAAGACCCTGCCAGAGGGGCTTGAAATCTCTTGCATCTAAACAGAGCTTGTCCTGCTTATTCCAGAAGAAGATACATCTTGTTCCTGTTTCATTTAATCCAGAGTGATTAAACAGAATCACGGCAGCCTTATTTCAGAATGAAATGCACATGTTAAGCCCTTACCAGACAGCTCCACGCACACACCGGTATTTAAAAGATTTGAATCAGGTCCTTCCTAAGTTCTATAGGCCAAGGATATTTGTTTACTTTTGCTTTTCCTCACCCTCTGTTGCCCTGGCAAGCTCCTAAGTACTGGTGTTGTACAAATAATGATTTAAAACAAGATCTTAGGTTGCTGCATTAAGTGGATTGCTCACCGAAATTACACTGTACGTCTGCAGAAAGCCTCCATAATAGCTAACAGACGTATGAACTTCTCAGCCTATGCTTATTTCATTGTGCTATTAACTTTACAGCCTAATTATATCTAAAACACCTGCCTAACCAAACTCATTAATTAATTAGCAGCAGACCGGGAAAGAGGATACTCGTGGGATGGTTAGGGATTGCTGCTGTAGGGAAAGAGGAGCTATACAAAGTCAGGGGGAGAAACCAGGAAAAGGAGGAAAGGACTAAAGTTGTAGAAGTTTCTACAAGAAAGCAGATCCCTCCTCGCCCCGTTTTACGCAGGATACAGTACTCAGGGACTGAATCCATAAATACAGATAATTAAAAAGTTACCCTACAGGTCAGTCTCCCTCTGACACCCACAGGAAATGTGATATAGATTGAAAAGTCTATGTGCTCATATCTTTTTTCCCCTTTCTGGCTCAGGAACTGTAATTAAAGGGAAAATCAGCCTCTCTCCTGCCTTAGAGAGTATAGTGGCACAGCTGGTTTTCATCTTGGCTAGCAGGCTCTGTCCTCAGGCTACTAAGTGCTGAGTAATTTTTACCAAGCTCTGCTTGCAGATAAATGATGTTCTCCTCTTAGCTGCTGCCAGGCAAAGCTACAAATACTTGATCTTTTATTCTTTTCTCATAAACTCCTAAAACTGAATACTAAAAATGCAGCCAGAGATTTTTCCACTGCCATTTATTCTCAGCATGGTCACAACTGTATTACAATTACAGACACCCACCCGTTTGCTGAAGCTCAACTCTAGTTCCTCGTTAACCTGAAGCTTCCAATTAAAGGCTCCTTCAGTTTCATTGATAGTTTGCATAGACTCCAAGGACCCACTTCAGTTTTTTTTTTTTTCCCCCCAAAACACATTCCATGAGAAGGGCAACTGCTTTAAATAACTTCACACTAATTTTCTGGAAAAGCCTGACGAGAGAGTGCCAGTCTGAAAAGAAAAGCCTGTGTCTTAATATGCAGTTTGGGTAATTCCTCTCACAGCTCTAACTACAAAAATAACTGAAAGCTTTTGACTAAATGTGGCACAACTGCTGGGCAGATAAAGTGCGGGCTCAGACCAATGGAAAAAATCTAGAAAGGTACGACACTGGAAACCCATTACTTTAATTCAAGTTTTTCTGCAGTGTTTCTAGTAAGATCTTACATTTTCTGAGAAACTGCGTAAGAATTAGTTAAAAACTATATAGAAAATGATTTTTAAAAATATTAGTTAATCTTGGCAATGCTGTTCTTCCACCTACCTCCAGCGAGTGAAGCCATGGACATGAAGCCAGCGCAGGGAGGAGGCTGAAAACTGGTAAGAAATACCATGGCTAATTTTAGAATCGCTTCCAGTCATGCAGCATGAAACACAGCGAGTAACGGTGCATATGAAAGTACCTCCACACTTTTTACAGATAAAGCAAGCTTTAAAAACAATCTTGATTGCAAAAATATTTTTAAAATGTAAGACTAATAGTCTGTGAACTTCCTAAACAACGCCATGCCTTTGAAGATCACCTCCCTAGCATGTACACCAATCTTATGGGATTACTGGCTACTGGGTTAGTAGTGTTAGCCCCCGGTGCAAGACTATTTTCTGTTTAAGCCAGAAATGAGGGAGAAAAGAGGCGAGAAACAATTTGATGGCAAATCAATATGCTATTAAAAAAAAAAATAAAAAAATCATGAGGTGGGACAGGCTTTTCTTTTAAAAAATGAAAATTTGAACTGCTGTCGTGATGTCTGTGGTAGAGAAGCCATTTCCAAACCCTTTCTTTTGTTATGAGTAGGGGTACACAGCTTAACAACAGCTGTAGCTGTTTGTATTTTAGGATGGGGAGGCTGGGGGGAAGGCAGTGCTGCTGGATTCTGAACCACGTTACAGTGGGGTTTTTTTCTCTTACTAGGCCTCAGGATGTGGCTGTCATCTCTCAGCCCACAGAACTCCATTTAAACACTATGGTAAAGGTATTCTGTTGTAGTGTAGTTTCTAATTTTAAGTGTTTTCAAGCTATTAAACTAGACTGTAAATGTTTGAAGCTCCGGGGGAGTGAATCTGTGCCATCTTTCCATTATTAAAGTCTTCAGACCCAGGACCGGACTTTGGGAACTACGTGTCAGGGCAGTGCCAGCAGATGCTGGGGCTTAACAGTGTTCCTGTTACTTCAGTGTTAGAGGGAAACAGTCCATGTGGAACACACTTCACACGAAGCGTTCTTCTTAAATGCCTTGTAAAACAAATGAAACATTGCTTAGAAACACATTCTCCACCGCTGACCACACAGGGTTTTATATTTAATAGAAATTAAATTAGTAGCTTAATATACATAATGTGACGCTTTCCAGTCCAGTAACTTTCCCATTCTTGCTTTCAAGTCACGGAGCAAATACTGTACAAAAATGATAACAAAGAGCAACCAAAGAGTAAACACTGTCACTAAAACACTGGACCCAGAAAAGCTAGCTTTATCTGGAGCTACACACGCCAAAGGATACACAACGATGGACCCATCGTGGTACAATCATGCATTACCAAGGGATAGATTTACTGCTGGCCACGGCCCTGGCGCCAGCTCCTCCAGGGCGGGTGGCAGCATCCTGGACAGCAGACCTGGCTGTTTTATCGTGCTCCGTAGCTGTAGTAGTAAGGTTCATCCGGGCGGTATCCGTACGCAGTCGTCGGGCGGCCAGGAACCCCCGGTGATTGACCAAATCCATCAACTCCGATGCTACAGAAAAAAAAAGAGAAGAGAGAAACTGTAGGTTTTCATATAGTAGGGAAGGTGCACGAGTGCTGGTGTCTCCAACTCTTCCTGCCACGGAGATAATTTTGTGAGGCGACTTTGTAAGCCATCTTCCCCTTCTAGCCGGCACTGCTCTCTCTCCTCTTCTCTTGGTGGGAAAAGAAATGCTGCAGAGAAGTCAACACAGCTCCTGTCAAGGAAAAGCTTTCAGGTCAAATAGAAATCCCAGAAGAGACAGACGTCTTCTATCCTTTTATGGATTTACTGGCAAAGCACGTTACTTCTGGGACTCAATTTCTCTATCTGTACGCTAAAGTTAACGTGTCTTTCAGGAAAGGCTTCAAGCATGCTTCCTGCAAAGCCCGCTGGTAACCCTGCCCCACACAGCACATCGGAATAATCCAATTTCCTTCCTCCAGTACATTTCTGAAGCCCCTGGGAAAATATCAGCTAGAAACAAGAAAGTGAGAATATCTGGCACAGCAAGATAGTTCAGCAAAGGACAGTGTTTCTGGTGGGATACAAGATTGACAGCCAAATGGCAGAAAGAATTCATCATATACTGAAAGACTATATACTAATGAGACAGAATGATTCATTTTTCACACAGAACAGCATCTTTTACACCTAAGAAGTCCCACAGCAATGAATTAGATACTAAAGCACAAGAACTGTGTAGGGAAAAGTGGCACATATTTCATGCTCAACAATAACTCTCATGCAGGAGGTAGAGGGAAAATGAACATTGCCTAAGACACTGGATTACTGCCTATTCATAGTTATGTCACTTTTTAGCTTCCACTTCAGTAGAAGGACAAATGGAAAAGGATTCTGATTTATTGTCTGACTAAGGATGCATTGAAAGGAGCTGAACTTCCCCTCTGAAGACTGTCAAAACACAAAGAACCAAAGTGCTTTTGGAGTGGAGAAAAGCTGAACCTCATTACTGCCAATTATACATATGGAACATGGGTTATGCAACCGTCAGGGCTGGGAAAGAATGACCCATCCAGAAGATGTACAATGGGTGGGCCCCAGGCCCTGGCTCAGCAAAAAGCTGGCACTGTGAATCGGTTGGACTGAAAGGGCTCTGCTGAAGTGGTGGGAGACCACGTCCATCACTGTCCTTGCAAAGATCCTCTCCTCAGATTGTGCCTCTGTGGAGTCCTCGAAAAGAATCCTTGGTGCTTGGTTTCTCAGGAAACTAGTTCATTCACGGGGTATTGCAATAATCACATGAAGGTGGAAGCTCCGAGGCTGAGATTTGTCCTCTGAGAGGGAGGGGACACGGTCAACAAGCCAAACTGCAGAGAAAATAATTCTGTTTCACCTGAATGTACCTTGAGAAACGCAGCACCCTGAAAGTCCTTTGCTATTTCCACGTCTGCCTGTCTGTATTTGAATTGGCAATGCCCTGTGTCATAACTCGTACCCAGAGCCACCAGCCTGACCTTAAAGGCTGATGAGTCCCTTCAGCACAGCAGAGAGAAGCAGAGTAGCACCCTGTAGAGGAGCAAAGCTACATGAACACATGCCTCTGGCTCCACACCTTCCTCTGGCCACCCATTCCTTCCTGTATCCCCTCCAAAGTCCTCTTACTCTTTTCCAAGCCCATTACGAAATGAGCTGGTGACCTCTGAGGCACCTTCTCCAGATGCCTCCTTTGTACCTGGCAAACAGCAGCTTTCTCATTAGCTGCCTTGGAGCTTTAAATAATGCCTGAAAGAAGGGATTAAGAGCAATCCTGTTACTTTGTCTGTGTCCAGCTCTTGTCTCCAGAAACACCTAAACCCTGCACTCGCCTCAGTCAGGGGATGGTCCTCACTTCTACCACTGGTACTGGTTCACAGTTTGCAAGGGGATTGGACAGACAGACCACGTGTGGGCTGCTGTCAGGTTTAGCTTTCCGAATACAGGCCACAAAGCTCTACTGAACATATTGACAAGGACCGAGCATGAAGCTGACCAATTTCTTTGGTAGTTCAGAAAACCAACAAGTTGAGTAACTACTGTCAAACAATGCCGATGCTTTCAAAAGAGCTCTTTTCAGTACTGTTAGTACTAGGAGTTAGTAACACACGTAAAGAAGGCGTAGTGGGATTTGGAAGCGCAGAGTCCAGTTTTCTTGTGCTACTACAAGTTCCCAGTGATGCCAGATGTATGTAACATGTATGTAGAGAAGCAGCATCCTTTAAGGCTACCTTTAAACTCAGGAATTCCATTGTTTTCTTCCAAAGATCCTTAAAGCACCTATGATTGGTTTATAATGAAAAGGTATTTTAACAGAAAATGCTTTTCTGGGTTTATCTTTCAACGTTGGTTTTTTTTTTCTGTGACTGTAACAATATTCGTTATGGATAAGCTGGGTTTATTACTTGTATGATAAAATAGGGGCTCTTGGCATTTCGGCCAACTACTGAAAACTTCATCCTGCAGAGATGCTGCAGGTGCTCGAGTGAGCTGTGAGCGCTGGAGGCTGCCAGTCCTGCAGGCAGGGAGGCCACCGACCGCGAGTCAAGCTGGTTGGGGTCAGGCCTTGGCTTACAGGGCAGAAAACAGCAGCCATCCTCGGGCTGACTGGGGCGGAGAGGGACACAACAAACACGGCAGCCGGAGACACGTCCTGAAGCAGGACCTTCTGCTTAAATCTACACGTGGCTTCTCTTGTTGCTGCAGAGTTTCCAGACCTGCTTTCGGTCACTCCGTGACATACCACCTGACTAAAGGAACAGTGGGGTTTTGGGGGGCGAGGTGTAATAACGACACCGAGCCACGAGGTGGCAATGGGTCTCTATCACTGCGGGCAGAGCTTTCCCAGCTACTTCCAGTTTAGTAATCCCTATTCAAAGAACTTTTAAACGTATTTAAATTGATAACGAGAGCAGGGAAAATATGGTTTCAATCACATTCTCTGCAAATCATTTTTTTATATTTTTTTTATAAATGTGTAAGTAATTAGGTAAAGATCCCTAGAGTTTAAACTTTGAGGAGTATCGGTTATTTCCAAATGGTTTAGACATATGTTAGTGTCCTGTAGAAAACTGGAAGAGATGGATCAGCTGATAACTGCTTTGGACAGTTGAAAAAAAGTAAAAAGAAAGGAACAGAAAATCACATCAAAACACCTTGATCAAATCACCACTCTCCTCTATCTAAATATTTCTCTTAAGTAAATGAAGGCTTGTCCATGCTTCAGAAAAAAGTTGGCTTCATTTTTACATGTTAGTGCTCTTGAAACATACCAGCTTTGCCTATGTGATTGTTTGCACTGGCAGACCCCAGCAAAAAACTTGTCCTCTTAGTTGAAGGAAAGGCAACGGAGCCCAGAAGGTAACCGAGGGGTAGGACAACAGAACAGCAAACACGCGCCTGGAGAGCGGAGCCTGGCTCACTCAGGAGGCCGGCACGCCAAGGGCAAGGACTCTGCAAGCGTAACCTACCGAGGCGGAGACAGGGGTTTAAAAACCAAGTTCTGATGAACCCTCGCCACTTCTGCCAAGAACAGCAGAAGGGAAGAGCCAGGGAAGATGGTAGCTTTTTGGCTGTAAACACTTGTCGGGTAACGATTGGCCCGAGATGGTGATTTGTGCCATGTGTTCTTAGATTTATACCAGCAATCAACTTCGAAACTCGCTCCTAGGAAAAACGTGTTGTTGGCCTGATCTACAGGGAAACTCAGCATCCACAGGGAAACGCAGTGCTCAGCAGAGCAAGCATCGGCCTGTCTTCCCCAAAAGTTAGGAACACGTAATTATGCCATTGAGGCAACAATACTTATCCCCCAATTGGTATTTTTTCCTCCTGTTAGTCAGCCCTGTTCAAGTGGGCACCCAGCAGAAGTGCAATCCCGAGCTGTATAGCGGATACAGATCACGCAACTCCACAACGAACTCCTCGGTTAAATGACTTCGGCCATCACTTCCATCTGCAAGTTAAAGCAGTTTTGTCGCAAAAATTTGCACACGTGCACACAGAGAGATGGGTGCTTGCTAACCACGTCGTCAAAGCACAACCGTTTCCTTGTGCAAAGTTCACCACCGCGCCTGGAGCTGATGGAGTTAAACAGTGAACAGCGCAGCTAATTACTATGTACTGCTAACCTCAGTTACTGGTTCATTTTGAGACCCTTTAAAATATGAACTGTGTATTTTACCCCTATGCACTCTCTTAATGATTTGTTTTTTTTAGACTGAAATCACTTCCAGCCATCAGTTATACTCGCGGTCTCTACACATGCACTTCTCCAAGCACAAATATTTCTTTTTCCTATTGGTCTGCCAGCCCCTGTCAGAGCAAATTTCACTTTAAACTAAATGCTATGATACTTAAAACCTCTTGGATTACTCAGGCTGCTAGTGTGATCTATGACCTTCCCCAAATGACAGCTGAACTTTCCAATTTGCTTGTACTGCTGGGGAACTGAAGAACACATGCCGGAGAGGAAAACGTTCCTGATGTGCACGAGTGAGGAGAGATTTCTTAACAGCTCTGCTTATTGATACTTACTCTGATTCATGACATCCAAATTAATATGCCCATCTAGGATCCTAGGTGCCCTGACGTTATTTAAAACGTAAAGACCAATCGTCTCCCCCCCTCACAGCAGGGAACGCCAGCCCGCGTCCCACTGCGTCCCACAGAACAGTTACTTTCCTGAACTCCCTCCCGCATCCAGAGCCTCAGAGACTAGAGACAGGCTTTGCGGTATGTCTGGAAGACTTGGCAGCCCGAGACAGGGAGTGCTCTGCCAGCAACCCTCCGCTGGGCTTCCCCTGCAGGTATCTGCGAGGCTTGTGAGCGCACGGGATGGGAAGGGAGGCTCCTGAGCTTAGTCTGAGCTCGGGTAATTCGCACCCGCGTGCAGACTGACCACGGAGCAAGGCTGCTTTCTTTAAGTTTTCCTGATGCGATAGACACCTGAGCCTGTCCACACTAGCCTTCACACCCTTGCTAGCGCTGGTGCTGACAAGCTGCTCTGAAAACGGGTACTAATTCCTCCGGCACAAGCAGGGCCTCAGAAAGGCAAGTCCCCGGTCACCAGAGAAATTCTTGGTCAGAACTAACCCCTTGAAGTCCAACTGGAAATCTCCCAGTAGGATGCATGGATCTCGGAGCGATCCCAGCAAGAAACACTGCTTGGGAAACAGGCCTGCAGAGGCACGAAAGAGGCACAAAGCAATATGGCAAGAATCCTACCGGACCGTACTGTGCAAGACTGTGACTGCCTGCGCAGGCAAAGGTGGCCCAGGAAAGGTCTTCGCCTTAGGGGGTGAAATATCAGTTGAGAAGTTTACACTTTAGGGCCAAAATTTCATCCTTTTCCACCTATCAGTTTCACGGTTTGGTTTCAGTTTGGTATCCCAAACTTAAAGCGCCCTGAAATCACTGCCCACTGAAAACTAAATCCAAGCTAAACGCATACGGTGCTTCCACCAGAGCCATGATTTCAGCGACATTTCTTCTTATCCTAAACCTGTTCTAAAACCCCGTCAATCACAGAATCCTCCCTCCTTAGACCAAAACAACAAGGCTTATCCCAGCCTCATGGCTGAGAGGCTCTCAGCTACTTACTGGGGATGCAAGTTTTATAATTTTATTAAAAATAAATTCTATTTTATTTAAAATACAAATATCTATAGATGTACAATTCACCAGGCAGGTGATCACATTTGCAGCTTTGCAAAACTGCTCCCGAGTTTTAGAGAAAGGGGTTTAAACCAGGTTTCTGAGCATCCTTCAGAAGCCTGACACCAGCACAGTCCTGTCGTGGTTTCAGTTGGGATAGAGTTAGCTTTTTTACTAGCAGCTGGTAGAGTGCTGTGTTCTGGATTTGGGATGAGAAATAATTTTCATAGGGCACTGGTGGTTTTAGCTGTCGCTAAGATCTCAAGGCCTTTTCTGCTCCTCACACCACGCCACCAGTGAGCGGGCTGGGGGGCCACAAAAAGTTGGGTGGAGACACAGCCCAAAGGACCAAGGTGGTGTTCCATACCATGTGATGTCCTGCTAAGTATATAAAGCTGGGGAAACAAGGAAGGGAGGACATTCAGAGGTATGGCGTTTGTCTTCCCAAGTAACCATTATGTGTGATGAAACCCAGGTCTCCTGGAGATGACTGAACACCTGCCTGTAGATGGCAAATGGTGAATGAATTCCTTGTTTTGCTTTGCTTGCGTGTGCAGCTTTTGCTCCACCTATTTCACTGTCTTTATCTCAACCCAGGAGTTTTTCCTCACTTTTACTCTTCTGATTCTCTCCCCCACCCAAACTGGAGGCAGTGAGCAAGCAGCTGTGTGGTTCTAGCTGCTGGCTGGGGTTAAACCATGATGAGTTCATAGCAACCCCTCTGTTTCCTCCCTACCTTCTCACTTTATACACCTTATACTATTGTTTCTAGAAAACACCATCTTCGCTCTGAAAATTCCCCACCTCACCCCAGGCAGGCATTCACAATTTCATGCAGCGCATCCTTGAAGTCCTAACGTTTCCCTTCTGTGGAATCTACCCGTGTGTGACAGCACTGTTGATAACACGCGGTACAGTTACCATCCTATATTGCCTTATAAACTCTCGTGCCATAAACCCCTGTAATCTATAATGCTGTATCAAGTTCCTGCGTCTAACAGACAAAAGAAGTTATGTTCAAATGAATACCTCCTGAGGGGAAAAATATAGCCCTCAGTATCTAAGCCATAGAAGTGGCACACAGGTCTCTAACCCCGAGACAAGCACAGCATTATAACCCGTCCAAGTGAGATGCAGCCCCTTGTTTAGAATACTTGCCAACAAGACACAGGGGAGTTTGCCAGCAGCAAAGTTTGTGGGTTTTTTCTCTCCTCTCAGTGTTTTTTTTT
>VXAK01020795.1:78964-105301 GCA_013399435.1 Arenaria interpres
TAAAGTGTTGGTGAAGGTGCTAGACTGGAGGTCTGAGACAACAATTGCAGGGCAGAATAATCACGCGTGGGATTATTCCACACTGCAGTCCTGCAAGCCCAGTGAGGAGACTAGTTAGCAAACACTGCAGTTCCCTGCGCAGAGACCAGGGTACAGAAAGGCGGGGGGACTGGGGGCATCCAGGCCTCGACCCGTGGTACAATGAGGATTCAGGCAGAGCACGCATCCAAGCACAGGAGGATGTTTTTCAATTCCATATAACACACAGAGACGTCCAGTTTCTAGAACTATCTTCAAGTAAGAAATATTTAGCTAATCCTTTGCGTGTACCAGCTAACCACCACACTTTAACCAAGGCTCAAAGCCTGTGAAACCCATGGACTCTTTGGCCCTTCTGCTGCCACTGTCCATAAATACTGGATGGGATACCATTTATCACAGCACTACTCATGAAAGAGAGGAGGGTGTCAGAAAGTGGCATAAGGCTGGTTGTTTTTTCCCTTGCTTAGGCTCTAGCGATTGAAAAGATGATCCTATTTACTTCTATGTGCCAGCTACCTCTGGCTTTGCTTCACTGACCATAAATTTTCTGTCCTTCAGGGTAAAAGCACAAACCATGGGCTACGGAGAAACAGCATTCATCTGAGAAGCCTCAGAAAAAACAATGTTTCTTTATATAATGTCATGTAACTGTAGATTCTCCCACTACTGGTAATGACGTTAAACTATAAACCACAAGTCTCTTAAATTCTGCCTCTCGTGGTCCCAACTTTTTCCTCCCCTATCTGTGAAGCTGTTTTCCCATGCTTCCGATCCCTCAAGCACAAGTGGGAGGGCAGCTTTGTGGCAGGGGCTGTGACTGTGCACACTGCATCAAATACTAAGTCCATCGCTACATTAACATTGAATATTAATGCTCCTTAAATCATAATACTGTGTCTGCTCAAAAGATAGAAAATGTCAGAATGAACCTGTGCAAAAATACTTTAGCGCCCTTGTGCACCACGATACAGCTTTTATGGATATGATGATGTCTCTCCTTCCATGTGATCCAGGTTTCTTCAGCGCGCTTAGTGACTTAAAGTTTCCAGTTGCTTCTGGACTTCGTGCCCAGTTGTGTCTCAGCACAATACTGCTGTTTCTGCCATTTAATTATAAACAAATGCCAATCTGACAATTGTGGAGAAACGAGCACTGCGCCTTCTGTGCCAGGCTCCAGCTATGCACCAAGCAGTAAGCGTGCCAAAAGTCACTGGTGGGGAGGCAGCAAAAAAAAAAAAAAAAAAAAAAAAAAAAAAAAAAGAGAAAAACAATTTCCCAACTGAATAGTAAGAAAGCCCTGAACTAAAACCAAATAACCTCGCTTCGCCAAATTCAGTGAGAGCCTTGCTTGAAAGCTGCAGAGCTTGCCATCCCAGCTCTCTGAAAGCAGCCTGGGACTTGGGCTCGGTTTCTTGCTCTGTCAGTTACCTGCTGTGTGATCCCGGGCAAGTTGCTGCTTTTCTCCATGACCTTGGGTTCCCATTGGAATATTGAAAGAAAAAAAACCCCAGACATTAAAGAAAGCAAGTGACAAAGTACAGCAATGAGAAGACTCAAATTAGACTGATGTGAAGAGTTTTCCTTATTCTGCAACATCCCCCAGACTGGAAGAAAAAGAGTATTTCTGAACTGTTAGAAAGGTGACAAATCCAGGATCAGCCAGGGGCAAAACAGCAGCTCAAGAACTCAAGTTGCTTCCTGTAGCTGTCTTGTTTCTTTGAAGGGCATCAGGATAACTTTGGTAGCATTCCCTCACTCAGGCTCACAGCCCCGCCACGCGGACGGGGAGTTTCTCAGCTATTCTGTACAGGATTTGTTAAAAGGTCAAGTGCACAGTCAGAGCTGGAACAGAAACCAGGAGTTCTGACTTTCCACTCTAAGCCTGACAGAAACATCCCCTCTGCTGTTGGCTCACCAACTGGCCAAACCCACTGATTAGATATATCCATTTCTTAAGAATTAATTAAGAACTAAAACAAACAAAAAAAGCCCTGAGGAGCAGGCAATAAAAAGCAAAGATGTCCTTCCCTCCCTCTCTCTCCTTTCACAGTCCAAAGTATTTGTGTCAACTCCATAAAATTGAAGAGTACATTGCCTTAAGATTAAACTAATACTCCGCCTGGCTTGGGAAGGTTTCAAGCATCTCTTTTACCGAGCTCCAGCAACATCAGTGTTATGTTGGGTACAGAAGCGTCAGCAAACAGCTTGAGCAGAATAAGATCCTGAAGTGGCAACTTCATAGAGGTGACTGGTGTCACTGCCTAGATCAACTCAGGATCTGGTCCGCTTCTCCCACAGGCTTCCCATTTCCAGAAGGGAAGCGTTTCTTGTTTCCTGTGCTAGGTTACAGAGCAGGGTTACTGTGAAAATGTACCCTGAGATAAACGGCTGAGGTGGAAATGCAAGTTTTCAGTGCCTTGCACTGAAGCGCTTGTAGATGAAGAATTATTCCTTTAAATATTTATACAAGCTCCTCAAGTCCAAGCACTGCCACTCAGCTCTCTGCTTCAATAAATACGGGGGGGGAAAAAGTTCCCTCTTGTGCACAAATCCCCAGAAGAACCATGCCAACAGGTTACTGGCTGAAAATCGTGCTGTATCCAGGGCTCAGCACCAAGAACTGGGCAACTCAATGTGGACGATAATCCAGATGCTGGAGGGAAAGAAGGAGGGAGAGTCAAAAAAATCTGTTCTGCTTTGACTTACAGCTGCAGCCAATAAAAGCTTTCAAAGTCTTTTCTGAAAGTTAACATTACTAGGGGATTTGCAGTATTCAGTAGAGCACACAGCAAATGCAGTTGGAGCATTATTACTGATGAATAAACTTTAAATATTTTTTACCACCATAGATGATTGTCCAGATTTCAACCACTTTTAAATATCAACACAGGGCCCTAGTGAAATCTTGTCAAAACCTATCCCAAATCAGTGATGATTTTAGTGTAAACCAAGAAGGAAATAAATCTTAATGTCTCTTACTGCTTGCTTTCTTAGGGCTACCACTGGATATACTAGGGAACAAACCAAATGCAAATACAAATGTAGAACATTTTCTTGGAGATCTACACCTTGGAGTAGCATTATTTTGCAAAAAAAATTTCCACTTCAATTAAATGAACTAAAAATGAAATGTTTCCAGGCCAAAGGTTGGGCAGAGGGTCTTGAAAAAAAAAAAAAAACCAAAACAAAAAAAACCAACTTAAAAAGCTCAAAACCCAAAAGGCAAATAAACTCTCCAAACGTATTTATTATTTTTTTAAATCTCATTGTTAAAAAGATATCTAGTTTTCCAGAGGGAAGAGAAAAGGGTGGCTCAGTCATACTTGAATGGCTAAAACTGATAAACAAGTATTTGGAAAGTCAAATTTTAGAATCAAAACAATTTTAACTAATTGGCAAATAATTTAATTTTATGTGTTACGTTAATTTTTGTACTAGAGACTTGCTTGCAGCACATGTTCAGTTCAGATAATAACCATAAGAACTATCCCACTGATATACAGGACTTTTTAAAACTACTCATTGTAGTTTTAATTTTGAATCCAGTGAGCATGCTTATACGCAGCGTACAAAACACCCTTCGCTTTATTACAGTTTTAAATCTTTCTTCCAGGTCTGGCCTTGCAACCACTTGTCTTGATAAAATAGGTCACTTGAAAAAGGAAAGCTCAATAAAATGAATTACAAAACCAACAAGATTAAACTGATTGTGCTGTTTTTGTACAGTGCAGCTGAATTCTGCAAATATGCTGCTGGCTGTGGTTTGGCATTTAACAGCATGCGATCAGTGAGAAGGAGGAAATTTTATTCTCATTAACTGTTGCAGATTTACTGCAGTGAAAAAGGGCTATGTAACCTGAGAAGTGACAGAATGGAAAGATCAAAGCAGCAGTCTGGAAACTAAATAAACCTTCTGGCTACTTCCTGCAAGGAAAATTCACTCTGGCAATGTAAAACAGAGTCCAGTTAAAAACTACTCTCAGTTTTATGAGCTGTCACAGCAGCTTGAGTGGTTTGGACCAGTCAAGTTTAGAACATTATATTTCCTTGTTTTTGTCTCAGATACTTCTGTAAGCAGTTTTATAGTTTCTTTTTCTTTTCTTTTTTTTTTTTTTTTAAAGAGAAAAATAAAATTCTTTTCTTTTGGTTGAAATCGAGAAGGTCACAGCTAAACTCATTAAAAACAAGCAGGTCTTCATTTGCACATTCCATTCCCGTTTACTACATTTTAATATTTTACTTTGAGATTTATAAGCAATGTACATTTGCTTTAATAACTCTTCCGCATTCTGTTCACTTATTGTTTAATATAAGTGCAAATCAGTTTACAGAGCCCAGATGGCTTGTAACCAGGGAGCCAGTCTATTCCTAGTAGCACATCTGGAGGGACTGAGAGCAGCAGACAGAACGTGGGAATTAATTAATGTTACATTTCAGAAGAGACAGACCCAGGTTTGGGGATTTTTTGGTAAGACATTCCAAAGGACTTGAGCTAACTGCTACAGCATTTTGGTATTCTTTTAAAATTCTTAATGGCCACCTAAACCGTGTCGTTTAAATGAGACCAACTGCAGGTGGAATACAGTAAAATAAAAAGCAACAAAAAAAATGTAAAAGAAGTGACTGGGAGTGCAAGAGGCCCAAGTATCCTATATTCCAAGAGAGCTGAAGTGCATTAAAACCTCAATGCTAACTCTCTTCCCACATGGCATCTGCAACTTGCTGAAAAAAATTGCACCTTTAAAATATTCCCAAGCAAGCTATTTCATCTCTTCGCATACTAGGGTAATTGTTCGGAGCAATTAAACAGCTCTTACAGTAAATGAAACAAGTGCAACATGATCCTTCATGATTACGGACCACACACCTTGGAGAGGTGGTGTGGTCTGGTCACCGGGGCACTGGAGAGCAGGCAGGAGAGCCCTGCCCTACTCCAGGGCCCGGCATCCAACGTTGGATGAGTCTTCTCTTTGGCTCCCTGCCCGTCTTGACTATGGGCCCTCTGGGGCAAGGACTGTGCATTGCACTGTGGACATCTGCCGCGTGTTGGGCGATACAAGGAGAGCTTCTTGGAAGCTTCTCCTGATACAGTCTAAGAACTGAATAGCATTAAATAAGCACCCAAGCACATTAAAAGAAGTTGCTGTATAAGAAATACTGTATGTGAAGAATATTGTCCTCATCTGGATATTCCCAAATTACAGGCAGTGCTGGGCCCTAATCCTTTAGTGGTGCAGTACACAGAGACCTCCAAACCCTGGGAAAATCTCACTGATGAATATGGGTCACAGAAAAAAAAAAATCTTCTTCCCCTTGAATAATTGGACTTTTGGTCTTCAAAAATGCTACAATATCTGTCCACACCATACCAGCATGATTTGGTCAAATACATATTAGTGACATCTAAACTGGATTATAACACGTCAGGTTGCAGTATTGAATTTCTATAAACAAATTATTATAGACATGAAGAAATTCAAGCTCGCATTCAAAAGCTCTTAGGGATGAAGCACTCGCGTTCCGGAAGCACCACTCCCACATTTAAGTACTGAAGGAAAACAACTATACAGTGAATTTTGATTTAGGCCATGATCCAGGACCTGAAGAAATCAAGTGAAATCTTTCAATAAGCTTGTCCCAGATTGTGACCAAAAGCCTCCAGAAGGCAGCCGTTCCTTCTTCCTTATTACTGTCTTTTAGATGCACGATCTTATTTCCAAGCATATGTACCACATGAACAGGCACTGATGAACAAGAAGAAATGTACCTGCCTGTTTCACATGAATAGTCAGTAAATGCTGTATTGTCCAAATGAGAAGTGTGCTTTACCTCTCTTATGCCAAGCCATATATATCAGAAATTTAGTGAAATCCTCCTGACCATATTCAGTTTAACTTCTTTAAAACAAACATGTAGGCAGGTCAGAAAACAGAATATGATAAAAAGAGATATGACTCTGCTACCACTAACAACATTTTTGTGGGATTCCAAAAAAACCCAAAGACAACCAACGACAGAAACCCCCCTTATTCGTCTCCAGAAACTTCATTGGTTTTAGGCTTCTCTTTAAGGCCTTTTCAAATTCGTTTCAGTGGGATTTACAATTTGCTAATACTGATGTGTGATAAACTAATAAAACCTGCCTACAAAGGTTATAGGCCCAATTTACTAATAAAACCTAATTCAATTCTCTCGGGAAATGCAAATTAAATAGTGTCCAAATGGTAGAAGCTGAGTACAACTCTGCTGAACATATTGCAAAGACAAAAAAGTGGGGTTTTTGTTTGTAAAAGTTTAAATATGGAAAAGAAAGTAATGCACAGAACTAAGAAATATTGCTATGGTAAAATGTTTGAAAGTAGAATCATAGTGTAATAATAATTTACATTTTATTAGCTTTTCTTTCCATTAATTAAAATATTTTATACTCACTGTACTCACCTGTAAGACATGAAAGCATTAGTGCCTCTATTTAAATGATGAGGAAAGTGAGATGTGGATACTTTCAGTTCTGCTCTAGCACAGACCCCACATCAGAGCATGTTTTTTTTATTTAAGCTAATCTTTCCAAGAACCATGAAACAAAGTTTCTTCTGCCACGGATGGCTGTAAAGGTTTGCCTGAGGCAGCTCACTTTTACTGTCTACAAATGTATTAGTTTTTCACCTTCAGACCTAGTCTGAGATAGCACTTAGCCGCTGAACGGTTGGGAAAGGAAACTTCACACTTCCAAATAAATCATGCGCATTATCAATGTAGGATAAGTTACAGGTACAACCATTTAAAAACATTTTTGATAAACAATCACAAAGCGCGTATTTGCCAGCACCTGATGCAGCTCCTGCACCTGACCTGAAGAGGGGCTATTCAGCTCTGCCACACAACTGGGAGTTCGCACCTCAGTACAAGAGTCAACAGGAATGGAAGGCTACAGACCTAGGTTTTTCCCCCATGAAAAGTCACATCTGATTTTCATCAGGGTACCCAAGCAAACAAGCCTGTGGATATGACTATTTGTGCTATTTCATGTGGACTTCTAGCACATGCAGACATTACACGTGAGTAGCTTAGACAGAGAAGCTAAGTCACAGTAACAGTCTTCCCTGTGCTCCCACCAGGACCTGCAGCCACGTATTAAGCTACTGAAGCATCCCCATCTCTGTGGTTTCCATCAACTCAAGACCCAACAGCTCGATCACACACATCTACCCTTGCCAACAACAGACGCAGCTTAACTGAAGTCAGTGCAGAGCAGCCACCAAGGTCCTGGCGCCATACACTGAGCTCACAACGTATCACGATGACCTGCCATGGCAAAAAGAAGAAATGCAGCTACAGTTTTAGGCTGTAAATCCAAGCAAGAGGGAAGATGTTCCACCAAGGAGAGAGAGAGAGAGAGTCACCCCATAAAACTGGGTTTGTTTGACATGCCAAACCTCACTGCTTCCTGGGAAGAGGCTTCAGTCAGATCTGATGTGAGGGCACACGCTGGGAACAGCAAACATACAGAAAAGCCTTGTCTCAGTGAAAATGAGGATTGCACAATGGCAGCTCTGCTATGTTTTATAACGAGGTTAAAGGATTCTGTGCTGCAGAAAACTTCCTTGGGAAGAAAAAAAAAAAGTTTTGGCTAGCTCCAGCATTCCTAACTATTAATCCTTCTAAAGCTACAGAAAGGATTTGGGAACTATGATGAAGATATTAATAAAAAAATTGGCTTTCGCACTTAAAGTTTGTACCATTATCTAGTTATAGCTGGGAAAGGTTAAAAAGTGGTCTTTTCCCCAAAGGGTAAGAAAAATACTGTGGATGTCTCTATTCTAAGATATTTATCCATCACTATTATGTTTGTGTCTTAAGAAAGTAATTAGTCTCTAGGAGGTGATTAAAATTTGATAAATGACCACAGATTCTTGAAGATGTCTTTCAGCTGGTCTTTATCCCTTGCAGCTCAGACACTAAGCTGTCATCACATTAGCCAAAGGTGAGGGATTTTTTTGTTTGCTACAATCATAAAACTTTCACTCTATATTAAGAGCTACCAGAACCAGCAGCCTTGAATACAGATTTTAATAACAGATGAAAATTTCAAATCTATGCCTAATGCCCATCTGCTTCTGAAAGACAGTGAGACAATTCAAAGCTGGTAATCTAATCACAAAAGTCTTTTCCTAGCCAATGAAAAAAACCTGGATACAAGCTGTCAAAACATCCTCCTCAGCCATGTATTTTCTGCTGAATAGAAAACATACCTTACGATCTGTTTGCATTCTGTTCCAAACCTTTGAGGAAAACAAGAGATGCTGTTTATGTATTTTATCACCACTTCTGTGTACATTATATTCTGAAATAATTCTATTTATAGACATCATACACAAGAGTTCCACTAAGAATAGAGTTCAGAAATAAGAGCTGTAAACTAAAGATGCAAAACACACAAGCTAGATTACCAGCCACAAAGAATTTCTATTTCTAACAATGTCTTGGGTCCCTAAAGTGAGGGTTGTAAAAGTTGTTCTGTACTTCATGATGCAGGAACTGATCATACAAGGTACCATTCTCAAATCTTGACAGTAGTCGGTACTCTGGGTTCCAATGGAAAACCCGAGAAATCCTGTGAAGGGAAGGCAGTATCTTTGAAAAAATGCAGCCCCTAAGAAACTCCACCTTATTCACCATCTGTAGGTCTTCTTATTGCCAATACTATTACTTTATGTTTCAATCTTAAAAAATTATGGGAGAAAAAAAAAAAACCCTGTGTGCTAACTCAGTGAGCACAGGTACCTGTAAGTACCTTCACTTTTTTAAACTTCTGTTTTACTTGACTTCAAAGAAGGAGTTATCCTACCCACCTAAGACTGTGCAGCAGATCTAGGTACATAGGTCCACCGTCTCCTGGGACAGGGACTCCACAGGAGATGGCTGTGATATCCCTGCTGGGTTACAGGAAAGTCAACTGCTTCATCAAGTGCACATCTGGATATGGCTGCTGCTCCAGTTGCCCTGAATTATCCTGAAAGTAACATGGTGGAACTGCAATGGCAGAGGCTGGCCCGGACCTCTGCTAGAACTAGCATCCTACAACCAAGAAAGCACATGGTTTTCACTATCTGCTTATGCAGTGTAACCAGTATAATAATCCAATATACAGCAGCTGGTGTGGGCTGAGCTCTCTTGCACAGGTATTATTAATTATTGCTTACAGTGAAAATCTTTAATGGGACTTGAGTTTGGTTGCAGTCCTTGAAAACCTCTCCTCACAGACCCATTTCTTTGGCTCCAAAAAATGAGACTAGTGATCAGAACACACTTAAGCCCTGGTAATGCACTGGGGGCAGCAATACTAGTTCAACACTAGCTCAGCTTTTCGGTGATATACAGGGACTAAAAAGATGAGTCTTTCTGGCTGACTTGTTAGGCTCTCCTGGAGGTGATGGGAAGTCTTGATCCAGTCTGAGCACGTTGCAAAGACAGGAAATAGCCCCAGAGAAATTAAAGAGATAACATATCCTTAGTCTTCCTCATAGGTATGCAGAAAGGAGAAGAAAGGATTAGATTATTTAAAGTTGAGTAGCAAGACGACAGCTCATGGTTGTTACCTACCTCAAATTTCATAGGGTGGTCTTAAATGATGGAAAAGACTCCTTCACAACTTACCCCATTGCTTAGCAAGCAACCGTTTCTATTACAGAATTAAAAAGCCTAATATAAAGGCCAAGACAGAAGATACAGGCATAACAAATAAACGTTTAACAAATAAAAGAAGTATAACAAATGAAGAGACTAAAAATATGCATCTACTCATTATTTCGCCATCCATCTTTGAACTCACAGCAAGTGTTACTGTTAACTGACTTGCTATTTATCTATGCAAATCATAACTCAGCTTTCTTTAAAAAAAGTTTCTGAAAACATATTCAAATATTAATAATAGAAAAATGAACCATTTTTATAACAAAAATCTTGATATATTAAAAGCTGGAACAGGTTAAAAATAAATCCTTGACATAAGGTTCTTGTTAGCTTTAAACTGTAAGCATAAAAATACCCTAGAATTATGTTTTGGTATGGATGAAATGTACACTATATAACACATAAAAAGAGCCTTGACTCGCAGCTATTATTTTTAATTAGGCTCTCTAGCACGTATGGTTTTACCTTCCAACACCAATTCAAGTTTGGGAAAAGGGAGGGTCTGACTCTCCAAACTCATGGGACTGGCAATTCCATGGCTCATGCCTTAGAGCACTAATGCATTTTACATTAGCTCTAAGCATCAGGAAATCCTGGCTTCTGGCGCCAAGAAGTTCAAAACGATAATGACACACATCTGAAAACTCGGATTCGCCATTCGACTGCCAGTATCTATTCTATCAAACAATTCAGTCCTGCTCTGTTACAAATAGGAGAGAACATTTGTAGCAGTCCACGCTGTTTCCAATTAGACTGTGTGTCTGGACTGCAGATAAATCCATGGAGCAATCATATTGAAAAAAGTCTTCCTAGAAAACAGAATTCTAATGAGAAATCGGAGTATTTACAGAGGCTATCATGAGCAGGCAATTACCAAGTTTGTCATTAGCCAAACTGCAGTTTTTCTCTGTTTTCTTTCTTGAGGTGAGCACCCAAAGTGCCGTGAGACATTACAAGAGAATTCTATGAATACTTAATTTAACTAGGTAGACACCAGATATATTTTGCTACTCATTTTAGTTGGAACACAATCAGATTTAAAAGCAGTTAACTAACACAGCTCCCTGATAAGGGATTGAAATTTGAGGCTGAATGATCTACTTTAACTTCTACGCAAGGATGCTCAAGATATCTTTTATTTTCCCCAAGCTGAAAGTTTTCTGGCAAAACAAAAGCATCTTGGCAGGGGCCATATCTAAGTTTATTGGAAACAAAGGAGTTTGCAAGCTTCATCCTACACACCTTTCCTCCGCACCACCAGGGGGGGTGTGAAGACCGTTGGGACTACATACCCATACAATGTTCTAGTTAATACAGAAATCTGCCATCTCCTGGGTTGTGCACCTATGTTAAAATTGAAAACGCTAAGTCCCACAGTAAATCTCCAAGAGTGCTACTCTTCCCTCAGTTTCTCTATCACCTGCATGCTCTGAAATGAAGGTTGTGCATTTGGAAACCATCAGCACCAGTATTCCCTTCCCAAACACTGGCTCCACGGAAACGGTTACACACTAGTCTGAACTTGATCCTTACCGAGTATAAACACTTCCTTTAAGAGGATCCATCTCTTAAGTCCTGCTTTTTTTCCTGATCTAAGCATTTCAGTTATTTTAATTTGTTCTTAAAAATGCTACCACTGTTCCACCCTTGCTCAATGTTCAGCTTTCTGGTGCATCACAGGTAGAATAAACAAACAAGTATAATCATCCACTGCCCTGTAACAAGTACATGAAACCGAAGTAAGGGAGAAAAGTCTTTTTTTGCTTCAGCTTTACATACTGTGAATTACTTATATTTTACAAATGGTGACTAAGTTGCAAGTGGTGAAAATAACATTCTTCCTTTGGAAAGAAACAACTTCAGCTTCGGGGCTGGGCATGTCCAGATAGCATTCTATTAATGTGAATTCTGTACCGAGACTGTAAAGTGTTTGAAATATTTCCTGCTAATAAGTATACATAATTCATGCTCTATAAAAGGCATTTCCTAAATGCTACAGGATCCGTGAAGATTTCGTTCTTTGAAATGAATCTTTTCTATTTTGAATTCATGGGAGAAGTCTACTCAGGAATTCAGACTGGAACAGCTTGCTAACATTCAGAGAAGGAGAGGTCATTGACCAGAGGGGAAATTCAGAGAAACAACTCCCAGAAGTCAAGCCGACATCTTTTGCTCATCTAGCAAATTTTCAAAGTGCCATCAGTAATTTCACTGAGAATACCTTGGGAAGATATAGGTTAAGGGAAAAAAAACCCAAACAATAAAGAACAAACCCACAGATATAGTTTTGGCAGCTGAGAGACCTATTTATAACAATTTAAGAATATTAGAAACAAAAGTCTTCTAGGTAATCAGCTCAAGCCTTTCTTTAGATATTTCCCCATGACGTCTGAATAGTATTTGAGCGATTGTCATAATATGTAATTAGTTGTATGTTCTAGTTTTACTTTTCTATTTGACAGCTTTTGGAAAGCTGTGATGTGTTACAATATGTATGGTACTATGTTAAAAGAAACACGTACTTCAGAAGGCAAACTAGAACTGCATTTCCAGTGTAAACCATTCCCACTGCTATGAAGGCAAAAATTGTTGAACACCACAAATGAAGCCCTATAAGGAAACTTGAACAGCCATTGCTGGATTATATGCCTTCTTTATGATCAGCAATTTACCTGCTAGAGAAGGGGTGCTGCCCAACGATGTCTCCATTCTGAAGATGGTAATCACTGAAGAAATCTGGACTCACTGCTCCATCGGGGGCTATTAGGCCATCTATGAAAACAAGATACAGTGACTGTACAAAGAAGCATGACTTCAGGGCAAGTGGGCAACACAACCTGTGCTGGTTTGTCTTAGGAATTCATTAGCAACTTACAATATTTCTGGGAGGAACAACAAGCGTTAATAATACTGAAAACCAGCAACTTCAATTACAAAAAACCTTACTAGGACTCCAAGTAGCTCAGCCTACTGCCCTGCAAAAACTGCTGTACCTAAGAAACATTCTCTTCAACCTCTTCCTGGAGCCTGTAAAGGTTGTATCACAACCCATCCTGTCTGCCCCATCATGAAAGTGAGCCCAGAGAAAAAGTAACAAGAAGGGTCAACATTAACCCAGGCCACCAGCATAAAAGCTAAGATCTCAATTTTTCAGACTCTATCCTTCACCACTGTATCTCTTAAAACCGTTCAAGAAAAAACAGGAAAGTAACTTCAAACCTATTTCCTTCGTCTCCCCCATATTTTAATGCCTTCCAACTATTTCCTAAAAGGTTGGTCTTCTCACACGATAGCCTCTCAAGAACATAGGTTACAGTTTTCTCTTACTTCCTGTACATTAAAACACTGGCATATGAAGATGCAGATATTTGTAAAGCCAGTAGTATTCCTTAAAGGCTTCACAGTCTCTCCTTGCTTTACAAGGAAAGAAACTCAGGGGCTAACATTTCCCCTCTGTTACATCAGTGTAAACCCAGAGTGTCTTTGAAGTCAAGTCACTGAACTGACCCCAGCTGGATGAGAGCCCAGCTTAACTCTTTCCTGTTCCCATTCACAAAACACATTTCTTGTTAATATTAAGGGCATATTTCTTTCTTGGCAATTAGTATTCAGCTCTAATCAGATAAAACAAGCCATTTCATTAAAAGAGACCCTACTTCAGTTTGTCTCCATTACTGTATGAAAACAATCCCAGACTTGCACTGCAGAAAGTATCCCAATAAAAACAGGGCAGAAACAGGTACATTCAGACTGATACTTTAACAGTTTAACAGAGGAGAGAGAGAGAGATTCCTAATGACTAGGAAGTTACAAATGCCATTCCACTTTAAAGAAAGAGATAAGATCCAGGGAGTCACAGGCCACTTAGCTTAACCTCTGTGGTTTCAAAACTACTAAAACTGCCCGTGCAGGAAGCAGTGGAAAGTTACTTACAGACAAAAGGGCTTAGAGATGACGACTCAGGCATTCAAACAAATCTCCCTGTGCTTTATGAATTTACCTGATGTTTTTTTGAAGATAATATAGTGACAAATGATAAAAGGAATAGAATTGACACAGCTAGATTTCGAACAGACATTTGATGAGGTGCTACAGAGATTCATTTAGAAGATAATACCTCATGGGAAAGTGACTGAATACAACGCAACAGATTGTAAATGAAAAATGCTAGCCACGATCAGACTACATTTTAGCAGCACACGATAGATGTACACGGCTATATTCTAATTGTATACATGTGTATACAGTATGTGAAAGAGTATTACTTGACAAGCAAGTAATCTGCCACAGATCAAAATTACTGTCTTTCAGCATGTTCGGTGAGACATGAGTGCTTTGTGATATCATCTGGATGTAAAATGACCAAAGGAGGAAGAGTAAGGAAAGTTGAAGCGGCTATTATTAACACTTGTGCCAAGTTTCCCTATCTCACCGCCTAACCTGTATTTTTCACAAAAAAATAAATGAGGGGGAACTCAGCACTTTTTTTACCTGCAGCACGTCAGATCAAAATCAATCAATTTAAGTGACTATGTATTTTAAATAGTCAGTTTTGGTTAAAACTTATTTGAAAGCAGAGAGACTTAAAAACAATGTCTACCTTTATACTAATAAAGAAAGCACTATATTTTAACTCTGGGACTAGAGCTACCACTACTTAAAGTGTCTTCAATCAAGAGTGCTAACATTTAACCATAACACTCAGAGTTATGGCTCACATGAATTTATAGGAAAATGAAAGCACATGGATAGCATCAGCTGCATATAATATGATTACACAGCTAAAGGACATCTGTTGTTACGTACATTTCAACATAAATTAGGGTTATGTACTTTCAGAGCAAGAGAGACATCAAGCTCATGAAGGTAATTTCAGAGATTCTATCAGGGTTTTCATGTAGGTTTAAATTACTGTGC
This sequence comes from Arenaria interpres, assembly GCA_013399435.1. Taxonomy (NCBI): domain Eukaryota; kingdom Metazoa; phylum Chordata; class Aves; order Charadriiformes; family Scolopacidae; genus Arenaria; species Arenaria interpres. The sequence continues at coordinate 93,617 of VXAK01020795.1, forward strand.
AAGAGAGATGCTGGTATATCATTGCAATAAGGAACTCATCTTGCCATCAGTGAACTCAAGAACTATTATAGCTGAGGGGGCACTTGTACTGAGCACAACAGTGAAGCACAAGCATTTAATTTCTGACTGTGCAAAGATTTGTATTTGTGTTATTTTTTGACTAGGTAATGCTCTGTCCTTCAGAAACCCAAATGCCTATTCCAATTTGTACAATAATCCGTAGCCTTTTCAAAGGAATATTATGTCCTCTCTGGCCACATCTCAAAAGTATAAATCTTGCAGACTCCATAAGCACACCATTACTGGCACTTGTTGGAAGGAACCCGAGAAGTGAATCTGTATTTTGAATATAATCACCTACTGTTATACATTTAAAAACAAAAGCACTTTTCAAACATCTGCAGAACATATCATCAGAAATCTGCCTCTCCTTCCCGCTCAAATATCAATTCCAACACAAAAATCTTTGTTCAAATAACATTAAGCCCATAACTTAAATGATTAAAAGCCAGGAAATTCAGTGTTACTGGTGCCACTCCATCTCTAGCTCACACTACTGGGAAAAGAAAGGGCCCTATGAAATAAGTAAAAGTTTATTATTGAGACCTGTAAAGGGGATAGCACAATAGGCATGCTGGCACATCTTTAACTTCGGAAGCCTGAAGGAGACTTCACATAATAAAAGACCCTGGTACCATACAACACCTGGCTCACACTGCTAACCTTGTAGGTCTAGCAGAGCAAGAAAAAGCTACAGGATTCAAAAGGGACAAACATACCATTAAAAAGGCACGTTGCTATGGCTGACGTATGTAATCAAAAGTAGAAACGAAAATATTCTTGAGTTCTATCATCCTTTGAGAATAATTTTTGAAGTGCTACTGAGATCTTGCACAATTATTTTCTTACAGCAACTACAAGCAAAGCTTATGGGTTTTAGTCATTTTGTTTTTCCTATTTCTATTCCTGCAAATTCATCTAGAGTCATAGAGTTTTGTGACTCATGCTTCATAGCAAAGAACTGGACACTTATGTGGAAAATAAAAAAACCACAGACTGAAACCCAGCAATTAAAAAAAAATAATCCATGCGAACACAGTCATCCAGGAGTTTGAAAAGGACATAAAACCACAAGTTTGAGAGCATAAGCCAAATCCTAGTTATGAAAAGTTAGGAAGACATTTATGCGTTGGGCAAATTAGTTCATGACTGTCTCCTGCAAAGTTTTTTGAACCTTCCTCTGAAACAGCTGGCAATATTGGACTAGATACCTCAGTGTCTTAATGCAGTGTGGCAGCTTTTATTTTCTTACTAACTACAAAATTTTTATGGAAGGAGAGAGACAGAGCAAATTCCATTTGAGATCCCCCAGAACTGTGCTATTATGCACTACTAGTAAGATTAAACAAAACAATGAGAAATGTCTTTTTTCTTCAGAAAACGTATTAGGGTTAATCTCAAGAAAGAACATGACTCTCCTTATGAGTAATTCTAGGGGGTTCTTTGAGCTAACTTCTTCAGGTTGTCAAGTAATCAAACTTCTTCATATCAGGAACTAAAAAAAAGTATTTACAGAAGAGATTCACACACTTTCCTAGATATATGACAGCAAAATCATACAAACAGATTAGCTGAAAGTCACAGAATGATTGCCTCTGCTAAGGAACCTACAAGTTTGATGTGGCTCAACTGAAGCCTTTCATCAAGATCTGCAATAAAAATTCCATTACAGAACTAACACATGAGGCAGAACAAAATTCAGCATCAAATCCCACAGCTGTGAATTTAACAAGGATGAAAAAAACATTGTGTTTGCAAAGCAAACAAGCTATGGACACAAGAAAAAGAGGTGTGAAGAACAAGGCTGGGGCACCTTTATTCAAACTGGTTGTCACGGTCCATTAGCTCTCTGAGACAGGCCTACTCATGTTTCCGAAGACCTGTAATGCCTCATAAGAACATGGATACACAGTACTCGTTCCATCATTAACATCCTAACAAGGACCAGCCCATCCCTGGCTAGCATGCATCAGTGCTGCTCCTGGTGACACAAAAGGGTAACTATCCACTGGTTTGAGTCAGCAGATTCTCTCTACAGCCCCAGGTTAAGCTCCCATTCCAAACCCAGAGGTAGCAATCCCAGTCCTGAATACCAACGTATGCTGCCTCACCTGCATTGTAGTAGAGGTCAGGCCTTTCCAGAATATCCCCTTCGTGGATGTAGGGCTCAATACGATCATCACCGTACAGATACTGCTCACTGTCATCCATCTGTCGACTCTCAACCATCTCCAGCCACTGAGAGTTGTGCCATCGAAATTTCTCACTCTGGATTTTTTTAGCCCATTCCTCATCATATTCCTGACCAAAAAAAAAATAAAAAAAAATATATATCACCAATTAATATTTTAGGATGAAGTATAGACAAAGCTGTTTGGTTTAACAGGAAATGGCAGAGGAAATTAACGTCAGCAAAAGATGTAAGTTTCAGGGCTCAGTGACTTAAATCCTCTATTTGGTTCGCAGAGTACTTGGAGTAAAAAAGGCAATGATTTTGCAAGTGCTAGGCGTTATTCCGGTTTTATACATGCAGCACTACAACCCTCCCTTCATGGTTTCTAACTTCACACCATCCAGAAAAAAATCCCTGCTTTGAGCAGAGAAGTTCCATCATCATGGTCTCCTCACTTGGTTTATCAAAAAGAGCCAATTACTGCCAATTTTCAGATGGATTTCAATAATTAATTACCAACACTGGCTAAATACCCTGTACGTCCTCATTAGAAGAGCATTCACTATGACAATTAGTTATTAGAAAATACAACAAAAAAGGTGGTGATAAAAATCAATAAATCTTCATTTTGTTTCACGAGCTCCAATAAGACAGGATGCCATTTTCACCTTCTTGTCAAACTTTATAATGGCTTCCTATGTTTAATATTGAATACCCACAAAGATGGTAGACAACACTTGTAATACGGAGGATATGGGAATCCAAGATACAAAACTGCAGTCTGAGGGGATCTTCTCCAGAAAGCTGAGGAAAACAGGATATAGGTTCTGACCATTATGGAAAAAAATGTAGGCATGAAATTTCAATCTGGATCACAGCCTAATTGCACTCAAGTGATGCGATATTCAGTACAGAGCATCAGAAGGAAGTGACAGCCTACGGTCACTGCAATCAGCTGCTTAGAAGGCTCTTCTAAACAGACCAGACTACGTGGGCTGTTGATTACGACTGAGGGAACACAGACCTGTGGATAATACTCGGTTTCTCAATATTACTGGAACAACAGGACACAGCTAACTATAGGAAACTCATCAACATGTGAAATCTGCAGATGTTATCAATCTGGGAAGATTCACAAATAATGCACCATGGTTAGTACTTTTTTTAAACAAGGGATCGTCAGCAAGAGTAACACCCATAACCAAAGTGTCTCTACTTGTGTGAAGAAATAGCCTCACGAAACAGGTACCACTTCACTGTCTTCTAACCTAACTACAAAGGAGAGAAAAATTGAAAATAATTTCTTAACTCTCATGTTGATTGACACATGATCTAAACAGATTTTCCTTGGAAACCTAGCTGGACTACTTTAAGGTCTTTAAAATTCATTTTACTTAGCCATGAAGGAGATTAAAAGTGTTCACACAACTAGTGACAATGCCTTGGCTGCAGAACTGGTGATTTCTTAAACTGCTTCTGCAGCTAGACATGCACAAGTAGATTTGTCTATAACCAGACGTCAAAAAATAGCAGTGAAGACAGAATAAGTTGGCTTAGTAGCTCAGGTTAAACTTCTGAAACCCCTATAGACTGAACTTGAGCTTTTAAACTGACTTAATAGTCAACCTACCTTGTCTTCACTAATATTGACAGGACATAGGAAACACACTCTCTCCCTGTGCCTTTCCCCCCACTTCTGACTGGTCGATAACACAAAAACCAGCCAGCCTTGTCATTCTGGCAGAGGCTTCTCTGAGACTGCTAACAAGTATCTAGAGATTCCAAGATTTCATGGGGAATCATGTCGCATAGTGCAACCACAAACCCTTATTCTACGGCAGTGGTTTTTAAACTTTGTTTTACTTGGAGAAATGGCAAGTCTGTTTCTCTTGGCTTAATGCAGAATGTAAACTCCCTTTTGATGGGACATCCATACAAGCACCTGCAGGTTTAGGGCTCTGATCAGTCTGTGGCATTATTCTAAATTTCTCCAATTCCACCTGTGAGCAACACTAATTATTAGACCGTTCAAATTCCCCTCCACACCATCCTGGCACACAAGTGGTCCTGTTCAAAACCTGGTCTCATATGTAACTTCCATACATACAGCAGGTTATCAGCTGTAGGGATCCATAAATACTCTCTGTGCCTAGTGGCCTCAAGCAAAATTTCAGGTTTGTCATCCATACAATAATGCAACAACCTTAGGGAGGGAGAAAGAAAAAAAAAACCACACCACCCAAACCACCAAAAAACAACAAACGCACACCTTATGCATCATACTCTTTGGAAAAAGAGCTTCACATGCTATTTCTGCCTCTTGATCTTTCCCCCCACTTCCACTCTTGTTCAAAAGGAAAGCCTAGAAGTAATGGTGCAAAGCAAGAGTTTCCCTGGAAAAAGCAAGCTCACAACCGAGATTTATAAAATGACCCATAAAAAAAATTGAAAGGGCATGACTTTCAATGATGACATCTGATCAGCATCTTGGAAACATCTCCTTTGCCACATCTGCCAGAGCTAAAATGTGGGCTATCTATTATATCAGCCTCCAGCAGTTGTGAATTACTTGCAAGCTTTAGAGAAACACCTTGTAACTGCCAGAAATCATATTGCAGTCTTAAGAAAACTATTCCCAGAAATCACAATTGCAAAGAAATGAGAGGAAAATAAACAAATTTAACAAACAGCAAATTAGACTAATCTGTGGGAAAGGTGAATCCCTTTTACATTACCTTGCTTATCTTTAAAAGTTCTCAAAAGCAGAAAGGCCAGCAGCTAAATTACCTAATTCACATTTATCATAAATGCACTTTGAAAACGTTACAACCCCAAATGAATCCCACTTGCTTGACATCACTGCTCCTTTCCACACCACTGTCTGAACATGCAGAACGTGTGTCACAAATAGACATGAATTTCTTATATCCTTCTAAGAAAAGAATGAATTAACATCTCTCAGATCCTAACTGATTTTTTTTCTTTAGACACAGACAACACGGCAGAACATTCCTATGTATTCTACATTTCACATACTACATTAAGAGGCCAAAAACTCCCAAGTTCAATCATTCATCTAAATTTTAGAAAACCAACTGAATGGCAAATTAGCAGCTATAAAATTGAGCATCTCTACACATCGCTTAAAAATAACAAGTTATCCGTTCAAGCAGTTTAGCTACTTTGTTACATTTGTACCCTGCATTTCACTATGAGTGAGCAACAAGAATGAAGTGAGGGCACCAGAATCAGAACAATTATCAGTTTTGTCTAGAGTTTCATCCTGGCAGCACTCCTAGAGAACGATCATTTGCAACAATCTAGAACGATTTACATAACTTCAGCACAAAAAAGTTCATTTAAGTACTGCTAGATCAGGAATACATCTGTAGATTTTCCACAGAAATGTGCAGAAACACCACTGGCTAAATGATTAATGGAATAACATCAGAATGGAAGAAAAGCTGTAAATGCAGGACTATAGCCAAAAGGCATAAAGAAACCAAATTAAAGAAGTTTAGAGCAAAACAATTCCCTAAAACATGGCAAGTCTTCCAGTAATTATATTTTGAGCTATTTAAAACCTTTTTTCTTTTTTTTTTTTTCAGTTGTGTGGTGGGATTTTCTTTTTTTTTTTTTTTTAAACACATGAAGCACACCTTCCTTACTAAGGAATTCCTGCAAAACAAACCAGAAAACTAAACATCATGGAGATACAAACACAGCTTTGTGCCCTCCAATCCTTTAAATGTTAGGCTACTAGAAAAGCGGCGGGTGGGGGAATGAGAGGGTGGTGGACAGAATGTGCCTATTCTCCAACCTTCTCCAGCCCCCCCCTCAAATATTGCATGTTCAGAAACATAAAAGGAGGAAACCTGAAGGTTGATTTTATTCTCTTCGGAGCTCCCTGACATCACTGTTTTTAACATTCGGTTTCCATAAATCCAAAAGTGTCATCGAAGATGTATGGTTCAACTCTGCGAGGAATGTGCCATCCTTTTTGAAGTTCTACTTCCAACTTTGTTTACTACTGAACCATTGAAATATTATGAAGCGTTAACTGGGCTATTATCAGAGCGTGTCTGTTCCCTATCAGGGGTCCCCTTTGTCACTGGCTTCCGTCACACCTTGTATCTGATTAACACACTATAGGATAACATTGAGCTACACAGATCTGCTTTGTGTTCTCTCACAGCTGATGAAAAACAGATTTTCCTTTTCACTTTAATGTGGTTGCCCTTTAATTGGGTCTGTAATAGGGTTCATTTGATGTGATTCCTCATACTAAACTAAAACTGCTATACAGTAAGTAGAATGCTCATTATGTTCAAGGCTGTACTTGGTGATATGTTACATTCTTCATTATTTAACCATCCCTAAAACACACAGTTTACATGAAAGGTTAAATTAACCATTTATTAAGAACAAAAAGATTTATCTTGTCTAGCCATCCAAAAGTTAATCATGTCATTTGAACTACGTGCTTCTATAAACCAAGGAGAGAAACAGATGTTATAGATCACCTTCTGCAGGTGTCTACAACACCTACCTTTAGGGCAGGTACCACTGGACGGCAATTCATTTACAGGTCAAAAAAAAAATCCTTCTGCCACTTACACCTGTGCAACCCAGAGTGAATTCTTTGCCATCAGGTTCATCACTAAATATATTCTGATGGGAAGCTAACAGAAACCTGTGATATGAAACTAATGGCAAGGCAGAGAAAAAACATTTATGCTCCCTAAATTTAGGTGCCTACCTAAAATGCACACTGTCCATAGGGTTCCTATATTGTCTATAGCTGAAGAGAGAATTCTTTTTTTCCATTTTATCACATTGGCAAGCTGTTACGAAAGTAACAGACATCAGCGGTTTGGCTCACCTTCCTAATCTTACAACTACAAAGAGCAAGCACCAATGTGAGAAGGAAATCTGTCTAAGGTTTATGTGAAGACAAAACCAAATCAGAGCACGCCCACCCTTACCTAATGCCGCCTGCAGTGTGGTTATTCCTCTAGTGCAGGTAGAGCTTTTCCTGCTGGTGCGTGCTCTTTGCCACAAACAGCTACCAGCACCAAAGTAGACTGATTGCAAATCTAACAATGCAGATGTTGATCAGTGAAAACATATGTCAACAGTCCAGCCTGCAGCCCCACACCCTCACTGCTCTTCTGCCCGCTTCTCTGTATTCATGACTGTTGGAGGATAACAGGGGAACAAGAGGCACCACAGGAAGGGGGAGTCTTGGTAACTGAAGGGAGAACCTTTTTTCCTGGAGTGACTACAGCACTCTTCATGGAAAGAGGACACCAAGCTGGAGTCAAAGGTTATCTATTTTCAGAGTACGCTGTCTATTCAAATAAAGCCCACACCAAATCCCTGTGGTCTGCTCTTCCTTGATTCCAAGAGCACTGGCCAACATCTTGCACAGCTGGCCCCAAATCCCAGAGCACTGAGGGTTCACAGCACATTCCTGTTTCTTATGTGAAATTCCAGCATTCCCAACATGGAGGGTTTGTGTCAGGGCACTTAACTAACACGGAACGATGCAAGCCGTTCATTAACACAGCTTTCCATGAGGCAAAAGGTATTTGTCATTCATTACAAATACTTGGGGCAAAGAATGAAAGCTGGAAAAACACCTTAGGCATAAGGCCCTTCCTAAATCACACGGACAATGCTGTAGCTATCTAGAAGATGTTTTGCCTCTGCAGGAAGCACAATGATCCACTCTTGATCGTAAGAGAATCAAGATGGTAAAGCAGGCTTGGATTCAAAGCTGTAAAAACACCAAATAGGAAAATGGGAGGAAATGGGGAGGGGGAAGCCTTGGACTACACAACCCAAGGATCTGGATATGGTTAATTAAATATCCTTTCAATAAATGAGAAAAATCAGTTAACTGAAATAAGACTGAGCTAGGAGCAGAAAAAGGAGGAGAAACCTGAGGGTAACAACCACCACAGCTCTTGATAATACCATTTAAGGAGAACAGAGTAAAACCATCTCAAGTATTTCTTTCCACAAGCTTTGAGTTGCAGGTGTCCAGGCTTCTGAGGCAGAGGAAACGGGAACTTCATTTGCTCAAGACTCCTACACCAGCTGTTTACTGCAGGCTTTCGGCTGAGCCACGAGACCTGTCCCGCTATAGGTGTACAAGTGCGCTGAACTAGCTGCTTGGTGTCAAGACTCAGCCCATAACACAAGACTGAAGCATTCCTAAATCATCAACGCAGCCTTTCTTTTTGACAAAAGGGATATCTTGCATCTACCACTGCAAAGCTGAGACTCCCCAGTACATACTATGCTAAAGCAGCACATCTGTTTCAGTTCATCAACGGCAGAGTCCAGCCAAGCTATATTAAACAAATCATCACTAGTGTAACATTTCCATAATTTCTGTGACAATTACTTTACTACAGAAAGCATATCTCCCCTAAGGCTTATAAGGCATCTGATTTTCTTCAATGTTATTTCAATCACACTATATAGAGCTTATTGATGAGTGAAAGAAGCATTTGTCTCCCTGAGAAGAAATTACTTTCAAACCTCTATTCTCCAACATTTAGTTTCTGATTTTCATCATCAGAGGAACTAATCCTGTCAGCATGTATGGAACAAGAAGACTGAAAACTTAAGCTTTTCTCGTTGTGGATTTATCACAAATAAGGAGTTCCACAAATCTTAGAGACTATGTCTATTCAGACACCTCAGAAAGCACTGGTTGTGTAAATCTGCCGCACAACCAAACACCTCAGTGTTTACAGGCTGCTTTACCGTATCCTCTGAGCTGAACGGCAAAACGCCTATTAAGATCTGAGGATTTTCGATCTGGGAGACAAAGTACCACCAGCTTACAACATTGCCGAGAACACAATCAATTAGTGGTTCTCTCTCTCTTCCAGAAAAGAGGGCACATTGTCCTTCCTGTTCCCCACAGGGGTGTGGTGTTAGTAACAGTTTATGCAATTTATAATCCAATAGCTAAACAATAAAGCTAAAAAGACCTTCCCTGAAAGGGAACTCTCCTAACTTTCCAGTGAACACCATTCTAAGCGTGGCACTGCTCCACAACCAAAGAAAAAAAATAGTTTACCACCACACAAACTACTCTCAGTACGTGCTTGGTAACTTCCCCCCTGTTCCCAACAACAGCAGTAACAAAATTTCCTTCCTATATTCTTCCTCAAGGCCCTAGAATTCCTGTCCAGTCCTTCTTGCAAGTTGAGAAGCCTTTGCCATCCATTATCCTAGCGCTCCTCATCTACTCATGGCAAGCATAAAGATTACCTCTTCTTAGGAAGGAAATCAAAAGCCAAATACATTTTACTTGGATGTTAATATTAAATATGAAGTTATGTCTTAATGTATTTATTCTTCTAAATTCTAGAAATTAAATGTTGCTTAATAATATTACTAACATAATTTTTCAGTAACTAGATACCACTGTGTACCACGTTATAAAGCTCCCCCATATGAGCAAATCAATGCCTAAGACACTTGGAAATTGCACTGTCCCACAGACAAAATAAGCGTTGGAAGCACCCAAGATTGTCTGGCCTCACCTAGAAGATAAAAGTCTTTCTACTGTTTCCACTGGGAATGTCCCTGGAAATAACTGATCTTGGTAAACTGAACATAATGCCCATTGTAAATAAGTACTAAGTAGAAATTCGTCTTAGTTGAAATCTTGCCCTTAATGAATGTCAATGGCAAATCTGCCACAAACTAGTGGAGCACGATTTTCATTCCATACCTCCATGAACCAAAACCAAAGCCAGATACAAGAATTCCAACACAGAAAATATTATGTCATTTTACTTTTTTAAAGATTAATATTAAATGAAAAGGCATTACTAATGAGTGTAACAGAAAAAGACAGAATAGACTATAGTATTGTGCACCGTAAGTTACATCTTACACTATATTAAACCCTTCAGAGAACAAGTTGCAGTACATGTAATTCAACTAAGAAGAACCTAAGCAGATGACAGGAAAAGCATTAAGGTAGTCAAAGACCGCTTGAATCAGAGTTAAGTTCTCTGGCTATAAGATTTAATTTCATGATTACTATTCTACATCCAAAATAATGTACAGTATGTACAATCCTAAGACCCTACAAAATGCTGAAATTTCTTTTTGTTAATTGAAGTCAATTCAATAAACAGGCCAGGAGGAATCTTAACAATGAAATGCAACTTTTAAGTGGAATCAGTTTCAGTGTTTTTACTTCAATGAAGAACACCCTAGAAAATATTAATGCTTCTGGAGTCAAGGATGCCCAGAAGCAGATTATACATGCTATAAGAGCTGATAAAGCAATAGCACTTCACAATTTAATATGCTTTCTTTTTTCCAAGTTAGCAGTTTAATACAAGACAACTGTCCTAAAAGTTTATTGTGATCAATGGATAGTTGGACAAACTAAGTCATGCAGCTAAAGGAAACCTATCCAAGAGTTGAAGACAATATTTAAAAGTTGAAATACTGACTGTTCCCCAAGCAGAAAACAACCAGCTTCAGAATCATCGCCCACATTTTCTTCTGGAAACAAATACTGGCATCAGGCAATGGAGAAAAGCTGAATAAAAGCTGCTGGGTAACAAGAGCCATTTGTTTGGAGAACTAAGAAATAATGAAAGCTTGACATACTTATGTAATGTGATTAATTTATTTAAGTATAAAAGCACTATTTAAAAGTGTCTGTAGCGTAAAGCTAACTGGTATGAATTTTCTCAGTATAAATGCACTTTTTGGAAGCTTGGTACACAGCCTAGATTAACAATTGTCATTGTCCCATGAAAACTGATCTTTTACCTACACGATTAGAAAGTTGCACATGAAAAATATCCTCAATTTGCAAGTTACTGATACTTAGTTTTTAGTACCATCTCACATAAAGAGGTTCTTGGAGGACAGATGATTAAAAAAAAAAAAAAAAAATCAGACCTACCGCTATAATATCCAGTGTGTTGTCACAAACTTTGCGAATCTCAGCATTTTTATCATGCATCAGGTCTATAAGATATGCTGGGGCCTCTGGAAAGAAACTGTTAAGGATAAAAGCTATTTTGCTGGTTTTGCCCTGGGTTCTTCCAACTGTAAACTTCATTAAGAACCACAGTCAGGAATTTTCCATCACAAGTGAATTGCAGCAGCCTCCCTCCAACCACTTTTTTTTAAAATCACATTTTAATACACCCAAATACTCTTCAAAATTGCTGAAGAAAAGCTACACACCCCTTACAAAGAAAATACATTCTGATCTGTTACAGGAAATCCATGCCCCTAACATGTGCTCTGGCTTGAGGTAGTCCAACAGGCTTGGATTCTATGGAATGGTTTAATCGTTTGAGACTTATTTTTGTAATCTTTAGGGAGTTTTCTTGTTTTAAAAACAGGTTTCCAATGCATTTTTCTCAAAAACATTGAAGATAATCTATTATGCAAAT
>VXAK01020796.1:0-21514 GCA_013399435.1 Arenaria interpres
GCACTTGGTGGGTGACGCAGAAGTTCTCTGTGTACCACACGGGGATCTGATTTTGGGTGAGAAGAGCCAATGAACGAAACTGTATGATGTTAATTGCTAAATTAACACTGCCACTGCACATCCTCATTTCTATAACTCCTATTGGTTGTACTACAGTAAGAATCACCCGAACTAATGACAGATGGACTCTGATGAAAAACTGAATGACATGCAGCGGTGAAGGGATCAGAAGTGACCTCAGCAGCTGGCGCCCAGCAACTTCACTGAGATCGACATCTTCAACCCACGGACATGAGCTGCACCGGACACAGCAGCTGCAAGCCCCAGAAATACAGCATGCGACAGTCCAGCCCCACACACACCATCTTGTGTGCCCTGAGAGACCGTTCTAACAGATGGAGCACAAAGTCATGGATTAAATTAACTCAATGGACATTTTAAGAGTCATGGCCCATAGACTAAGGACATTATATCTGTATGGATACATAGGTACAGATATATATATAAAAATGTATGTCAGGGGAAACTTATAGAATTGAATTGGAAACTATAAGATCTGGGCATGGCATGGAATGGTATGGAATAAGGGGTGGATAATGTCCTGGGTTCGCCAGGGACAGGGTTAATTCTCCCCAGGATTCTCCCCACGAGGGAGCGGAGCGGGCTGGGGCGTCCTGGTCCAGTCTGTGAGTGGTGGTATCATAATCGTGGTTGTATATTCCTCCCTCAGTGTCACTGTTGTTGTTTTCTTGTTCCCTTTGCTGTTCTGTTAAACTGCCTTTGTCCCAACCCACGAGTCTTGCCTTTTTCTTCCAATTCTCCCCTCACTGCCGGGAGGGGTCGGGTCTGAGAGAGTGGTTGCCACGTGGTTCTTTGATGCCCTCTGAGGCCAAACCACCACACAAGGCCTCACAGTTTAATCCCAGCCAGCAGCTAGGACCATGCACCTTGCTCCCCTCAGCTGGGATGGGGGAAGAAACCAGAAGAGTAAAAGGGAGAAAAAAACCTCATGGGTTGAGATAAAGACAGTTTAACAGGTAGAGCAAAAGCCGCGCGCACAAGTAAAGCAAAATAAGGAATTAATTCACTGCTTCCCATCGGCAGGCAGGTGTTCAGCCATCGGCTTTCCACAGAGCTCCATCATGCATCATGGTCACTTGGGAAGACAAACACCATCTCTCCAAGAGTCCTCCCCTTCCTTCTTCTTTATAGAGGTCATATGGTATGGAATAGCCCTTTGGCCAGCTGGGGTCAGCTCTCCTGGCTGTCTCTCCTTCCAACTTTTTTGCACTCTCAGTCTACTCACTGGCAGCACAGTACGAGGAGCAGAAAAGGCCTTGACTGCTTAGCAACAACCAAAACATCAGTGCACTATCAACATCGCTGTCATCCCAAATCCAAAACACAGCCCCACACCAACTGCCAGCAAGAAAGTTAGCTCCATCCCAGCTGAAATTGCTACCATCAGTCAAGATATGCCATCTGTAACATCTTCAAGACATAGAAAATAACATGCTTTCCAAGTCTGCAGGGTAATCTCATTAAAGGTGATTCAACAGGATGGGAAAATGGCAACCTCAGCTCAGTTTCCTCCTCTCACCACGTGCGTCCTTATTTAACTACTTTATTTCAACGCAGGCTCTTGGGGCCTACCGACACGAGACGGCATTAACGACTGGGTGAAGTCTACCTGGCCGCTGTATTTGAAAGGCTGGAGTTACACTAAGCAGGGAACAGACTGCAGACCAGCATCTGTGGGCAGAACATCTTCACCCCACACCCATGCTCCCCACCCAAAGTGCGAACTCCAATTTATTCCCCTAGGCCAGAAGCCATGGTATTACAAACACTCCTGGTTCAGTATGTAATCAGCTCCATCTTAGTTTCCAGTCCCATCTGGATTACCACCACGCTAGTGACAGTGAATCACCGGGGAAACAGCACTGTGCCTGTGTGTGTGACAGGAATTATGCCCTTAACTACTTCCTCATTTTATAAAGTTATCTTACAGTTAAGACTGTTTCAGTAAGTATTCTAAAACAATATATTTTGTATAATAACTTAAAATAGGCACATTTTCTGCACTTCATTCAACCTGAGGATCCAAAATTTTTGGCTTACAAAATTTTGTATTCAGTTATTTAAGAAGTGGGGGACAATCTTCATTGCGCTTTTTTGGGTAGAACATTTCTTTCAAAACATCTAGTTTCACTTTTTTGCTGCTATTTTACTAAAGCTTTGCCTTTTTTTCCATCAAGTTATAACAAACCTTTTTCAGAAACTAAAACCAAACTAATATCACACAGATTTCTACAAAATCTTTCTATAGGATAATGTAAGTGCCACTCCAAAAATCAGAAGTGATTACTCAACAATCCTGCTCCGGGATGTAATTTCAGTACTTCCATCAGACAGCAGACAACTTGTGGTTAGCCATTTATTTTGTATTCTTCCCTGGTGTTCCTGTGTGGTCTTGTCAGATGAGTCTATGGGAACACAAGCTGATGAAAAACACTCTACTTGCAACTGTACGTTTTGCATACCTTTCATTTCTTTTCTTCTGATATTACAAGATGAGTTATACCAAGCGCATCTCTCTAAGTGTTTATTGTGCAATAACAGTATACTAAATCAGAAAGTCTTGATCATATTCCCTTACTGCTACAAGCCACAGATGATACTGTACAGAGTCTGCACTCACCTAAGCCCTAACAGGCAGATCAGAGGAAACAGAGAGAGAAAAGGCTAGTGCTAAGTAGGTTTGCATTTTTACTGAAGAATGTGAACTACACACAAAAAGCCGAAAAAAAACCAAAAAAACCCAAGCAACAATGTTGAAACTTCCTGGTTAGAACTATCATTCATACTACAACACCATTTTCATGATGCACAACTACTTTAAAAAGTGCTAAGGAGAAGTCAAGGTTAGGCTGATTGCTCACTGTGGCAAACAGCAAAATAGGCTCCTCTGCCGGTCCTCACACTGCTTCCAGCTCTAACCATCCTTCCCACTCCGGTACCAAAATCAGTACTATGGAAAACAGGCTCTTCAGGCTCCGGCAGACATGCACAGCACAAAATGCAGTGACACTGTGTCATAGAGAAACAGAAAGCACTTGTTATGTCACATTCAAGCTTTGCCTCTATTTGAGAGAGGGACTCACAGTAGATGTATTAATACCACCTTCAGTTCACATATACACGCTGATGTTTGGCCTGCAGCTCTGAGAATAAGAAAAATTCAACAGCAAAGCATACCATGTTACAGTAAAACAATGTGTATTTAGCAAGCTAATCATTATAAATATACCTACTTCTGTTCAACAGCAAATTTTTTATACCTAAAAAAATTTGAATTAAGTTACTTTTACCTTCACCTTATTATTGTATCTATTTTCAAAGCTACTTCAATTACAGCCTCCAGACAGGATAACACCCTTGCCTGCCAGTCCAAACGGCCTCCACCTTTCTGTTTAGCTATTCTCATTCAAACATTAACCTCTGGTAGGAATGCAAGAAAATAGCCGTCTTGACAAATCACATCAATTCCAGTCACTGACCAGTGCAGGCTGCTACCAACTGGGAGCCCTGTGTGCTCCCACCCAGCCAGGAAAAAGTTTGTTGCTGCTGGCCTGAGGCTTGGAACTTCAGTTCCTCTCCTCTGCCATGTGAACGAACCAGGATAATGTAAAATGGCTTAAGCACAAGGATCACATTCAGCTACAAGATCTAAAGCTTTTGTGAAAATGGAAATCAAACACAATAGACATTTATAAAGTTATTATACAGTGCCTGCTCTGTAGCTGATTAACTTGCTCACTCACCCAAGGACAAATAGTTAAACTATTATGTTGGGAAAAACAATTACATAAAACGCAACTGTTACTTAACTCAATTGATCTGCTCCTTCCTTGTAGCTCAAAATAACGATTCACTTTAAATTTCCAAATAGCTATCCTATATACTTCGCTAACACTAAAATCAGGATCTCTTCTCACAGTGAGTAAAGAAAAACTCAATAAAACTTAAGTTGAATTTGACTTTCATGATCCTTTTTAAAGACCCAAAGAATCCACTTTAAACCCTGAAGTCCTCCTTCTAACAATTAGGAAACTCCACAAACCCATACTCTTCTATCAAATACTCCCCAATCTCATCAGTATCACTTCATCAGGACTCCTCAGTTTCCATTACACCAAGGGTACTTCCATATTAGCGCACTGGAATAGTACTCCATTCTCTCCCCCTTAATAAAAGAGAATAATAAGAGTTTCCTTAAAAGCATTCATAATTTTTAATCTATTGTAGCTTAGATTTCTTTTCTTGCACTTTTAGAGGATGTAATTCATTATCACAATAGCTACTGCTCCCTCTGCCCTCCAGAAAAGAAGAAAACATTCCTAGAGCAGATTATTGAAACAAAACAAATTTCTAGATCGCAGAAATTTACGGAAGGAACAGTTCCATGGTGCACTTGCCAAAACCCGGAACCATTTCATGGGAATGTACAACAAAATACAAGTGAGACTAGAGAACCCTCGTTTCAAAGGCTCATCCTGGTTCTGATGTCCACTTGTTCTGGTCTCTTTTCTATTGCACATCACGTAGTGTATCAATATTGCTACTGAAAACAAATAAAACTCCTTAAGTATCTTCACTGCCTTGATGCGCTTGTTCGCAGACCTGCTGACAAGGCATATCTGCAGGCTGCTATTTTTATAAACGTTGCAAAGAGAAAACACAAATGCTGGGTTTTCAAGACTTGAGGTGTATCTCTGAAGGTCCGTTAATCAAGAAGAGGTAATCTTTCAAAAGAAACCTACTCAGTCTCAGTCTATCCAAAAGTATCAGTCAGCAGGTACTCATCACTCAACAGGTTTCACTCAAAATGCCAGGACAATCAGAAGTTTTACTTTTCAGGCTGTTTCATCTGGCAAAGTAGGCTTCTTTACAAGCAACAAGCCATTTGACAAAACCAAGCAACTGAGAGCAAGCAGCAACACTGCAGGATTGGGCAAATACAACCTGCCTACAGTTGGCTATTCAAGATTTGTGTATGTTGGCTCTTTAGTATTATGTGGCTTTCTTCATATAATGCAGCTCAGGACAGGAAAACCTGTAAAACCTGTAAAATTTTCAGTCTTTGTTGCTCAACCTGATACTACATATCGGTGTAGCCCTTGCCCTCTCCTTTACAGCAAACGTACAGTTTCCAAAAGAGAACCCACTTTTCCACGGACACATAAAACGTTATTGACCAAACTACAATCAGAACATCCCCTGTTCTCCTGAGCAAAAGCATAGACAAGAGGAAGGGAACGAGAGAAGAACTGCCTCCTGCTAAACACTCTTTTGGCAAAAATTTATAATCCCTTAATTTTGCCATTCAAACAAACCTGATGCCTGGAGCCATAAGGAGCCTAGCGCCTGTATGCTTGTCTTGTTTGTTAATTTTCATTACACACAAGGCTTTAAGGCAGTGTAATTGTTTATAGGCTGCAACCCTCAGCGGCAGAGAAACCACAAGGAATTCTCAGATGTGATTACAGTCTTACAAGTTAAAAGCATTACTTCAGAAACATCGGCATATGAAATGGGTTGAACCGCTGAGGAATGAACATACCTTGGTTTGTCCACCAGCCAACTCTCCAGATGAGCTGTTGTCAGCCTGGTTTAAACAAAGGGTTGCTTTAATTAGTGAAATATTACTAACTGACAGGGCAAATTCCAAAAATACTTCACTACAATTAGAAATGTTTCCCCCCCCCCCATTAAAACAACTTTTAAATAGCTTTTAACCCCTACACGGCCACATGGGTGTGCTCTAAGTATATCCATTTCTCCTCTGCACGTCAAACTACTGTTAAGTAAGCAATAAAAATATTTCCCAAAGCATCTGAAAAGGCTTCCCAGTATTATTACCAGAGGATCAAGGTAACATTTCATTTCAGTCCTGTTTCAGATCACCGTGGAACTGAAGTTTTTCCAGCCTAGCTCTGCACTGAGCGTAACGAGGAGGGGAAATGCATAAAGGAAAGCAAAATGCAAATGACTGTTCAAACCAGTTTTCATTTCAGGTTCAGTTCAATTCACAGCTTGTTACTCTACTGACTGTAGGCATCATCTTCCCCTGGCTGCCATTAATTTTCCATCTTTTCACTTTCTAGAAACTGTTCAATTCTTCTACCACCACGCACCCATGAGACTCCAGCCCGTTCCCACGCATCCCCCGGCATGTTGTGTTTTCGCATGATAGCAACTTGAACTGAGTAAATCAAAATCTACCGCTGACAGAACAGGTAGTACGGCATCAATACTAGTGCAGATCTTTTTAAACAAAAAAATATCATTTTGCAAGCAAATAAAGGGTAGAGCTTAGGATTTTTTTCTTAGAACAAGTGATTAAATCCTTTAAAGTTAAGGCAAACCAAACCCTGAGATTTAGCAACCTGAACTACTGTACTCTATACACTTAAGCAGACAAATTAATATTTTCTATGCAGAACACACACATACACACAAGATATTAATTGTATAATGCCTGTACAAAAACATATAGATGCCCTTTTTGTTCTTACTGCTTGCATGTGCCACGGGTACAGACAGATGCCTTCAGACTAAATGAAGTCTTTTCAAAATGACATTTTGCAGAAAACTTAAGATCTTTCTATTTCTCTGCCTCACTGGAGCACGGCTGTGTTTAACTGCCTCCTGTGACTGAATGTGGTCACAGAAGCATCCTCCATGAAAAGGACTGCTTATAGACTTCTTGGTTTATGGGAGGTATTCCCCAAACCTAAGGCTCCCTGAACTGAGATGTGATTCATGCAACTCAGTGCTCCAGCGACCCCAGTTCCTTAGCAGGAAAGGTGACCCTGCGAGGTCATTTAAGTGACAATTTCTGGCATAATCAGACTACCTGGAATTTAGACTTACACTTAAAGTTGTCCAACTAATGCTATTATTTATAGCAGCCACAATTTCTACGTATTACAGCCAACACGAGCTAGCGTACCTTATAACCCACAGCAAGTGCTTGCTTACACCATGACCTTCTGCTATGACTTCCTCTTCACTGTTGACTGATCTAAATCTAGAAGCAAATATTTCCACAGACAGCAACACGCAATCATCCTCCAAGGACCTCCAAAGATCCTCATGTAATAAGTCCCCATACCTAACACAGTTCTCAAAAAAATCATTTCTGCAGCTATTACACAGTTGATTTTCTTTCACTCGCTCAGCCTCCTTTAGTCATTAGCTTCTTCTGTTCAAGAGACATTTGTTAAGAAAAAAATTAAATTATTAGGAACCACTTAACACCCATGTAAAATAGTGGGATTTGAAGGGGGTTTTTTTCTTTTCTTTTTTTTTTTTTTTTTTAATACAAACATATCACCTGCAAAGGTCAAACGCAGGACCTCTCAGACATTAAAAAAAAACCCAAACATGCTTTACTATGCTCACTTTGGCAGCACATACACTAAAATTGAAAGGATACAGAGAAGATTAGCATTGCCCCTGTGCAAGGATGACACACAAACTCATGAATCGTTCCACATTTTTTTTGAAGGACACTGAAGTGCTGGAGCGTGTCCAGAGGAGAGCCACCAAGCTGGGGAGGGGTCTGGAGAACAAGTCNGGAAGAATGACTTTCCTGAGAGGGTGGTCAGGCACTGGAACGGCCTGCCCAGGGAGGTGGTGGAGTCACCATCCCTGGGGGTATTTAAGAGACAAGTAGATGCTCCAGTGGCATGCGCTAGTGGCCGAGACTGTAAGTGAGAGAGTGTGTGTGTATATGTGTGTGCGCGTGTGTTGGACACGGTGATCTCAGAGGTCCTCTCAAACCGTGATAATTCTGTGATTCTGGTTTACTCATATTCAACTTCAAATACACAAACTGCTGCCACCAGGGGCCCAGCTACCAGCTCATGACAAAAAGTTACCTTGAGTTTAGGGGGATTAAACTGCCACCACAGTTTCTTATAAAAACGTCTCTGTGAGGTGGGTGAGAAGGGTCCTTGTACTCTTTTCTTTAGAAGCCCGAGGCAGCCAGAGTGAGCCACCAACTACAAAAGCAGAGAGACACAGGCACAGTGTTGCATCTGATCAGAACTGAGGACAGACTGCAATTATGCATCCTGGAACACGGCCAGACCCCTTGGTCAATCACATTTATGAACAAGATGCTGTGAAACCTTAAAATAACTAAACAGAAAACCGCAACACTCCAAGCCAAAGCAAGCCCCTAAAATCTTTAGATGTAGATGTGTAAGCAACACAGGGAAAAATTCCACTAAATAAATACTATGAGCCTATGCCAGAACTCTTGTTGTTACGTGCTGCTATTTTCTGTCTTGAACAAGAAATAAAATCTTCACTTGTGACATGATATACCCTCACGGAGACAAGAAGCTCCAAACAACACATGCGCACACATACACCTTTCCAAAGCATCTTCTGGGGTACGGGAAGATGTAGGAGATCAAATCGCGCTGTAACCTGTCCAGTGCTATCCTACCTGCAGGATAAGCACCTAAACAGAATACTGAGAAAATCCAGTGGGAAGAAAATCCTGATACTTTTAGAAAATCTTGACTTAAAATAGCAAGTTGAGAAGAGGCAGGGCAGTACAAGTTCAACAGAACACAAGTTTAGCAATCTTTAGGAAGTGTGGTTGAGAAACAAGGCATAATATTTTGATGTCACCAAACCCTTGCCTACTTTCAGGTCACTGCAATACAAATAATAATTCCCACTTGTATTTACCATGTCTGAAGTTGAAATAAACATGAAAACCTAATGATGTTCATGACAGTGTTCAACTATTGTGTATTCCCAATATAGAGAACTTCCCTAAGCTCTCTGAGGTTTCTGTGCAGTACCCACGTCCTACAGACAACCACATGAACGCGCATGGAGGCACAAGGGAGGCTGAGAGCGCTACTGAGCAATTTTACTTCCCTCATCCTGCAGAATACATGGTGTTCTGCACGCAAACACAGATGGATTAGCAGTCGTTTCTTCAAGAATCACAGCTTAAATAAGGGTTGTGTGGCCCTTCTACCCATCTACGTTTTTCTTGCATTCCCTCTACCTAGTTTGGAGCTCCAGCTCAGCAGACAGAGAAAACTTTCCTGCAGGCAAGAATGAACAATCTCTCCCCAATTACAGAGCCATGTGTGGGCTATGAGCAATTTTCCAAACATAAAAGGAAGGAGGGAATTTGCTATCCATATATTAACAAGCTAAAACAAGCCAACTTGCAGATGGAAAGGATCAAAGTGTCTGAGTCACCTCAAAATTAATCCCCTCCAGGAATGTTCACCACCTCCCCCCACCACACACATACAGACACTATGTCCCCCCAGTCCTTCCCAGAGCAAAAAGTCAAGCTCAAAGAATGCATCTAGCTCTTTTAGATTAATATGATGCTCCCCAGAATACACACACCCTATTTTTCTCTTTGAAAGACTATGTTCTTCACCCTTCCCCCTCCTTCCCATTCACATGCAGATAGCTGAGACAATTTTCATGCTTCACCAAAAATACTCACTGAAGGTTCAGGTTGGAAATGACACCTGCATCACACAGAGATATGACTGTCTTTTCCAAATGCCAAAACAGCAAAAGTAATTTTTATCACTGTAATGCAGACTCTTTGACTCAAATTTGCCTTATAAACAGGAAAAAGTGAATGTGAGAAGCTAAAGATACTAGGAAAAACAAAAATACACATTATGAGAGGTAGTTCTTCTAGTATTTCCAGGATGTTATTCACATTTGAGCTGCCACTGTTCAACGGTATTTTACACAATACCTTAGTTAGATGTCAAAAGGGCGTCTGTGATGTCAAAACTCTTCTAAAACCTGTCTCTTAGGTAAGCTGAAAACTATCATGATTTAGAAAGGGCCCGAAGAAAGATTCTTGTTCTGCTACAGTATGGGCATAAAAACCAGAAGCAACATTCTTCCCAAAAAAGCCTAAAGAAGCTGTTAGCATGAACAGCCAAGATTTATTCCTACAGAAGCATCAAAATTCCCATTTTTCACCAAAAAAGAAAAAGCGTTAGAAACGGTAAATCTAGTAGCTGATGGGGTTGGTAAGAGCTACAACAGTAACATTAATTCAGCCAGTTCTGACCAAATCAGAATAGTGGCCGGATTAAGGAATCAATCGGAGTTGACTACTGGGCTACAAGGCTATTTGGGAGTTCACACGCGAATCTATCCCGCCGTAACCCGTGTTAGATCCATCAGCTCTACTACACTGAGGAGCGCGCCATTTGGGAGACTGCCACGATCCAAAACGACGTGGCTCACTGACAAGCAACATCAGTTGCTCCAACAACTTAGGAAACAACACGAGCTGTGCCAGGCAGCGTTAACAGGAAGGAAGTGATACACTGGGAACAGGGGCTTAACTTCTGAATTCCACCTGCTAAATCCATCCTTGGGCTTTGAAGTTCTCTCATTTCATTACCATTCACAAGTTTGCCACTGCCTCCTTTGCAGAGAGGCTATACATAAAATCAGATAAAAGGGAGCTAAGGCACAAACCATTTCAGCTACCAAGCTGCCAGCTGGATCTTGGAAGTGTCAGAAGCTCCCTGCCTCACCACAGACCTCTGGGGAAACATGGACATTTGGGTTAATTTTTTTCATGCAGCTGTGCACCGTCTCTAAAATTGAGATACCAGGTTTTTTAAGATTGGGATGACATGCAGCTAAGTAACTTTGAGAAGGATCACAAGCTGTCCAGATACCGCAGCAACATGTGATGTAACAGACAGGAAGGAATGTGAATATATTTGTGCATGAATATACATGAAATGTCCCCAGCAATTCCGCTTCCCTACACCTATAACAGAAAGTTAGCAATAAAGGAGGAGGTACTCAGGGGTCTCTAAAATTCCATCACAATTTTAGAAGCACTGCTGTGTATACGAACACCAGAATTAATAAAACAAAGAAGTGTGGGTTTTTCTTCAGTGACCTAGGATATTTCTCTTTCCCTTTAGAAAGTTTCAGTCATTTGGTAAAGAAACAAATCTGTATACAGCTATTCACTATCAATCAATAGTCTCGTTGCTACAGCATAGGTAACTACTAGAACACGGCACACCTTAAAAAAAAAATAATATTCAACTACAAATAATGAAGAGAAATACAAAATGAATCTTGAAGTACTTCACCACCTGGTATAGACCTTATAGTCAAATAATGTCTTATTCTTCAGAGTATCTTGCTGAAGTCTGTATGTGTAAACTTCATCCGACATTGCCCCCACCCCCAACTTATACATTAAAAATGCATCAGCCTAAAAATAAAATCTTGATTCCTAGCAAGAGACAAATAACTAAAGGAGCCAAAACACAATCAAGAAATGGTCTTTTTGCTCCTGAAGTACCAACCAGTCTGGGTTAAAAAAAACCACGTAACTCAGGCCTGCCAATTCCTAATCTCCATCAATGCAAAGCCGTAACAGCATACATAGACTCTGCAGCCCCACAGCGATCACAGCTTTTGCATTTCCCAGGAACTCTACATTCAAAGACCTATGCAGGTCAAAAATGCCACCCCAGAAATGCTCTTTTCATTCTTCTCCAGGCCTTTTCATACCACTTTTAAGCAGGAATATTTTCATTATTCCTCTGCTTTCCCACTGACTGTGTCCCTCCTGAATACCTTTTCTCTTGCCGAATGCTGCTCAGCAATAATTACAATACCTAGGAAATTGCCTGTGCCTCCAGGAAACATCCCTAAATCTGTGAAATCCTCAGTTTGTATTCTTCTAACCTCAGTCAGGTAAATTCACACTTTTCCCAATCATTAAATTTCTTCATGAACTAATGGATCCCACTACACCTGAAATGCGTCATTATCTCAGCCATACACACCGAAGTTGTACCTCATGTGAGCAAAACACTTTTCTTTCAGAAAGTGCAAAACTTCAGTTCTGAATACAGTAAGTCAGAGTTGCTTGAATTAAAACTCCCAAATCTATTAGCATGCACAGCAAATTTCATGGCCATGGTAAACAACTTGGTGTCATTAAGAAATAAATGGAGCAAGCTCACCACTCTTTTGAGAGCTGTCAAAAAATAGTTAATGACTCATAGGAAAACCTTGATTTGCCCCGCACACATGCTTCATTTCCCTCACCACTTCAAGTACAACGAAGTGAAAAATTCTCCCTACTTGAACACTCCCGCTCTATTTTGAAATGTTTTTACCTTCTCAGCTCTACAGGTCTTCAGAGCACGTACTCACTAGGGAACAACTACAGATAACTGTAACAGCACCCACAGGGGTAAGCCGGAGCAAGTGAACAGAATGACCCAAAACCATTAATACAGGCAATGCTGCCTCTAAAAGCAAACTGTAAAAGAAGCATCCATTTCCCTGAAAGGCTTGAAGGAGAAAGAAATTGTTCCAGGTTGCCCAGGAAAGGTATGACGTTGGTGATACTCAGAGGGCAAAGCCGAGGAACTCGACTCAGAGCTCACGAGTGCCATCAGGGAAGAGAAACCGCATTTTCTTACTGGCAGTGGTCTGATTCTCAAGAGTGATGAGGCCCTCCAGCTCTCAGGTCTTCCTAAACTCCGAGCTCAAAAGGAACCATGAGGGCTCTCTGCCCCTTTAGAGCTTGCCCACCCCTACCAGGGGCCTGTCCTTCCTTTCCCCACAGCGGCAGCACCCGCAGCCCCGCTCCCAGCACAGGAGGCACAACTCCCCCCAGGTAAGCAACAGGAACAACTGTGGCAGATGACACTTGAGAACCTGAGGTTGCTTTGCAAGGGGTAGAAACGATTATCACCTTCAAAAACTCAGAAAGTGGATCTTGAGGAGGCTAAGTGTCAAACTCTCCCACTGGGTATCATTTTGCATTTCAAGCTGTGTTACTGATGGCAGTATCAGCACGAGTCGGTGACATGGAGAACTGGTGACACTAAAGTCTGCTTTGCTTGAATTTCAGTCCTGTGCTGCAAGCATTAGTCACCCCATTCTTTAAACACAAAATAAAACCCAATCCAAAAAAAAAAATCTATTAAAAAGAAGAAAAGCCATTGCTCACATTTCACACCACATCTGCCTAACCAGAGCTCGGTTTTCCATTACGCAGAATAATTATGTTTTCATAGAATCTTACACCTGCAAAGAACACAGTTTCACTGAAAAGCACATGGATAAGGCACTAACCAGCTCAATTTGGTGCTTATATGAAGTGTTAATTCATTAAATCAGGGATGACAAGGTGCTTTCCCCTCCTCAAATGAGCCCAAGCCATTAAAAAACAATTCTCAAAGATACTTTTGATTATTTATCAGGTCCTTCTGGCAACACATTTCTTTAGCCACATGATCACTGACTATTTTAATACTACTATCTTAAACTAGATGATGAAAGTCCTGGTTTACCCCAGGAGTATTGTTCTGCACTCGCGGACTCCAGATGTCACAGCTGAACATACCCACTCTTTCCCAATTCGCTCCCTGATTTTGTTTCTTGGGGAGTAGCACGCTACCTCCCGCAGGCCATAATCAAAGTTGGGGAGCCTCATGACCTAGTCCGAGCCACTGCTTGAAGAAGAGTCCAGGTTTACCAAGAGAAAAAAAAAAATCGAAAAAAAAAAATCACAAACGAAGCACATCCCGTGAAGCAGCACAGAAGTAAAAGCACAGTACTGAATAGAAAATGCAAAACTTCTAAGACTCAAAAGGCAAGAACTCTGTGGAAGAAAATTAAGTTTCCAGCCAGACTTCAACCTATTTCTTCCCCTGCCCCATCATTAAATATGTGTTTCAAGTTGCTTAACTTAAAATTGACAGACAAATCTAACATTGGAGCCTACACACTTTTGTGTATGCTTCTGTACAGCACACAGAGGCATGACAGGATAGCTCCAAAATATTTTAAGTAACCACAGCATACAAGACAGAAAGAAGTTAGACAAGTAAAGGAATACTGGCATCCATAAAAATCCTGCAGAACATGGAAAGCTCTCCAAATAATGCAGGACAGCTGGATTTGAGCTGTAGCAAGGCCATCGCTGACTATCTGCGGAAAGGGAACAACTGCAAGATTATAAAAAGGACAAAACATAGAACTTTCTTGAAAATGACTACAGAATTATTGTCAGTTTCTTCTTTCCAGGGTAGAAACTTATCAAGAAAGCCTCTGAGGCTTGCCAATATTTAGTTTTCATATTTTATTAACAGACTGAAGACGAATTTCTAAAACGGGTGTATCGCTGATATTTAAAAGAATATAATTTTGCTTTCAACAAACCATAATCAGAGAAGAGCAGCTAAAATAGAATAGCAGCTTTTTAGATGCTTATAACTTTACAGCTCAAAACAAATCCAGTATTTGGACTAGACAAGAGAAAACAGAGAGGAAATTTAAGAACCATATTAATAACAAACACAGTGTTTTGACTGAAATCTATTAATTTAAAAATTTCTTACTTAAAACCCAGTCTATTACTAAAAGCATACATCCTCCCCAGCGTTTGATCTTAAACACCCTAATCTATTGAAGCTATCATTGGAAATGCCAGGTTTCCCAGAAGCTACAATAATAGGTTATAAATTGTACTTGACTTTTCATCTTCCAAATCAAATCTGTCTCAACTGAAAATGAACATAATTCTGAAGGCTGAGAGTTGCTGACAGCTGCAAGAATAAGTGAATGGCTGCAAAAAAGATAGCACACCTCAGGAAAGGCTTATTTTTAATTAGTGAGATACCTTGTGTTCATAAGGAAATGTTTTCGGAGTTTTTTCAAACACAAATTAAATTGATTACATACTAAAATCAACAGCAATGAATTTAACCATAAAACTAGTCAGGTTCCAGGCTCTCACTTCTTGACCATAGCAACAGGCTGCGTGTTTATGAATTAAAATCAGATAATAACTGCTTCATCAAACCCAAAGGGAACAGTCTGTTACTGAAATTCAGGCAGCTGAAATTTCTTCATTTTTTTATATATATATAAAATTTTTAAAATGCAAATTAGTCATAACCTGGCAAAAGTACAATGTCAACAATTCCTAAAAAATTACATTTGGGTTGCAAACACTATAGAAAGGCCCAGACAGACCAGGTAAATAAAACCTAACACATACGTTCAGGAAATAGCATGTTCCCAGACGTACAAGCACACAATACCTACAAAGATATTCTTCGTTCTCATAGTTACTATTTTCAGGACACTAACTGCCAGAAAAGCATCCTGTAACAAGCCACTATAGCCTATTAATCACTGAAGCTCGAAAAAGCAAAAGCTTGGATGCACACGAGTTGTGTTTCCATGAGTAATTTCTTTACTCTTTGGGGAAAACTCACATTATGCTATGGAGCACAGACGATGTCTCTTCATGAGCCCCAGGAAAGGCAGAAGGGTGCCCACAATGTGGTACGGAGCCTAACACCGATAGAGCTCCATGTTACAAAGCACCCATCTCCAGAAGAAACCTCTAATCAAGTAATCTATTAGCTTGTGGTTGGTATCAAACAGGCAGGAATCACAGAATTACAGAATGATACGGGGTTGGAAGGGACCTCTGGAGATCACCTAGTCCAACCCCCTTCCAGAGCAGGTCCACCCAGAGCAGGCTGCACAGGAACAGAACCAGGTGGGTTTGGAATGTCTCCAGAGAAGGAGACTGAATGGAACCTTGAGCTATGGAATGCTGGAGCTATGCCTGACTAGGGCACATCTCAGTCTCTCCTGGTACTTCATATTAAAGCACCAAAGCAGGAACGGGAGAGTCTGCACGCACAGGAGGGAAGGAGGGAAGAGCATAGGACCTCTCAGCCAGTACACTGTCCTGTGGCGTGGAAGGCTCAGGTTGAAGCCTCCGCTCTCCTTGGCTTCCACATTGCAGACGAGCACCCCAAACACAGTGCTACAGCATCTCCCTCCTCCTGGCTCCCTGAATACCGGATTATTTACTACAACGGCCCAGTCTCAGATCCCAAACCCAACTTTTCTCTCTCCCTCCTTCCCAGTGGGATGCCCTCAACCATCCTCACCCTCCCAACTACCAACCTCCCTGCCGGACACCAAGGAGTCACCTCCACCGACCACCGCCAATCCAGCTGCTGCCCTGAAACAAGAGGACTTCTGCCAGCCAGCACAGAGGGCTGAGCCACCGACACTGCAGCTGCCAGAGGACGGAAGGACGAGGCGGCAGACACTTCTGCAAGGACCAGAAGCCCCAGCAGCAGCCTGAGGCCGAGCAGCAGGCTGGAAGGAGGTGCAGAAGGCAGCACACAGCTGTCTGGGGCCTCCTCATCCCCGCCAGAGAAAAGGTGGCAAGCCAGATGGAAGTGTCCCCTGGGCCACCTTCAACTGCAGCCACCTGCTGAAGCACCAAAACAGAAACCTGAGAGCAGAAAAAAGCCTCAAAATATATTAATGGGGATGAACGCAGGTGATTAGGCCACAAAAAATGTCCAAATTTAGCAACAAAGAAGCCTTGAAAAAACATGAAGTTTTTCTCTGCCAGGTTTTCATGCTGAAAGACAGAAAGTGCAACATGCTTAGGTTCATTTATTGGTGCAAAAAAACCCTGCTAGAGGAAATATTTCTGCAGAGACCCCTATATCCAACAAGATAATATTATGCAAATGTAAAAAGCCCTCATCAAATTACACCCTAGTGGCTTCTTTTTTCACCCTGCCTTCTCAAATGAATTTTAGTAGTACTAACTGCAGAAAAAGGGCAAGTATAGAAAGACCTATGGAAGAAGGAAGCCAACCCATTTGACTAAAAAGACAGCTGTAAATACACTTCCAGAACGAGTGGGAATGAGCTTACAGAACACACATCCTGAGAAACGGCAGGCAAAGGACAAGAGGGCAGGATGGTATCTTTAAAGTTTTATATATGGTCTAAAGTTTTTTTTTCCAACACAAGAAAGAACTACAAATTTATTTACATTGCAGGATTCCACAGTTCACATAACTAAAATTACCTTCTTCAAGAACAGCATTTTAATTGAAAGTAGAAACTTAAGTCTGCAGGTTAAATCATGATCACTCACTATTTCACTCTGTCCACAAGCATACAGCTTTCGACAAACTGTGAGGGGAAAAAAATGATCCCAATTCTACATTTTTTGTTTGTTTCTGTGGTTAAGGCTTGAAAGGTATCAGCATCACGTTTGTCATTCAGTAATTCAGTGCAAGAATGATAGATTAAATAAAAAAAGCTAACCTCCAGAAGTGCCTCCTGAATATGTAAACCTAATAGAGAATGGCGGTGTACAGAGAGCAGTCTTTCTCATTCCCCAAAAATCAAATATATGCATTCCTAAACGGATTAAGATCCTCTTTCTGCCATTCCCAAAGCTAAGAGAGTGTCTATATAGCTTAAGGAACTAAAAAGACATAACAGCATCAGCATCTTCTCTTCCTCTGTCTCCAAGGCTGCTTAATTTCCTCAGATCTTTCCCAGCAGAGGTGCACTGGCAGCAGGCTGTGTCACCACACCTGTCCATTACATTACTGCAAATCAATCTGTCACCATATGCCTCAAGCAGTTCCTTATCTCAGTCCTGTTATCACACAGGTCTGTACCCACAGGGTAGTCAGACAGTAACAGGGGCGGGGAAAAAAAAAAGAAAAAAGAAAGGTGAAGACCTAGTTCCCCAGGAAAGCAAGGCAACGTTAATTTCCTATCGCTGGCAGATGACTGCAGCAGCCCCTGCAGGCTATGGAAACTCTGCCTTCAATACATCAAGCACAGAACAGCTATACCCCCTTCCTGAACTTAAGGAGTCCTGAGCCTGCGAGTCCAGTTGCATCCTTAAACTATGCAGGGAAGAAAAAAAAAAAAGCAACTTTAAAAGCACAGTTACGTGGTGAAATACATCAATACAGGAGACCACCTAACCACGTAGGGAAAAAATGGAGCGGGGGCGCTTACACACATGAAGTGCCTTTCCATCATCACTGCAGACTCTCCCCCGCCGCCATAAAGATGGTAAGAAACCCTCCTCCCTCTCTCACTTATCAGATGTAGTTTATTATGTTTATTCTGCCATTCCAAGCACTGCACTAAAGCATTAATTTTGAAAGCCAAAAGGAATACAATGAGGTACACTCCTCTCAGCATGCTAGGGGTGCTGCAAGGTGGCAAACTGCTCTGTCCCCAGGTGCCCAGGAAATGTCACCTTCCAGGCTGCTTCTCTGAAACTCAGGTTTCATTCACCACCAAATGGCAGGCCTCACTCCGGGGACACTTTTTGGCTTGCCAAAACTTTAATATTGTCAAACTTTGACATTTCCAGGATGCTTGCTTCTCCCCACCTGATCCTCTACCTCTCACTAAAATAATTTGCTGCTAAACACCTGTGGAGGCCTACTGTGTAAGGAACAATTGAGCAGGGACCTAACTGACTATCAGAGAGGCTCTACAGTCACCTGGCTTGCTTCTAGCCTTCCAGCCACAAAGGTGGAAAAAAACACCCAAAACCAACAAAAAACCCCACCCAAGAACAACAGGAAAAAAAATGCCTGAAGCACTAACTCACTCCCTGTCCCTCACCTCTCCTATGACACACATCTTCCTTCATGGTTGGAGAGTCTCCATCAAGATGGATTTTCCAAGAGAAGGTTCTTCAGCAATAGCTCAAGTGTGAAGTTGATACCTAAAAAACTCTCGTTGAGATTTGGTAACTTCCTTGGGCTACAAAGATGATGAGGGGCCTGGAGCATCCCTCTTACAAGGAGACGCTGAGGGACTTGGGCCTTTTTAGTCTGGAGAAGACTGAGGGGGGATCTGATCAATGCTTATAAATACTTAAAGGGAGGGTGTCAAGAGGACGGGGCCGGTCTTTTTTCAGTGGTGCCCAGGGACAGGACAAGAGGAAATGGGCACAAACTTGAATATAAGTTCCATCTCAACATGAGGAGGAACTTCTTTCCTGTGAGGGTGGCAGAGCCCTGCAAGAGGCTGCCCAGGGAGGTGGTGGGGTCTCCTTCTCTGGAGACATTTAAACCTCACCTGGACACGTTCCTGTGGGACCTGCTCTGGGTGGACCTGCTTTGGCAGGGGGTTGAACTAGATGATCTCCAGAGGTCCCCTCCAACCCCGTATCGTTCTGTGATTCTGGTTACTTTTAGTCCTGTATTTGAGCCCTCTGCATGGAAGGCACAGGAGCTGAGGTTAACTTGACCTGCAAAGGTTCTTCTTCCCTCGGCTTCACTTCCTTGTTGCTGGTCAGCTTTAGCCTCCCCCTCCACCTCGGTGCTACAAAGGCCCGACATTTCTGACTGATAAACAACAGGAATTGCTCCATAGTGCTATTTCACTCAAGCAATTCATTTTTATTCTTAAACCATCAACAAGAGGTAAAGGAGTACCTTACTTAGCATCTGAATAAGCACTCCCACTGTGATCTTCCCACCTGAGAATTAGGGATCAGACTATCCATGTGATATCTGAGGTTGCACTTAAAGGGCAAAAGCGTGGCAAAGCTGTACCTACAGAAATACATAGCATATTTCGTATCACAAGAACATAACGACAAACCATAATGTGCAAGCCCGTTTAGTGGTTTTTTTTCTTTACCCCAAAAAAAGAAAGCTGTACATTTCTGACAATTTTTGTGAAGCAAATGGATAAGGTACATTCACCCCTCATTAATACGGTAGGAATCATGCATTCTCAATAATAAGGATCAAGATATTCTTCCAGAAAGCAAACGAGTTAACAATTTAATTCTCCATCTGGCAGCCAGAAAAACACCACTAGAAATTCTCACTAAAAATTAAACAGAACTCTAAACCCTAAAATTAAATGCCTAACGAACCATTACACTTCTTGTAGCATGTTTAGTGATTTCTAGATTAATTTCCTTGTATTGCAAATGTTTGACCACATTTGGTTTTCCTTCATTACACTTGTTCTGCAATTTTAACACTGCTTGCTATTTTGGTTACCATCTTTGTTTTTGTTAAAACATGTTTAGGAGACACACAAGTAATTATACTAATGTTTTACTCAAATAAGCCTCACTGATCTCTTCA
Source organism: Arenaria interpres (assembly GCA_013399435.1). Taxonomy (NCBI): domain Eukaryota; kingdom Metazoa; phylum Chordata; class Aves; order Charadriiformes; family Scolopacidae; genus Arenaria; species Arenaria interpres. The sequence continues at coordinate 20,046 of VXAK01020796.1, forward strand.
AAATACCACCTCATTCTCCACCATTTTGGTCATTTACAGAGAAAGAAAGACACGAAAGAGATGAAGAAACTCTCCATCACCTTTGTCAGATGCAAAAGAAATTGCTGTATTCCTCTAATCTTCTGCACTATTATATCACTATCTCAGCGACACATCTTCTGCCAGCCATAAAGCTTATGGTCAAAGAGAGATAAGCCTCACACGAGAGATGGACTCGCAGGCCACTCTGCAAGCAGCACAGCCAAAGAACAGGCAACAGGGATCTTCTTCTCTGTTCCAGCTATAAATATTTTCTGCATGACCAGGAAACAAGAGCAGGCCAAAGAAGGTAACACCAACTACAACGATATCCCAAAATATCACAGTTGTTCAGTAAAACAAAGTGTGAGCTGCAGAAGAGTAGTCTGGATTAAGTCAGAGATTGCAAGGAAGACTTGCTTAAACCACTTGTGTAGGTGCCAAAGGGAACAATCACTTGGAGAAAGCAGTGGCTGCATCTATGCTGAAATGAAATGGATTGTTTTAATTTAACTCACGGAAAACTCTTGGCAATGCAGCACTGATTTGTGAGCACCTGTATATAAAACAAATTAAATGACTAATTAAGCCTTCCAATAAACATTAGTTATTAGAAGCAAACAATTTAATTATGACAATCAAAACCACCCTTTTGGGTATACAGGATGAAGAAGCTACAACTTCCAATACCTCAGAGGTTCTATTTCACAGCTTCAAAGTCATCAAGAATCTCTAGTTTCAGCAAAAGCCCCACTTGGCCTTCTAGACAATAAACTTGACTCACCAACTGCAGCAGTTTCTTTTAAAAATTAGCCAGCCTAAGACACGTGTAATCAGTCATGGTGTTGAACAGTATCCAGAAGTTTCCTATCAAACATCACGTAAAATAGACCCAAATTCTCATCTGCAAAGCTCCAGCCCTTGTGGCTCTCACCACTGTTTCATGCCTAGTGAAATGCCAAAAGCAAAAAAAAAAGGGGGGGCGGCGGGGGCATTTCAAATTACACAAAATACCATAATTATCACCTAATCCTAGGCTCGGAAATGGGACACTTGTTGAGGCACAACTCCTCGCTGCTCAGGAGGCCATTCTGACCTGGAGGACCGTGGCTCTGGAGCCGGAGCTCCTGATCAGCGCCAACGCCAAAAGCCGCCAGTGACCCGGGCAGTGGCCAGAAGACACCCAAAGGTCCTGAACCTCGGTTCTTCGTAAGGAGAATTTAAGAAAAGGATCAGTAGACAACTAGAGATTTTGGCCTTCCTGCGTGACAGCTGGCAGCTGTAGCCGGTGACAGCAAACCACTGCCAACAGCTGGGCACCGGCAGGCACCTGGATGGGCACCAAAGACCAGGAGGGATCTGGATGGGCACCAAAGGCACCGCCGCTTACGGCTGACCCGCAGCAGACGCGGGGCAGCGGCCGGGGGCAGCCCCCGCAGGGGCCGGCAGCG
>VXAK01020797.1:0-46261 GCA_013399435.1 Arenaria interpres
AGCAAACCCGCCTGTGGGGACCGCTCGGCCCTTGGCCCCCAGACCTTGGACGTTCGTGAGGGGAGGAATAAACTCCCGCTCCTGCCCGTCCCGCTGTGGCCTGAGGACGCCCAGTGGTGTCCCCCAAGAGGGACAACGGCTCCAACGGGCACCAACGGCCGCTGGTGACCGTTGGAGCCCGTTGGAGCCGTTGGTGACCGTTGGAAGGCAGGGGGCGCGCTCGAGCCGCACCCGCTCCCGCCCTCACAGAACCTTCCAGAGAGGCGAGGCGAGGGCGGCGGCGCGCTGTTGAGGTGAGCCGAAAAAGGGGCCGATTTTTAATATCTTTTTTGAGGAAAAAAGTTCTACCCCGAACCGAAAAACCCCGAGGGGAGCGCCGGCGGGGAGGGAGGGGAGGCTGTAAGGCGCAAAAGGAGCGTGAAATGGCGGCGGATAGAGGTGGGTGGGAAGGCAGGGTGCGGCCCGTGCTGTCGGGGAGTCGTTAGCGGTTCGTGAAGGAGCGTCAGTGTCGCGATACACAGCCCCGATAGCTGCGGGTGGAGGCTGGCGAGCCTCCGGAGCCGGGGCATGCCCTCCGGAGACAGGCCTCGCTTGTGGAAGGGTTTTCCCCGTTGTCCGCAGACGGGGTGATTTTCACGTCGTTGTCCTTCATGTAATTTCCTTTCGCTTTAAACGTAGTATCTAAAGTTGGCGGTAATTAGCCGGCCCCTTAAGCATGAGGGTCCGCTGTCAGAGTTAATCCAGGTCTGCGTTCATGACAGAAGCAACAAGTGGAAGTGCATGGAAGCCTAAGTATGTGGAAGTGGAGGATTTATGTTTGGGAAGGTCTGTCTGCCATCGCAGGGGAAAGAGATTTCCTCCGATTTGTGGAATCGGCAAGAACAAAAGAACCTGCCAAAGGGACAGAAATGCCGAGTTTCCGATTGCTGCCCTTTTCATAATGCGCGGGTTTTTGAGAAGGAGAGGGCAGAGGGGCTTTTGGGGTTATTGTCTGATTGTTGTTGGGTTTGTTTGTTTGGGTTTTTTTGTATTTTTTTTCGCTCTTGCCCCCCCCCCCCCCCCCCGAACTGCAGAAGCCTTTTAAGTTCGATACGTTGAAAAGGTGACATTGGTTTCCTTTAAAGTTTGACCTGTTAATTGTCTTTCTGTATGTTGTCATTTCTAAAGTGAGAGCTGTTTCTGAACGGCTGGATTTTCACGAGCTCTTTTCTGTTGTTAACAAACACTGTTTTTCGGGGCATAGGCCAGAATGATTAAAATCGCCCTGTCAAGTTTTGGGGTTTTTTTGTTTGTGCTTTTGTTCTTTTTTTTTAATGAGGTGATTCTGAAACCGGAAGTGGTAATCGATTTGAGCTGCAGTTCAGCTTGCGTTTAATTTTCCCGTGCTGGTATGGTATCTTTTGAAGTACTTTTCTCTGTGGTGGATGGAAGGAGCAAAGAACTGGGATATGTGGCACTTGAACTCTGCGATTGATTTTATGCATTATCTTTGACATCTACTGTATTGATGTTACGCCTTTTTACCTGTCTGTGAATAGTTTCAGCAGTTTTGAAGAGGTGTTACAATGTCTTAACAAAGGCTTTGAAAGTTTGCACAAATTACTCCTTGTTTGGAAATTACTGTTGTCTGTTATTTTAATAGTTTAATTATCCTGATGCAATGGTAGGTGAGTATCTGCGTTGGTCCTGCTGTTGAGAAATACAGATACTGGGTAAGTTATGCAATGTGGGCCAAGGGTTTGGTGTGTATCCTGTGTTTTCTTCTGTAGCAGTTTGATGTTTTCCTGACAGCCTTGCTTGGCTCTCCTTAGCAATCTTCATGCCTTGAAAATATGCAGGGGGTAGGTGGGGGATGCTGGATCGTCTTCTTTGATAAGGCCCAGGATTCCTTTAATAACAAGGCCTCTTTGTTGCAGACTGGTCCTTTGCTACATTGGTGTGGGAGTGGTGGAGTTTGAAATGAATGGTGTCACTAAATTAGTGACCACATCAGAAGTACTCCGGCCTGCACTGCTTCCAGACAAATTAAGCCGTGTGTCAAGGCGAGGTCATCTGGTGATCCGGGGAAGCCAGTTTAATATTATTCTTAGACCACAAGGAATTTCCACTTACTGTAAAGCTGTCAGGCAGTGTTCCCGCCCCCCAAATCAGCAGTTGGGACAGCAATTTTGTTCTCTGTGTGCACAGTGATACTGAGTTTTGGGGCACTGTGATGATACAGACTAATAATAATAGTAATAATGATCTGTTTGTGAGAGTTTTTACTGGAGCTAAAGCAGGTTAGGTGTGTCAAAGCCATGGACAGCTTTAAGGTCCTTTGTCAGGTCAAAGAGTATAATGAAGTTAAGGTTTACAGGAAACATTTGTTGTTCTCAATTAGCAGAGTCTAGTCACATCCTTACTCACCAACTCGTAGAGGCAGAGTGCCAGCCAGGTGGGTACAAAAGCATGTTGATTCTTGGAGTCCAAGATTAAACATGAAAGAAAGTACTAGCTGCTCAGTCGAGCAGTGAAAGTGTGACAGGTTTGGTTTGTGCGCTGTTTTCTGATGATGTATCCAGTTATTGAGAAGGCCATCAAATATGCTTTGTGTTGCCCCAGAGAGTGCTGGGAGCGGTCCTGAGCACAGCAGGAAAATAATGAAAGCCTGCCAGAAATGCACGTTCTTGGGCAGTTTTTGCAGTAGTTTGCATCACCTGATGCGGAGCTCTGACGTGTTGAATCAAGAGGTGGCATTGAATGTGTTTTCTAGGAGGTGAAAACAGTGCCCTGCACAGTGGGGGTAACTTCAGGGCATTCATATCACACTTTTTTAGCGTACAGGAGAGGATGTGTGGGAAAGCTGTAAACTGTCACCGAAAGGGAAGCTGCTCAGCAGTTTCTGAGCAGAACCTCTTCTGTATTGTGCAGAATGAGTAACTAACGGGCGTGTAAAGGTCCATGGATCAGGGAATCCTATTCTCCAAAGAGCAGCAGTAGCACGTCTCCCTACCCCAGCCTTTCCTCCACTGACTCCATGGAATTTGAGGGGGGAAGACATCTAGAGTCTTCTGCCTATGCTCTGTGTTATTGCAGTTACTGCTCTGTTCTTTGCAATGTTCTAAGTATGTCTCTTGTGTTCCTTTTGAGGATCTTGCACTGCAAAAAAGAGGTAATGGACATACTGAGCTAACCGGGGTCTTGGAGATCATGGAAGTAGTAGGAGCTGCGTGACAGTCCCCTTGGCAGGGCTGCCAAAGTGGGGTAGGGTCCATTATAAGTTACCTTAGGAAGGGCTGCATCCTCGGAAGAGCGACAGGGTGCAGGGGAGGTGGGGGTGCAGGGTGGGTGCCATCCGGCCTTGGGAACACTGATAAGCTTGAGCACAGTATCAGGCAATGTTGCTGACTGCAGAACTTTTCTGTTTGCTCCTGAGGATGAGGCCTGTTGAAGTTTAGAGCATAAATAATTATTATCTCTCCAGAGCAAGGGCTCTCGCTCTGTGTTTGGCCCTCTGTCCCAGCCCCCGCTCCGTTCAGCAGGGTCAGGGAGAAGGGAATAAGGGGCGGTGTCTTTGGCTGACATGAACCCGCTGGGGAGGGATGAGAGGAAGGGGGTCTTGGGGGCTGGGTTCAGAGCAAGGTTAGCCAAATATCGGATAAATTAAGCAAGAGAAACAGACAGCTCAGCTTGCAGTGAACTTTTCACCCAGCTAACCTGTTCCTCACCCTGCGTTGCACAGGTGGAGTACAACTGAAGTAGAGCACAACCCTTGCTCTCCCTGCCTCCTTTTTTTGCTGTAGCATAAGCATGGCCAAGGGGAGAGCAGGAACTGAAAGGGGTTTGTTTGATTTGCTGTTTTGAGTCCAAGAAGTATTATAATTCTAATTGCTGTCTTTAGAGCACTGAAGTTAACACCACTAATTGCAGAGGGGTTAGTCATTATTTGCTCCACTGTAGAATGAGGACCAATAATTTCTGGTCTTAGAGAATTGGGAAGAAATTCCATACTGGAGAGGGCAAGGAACAAATGACAGTGTGTAAACAGGGATGATTAGAGATTCTTTGTGGGAAAATACAGGACTGGTGGGAATTCAGTGAATTCTGGTGTTTATATTTCTCTGACTTTTCTTCTCCATTTGCAGTGCAAGTAAATACAAATAATTGCTGACAGATGTTGTAAAAGTATAGCATTATGCTAACCATTAAGCTTAATTTTTTTCTTAGTTAATAATATATATTGATAACTAGGCATGGCATACTTGGACTCTTACTTACATCACCTCTTTGTAATGGGCTTTGCTCCAGAAGTGGGGTATGGAACCAGGAGCTGAATTTGTTCTGTTGACCCTTTCCTAAATCCCTTGCTTCCATTCCCTCTCTCTTCTCCCAAGAAAGCTCCAAGCAAATTAAAGTTACTGTTTTTTAAGTAGTTACTCCAGCACAGTCAGTGTGGAAGTTTCTGATATGCTTTCTTAGACTATTTTTCTCTTTTATGGTGTGGCAGGTTTGTTGGAGAGAGATACCTGGTAAAGCACTTCGACCTAATTTTTAGGCTAAAATCACTGGTTTGAAATTGGGACTCTCAGGTTCTCTTCTGATCTTCCTTTTCACTCATCGGAGGTACGGAAGCCAATAGAAGCTGTCTAATGCACAGTATTTTCAGGAGTTAAGTCCTGTATTTTTATGTGTGAGTGCCTAAATTCCATAAAAGGGGGGTCCTTGCAGACCCCCCTTAAGAAACTTTTACTGGTAGTGCACTTTCAGGTGGTAAATGCCGGGAGCTCTGTGTCTAAAAAGGAAAGAGCATTGTATAAACCTAGAGATAATCTCTGACTTCAGGAAGCTATGAGCCTTCCTGGAGCAGTGAATATTTTCACTTTTTTGCCTCCTGCTCTGCTCAGTGCCGAATGATGATTTCCACCCCCCATTTTGGATCTGAGAAGGAGGTCAAGTTCTCAGACTACACGTAATGTCAGTTCGCATACAGCTCCATAGCCACTGCTGCTAAGGTTTGCCTTAGGTGATTGGCTGCAGAGTAGTACTGACAGCTTCTCTCCCTTGGGATCCCAAATTCCTGGGTGCTGAGGAAGGCCAGGAGCTCAGACTGACATGACCACATTGTCTAGACGTGCATTCGGGTCAGCCCTGTGTTGCAGTAGGACAGTGGCTTTAACTGTCCCAGTGGTGCCACCCTTGGTTACAGGAAAGCTGTGGGGGAAAGGCCATGCCTATTGTAGAGCTTACTGCTGCCATTTGCAGTTTGTACCAGAGGACGAGAATGTAATTTTGCTTTCTTAGCATTCCAGTGTTTTGCCCGTCAGGTGAGAAACAAATGCAGTTTGGATGCAGAAGCTCGGTATTTCTGTTGACAGAAAGGGGCCGTGGCACTGTAGATTGGGAAGGGTGGGGATGTGTGTGAGAAGAAGGTGTAGAGAAAGGCAGTATGAACTGTAGTGTGGTTGCTGTTGAGTTCCTGAGGCCGCCTGTTGTTGATGCTACTAGTTGTTATCAAAGCATTTTTCTTCTCATGCAGTTGTTTTAAGAAGATAAAAGTAATAGTTGAAATCTGCATAAGGCAGCACTGCTCTCTGCTGCCCCTTCCCCTGCAACGACAGGAGCATTTTTGTAGGTTTGGTGAGCCCAATCAGAGAATGGATTCTGCTCAAAGTCACTTTTTTTTTTGTTTGCTTGTTTTGGGCTTTTGTTTTGTTCCCTTGGGAAGGTTCTGGCTGGCTAATTTTACAACCTATGTTTTCAAATCCCCTCCGGGGAGGGGATGGGGCAAGGACAAGTTCAGTGGTCATCAGATAAGCGAGACCACTCCTTTTCTATCAGTTTAAGCAGATTCAGCAGAGCTCTAAGTAACATCATAATCTTCCTAAAGACAAATTTGCTTGTCTGACCTGTCAGAGTATATATTCTCCACAAAAGTTGCTCCCTTTTAGATGTGTCAGTGAAGTTTCCCAGACCTGTTTGATCATTCACCTTGTGGCTCAAAGCCCTTGTGTCATGGCAGGCTTGTTTCTTCTACTGTATTTTTTACTATCCCTTGAGTGACATCATTTAAATGATGAGTCTCTGAGAGATGATTCATACCAAAAAAGATCTAATAATTGTTACCAGTTATTCAGATCAGTGTTACTGATTTCCCGCATCCTCCCTCTGGTCCCTTGAGCTCTCCCACCCACTCATTTTTTCTAATAATTCCCAGGCTTTCTGGCCATACGCTTGGTGTGCGCTCTTCTGTGTTCCTGTGCTGAGGTGTAAGCATCTCGCTCTCCCCAGAGGAACATTAAGGGCTCCGCTGCAGCAACTTGTGTAGGCAGATAGGAGCTGGAATTGAACTAGCGAGGTAGATAGATTGACTACTGGCAGCTTCAGCAAAACTTCAAACCACATTCACACCACATCTGCTTCACCCTGCTGTGGTGGTGGTGTTGGCAGTCTCTGAGGTAGCTAGTTCAAAGCTAGATGAGTAACGTATCTGCAGGCTACAGTGTTGGGGTGCACAAAACTACAAACTGGATTGTCTAGAGGAGTTCTGCAAAGAATTACACTAATTACACGCTCTGCACTAGCAAAGACTTGCACCAGTAGTGACCCCATGTGCTGCTGCTCTTCCCAGTTCGTAGTTATGATTGTTTCTTCCCTTTCACAAATAAAGGTCTTCAATTTACGAGGCTTGTTCCTCCAGCGCTGTGAATTGCAATCTGTATTGTGCAGTGATTCGTATTGTCAATGTAAACAGCAAGCTGCTGTTGAGAGCGGTTCTATTTTCTTCAAGCAGCTACTCAGTCTGGCTCCTTTTGCCCTTGATGTTGTTCTCTTTTCATATCTCTGTGTGTTCTTCCTTGATCTTGCCTGTCTGAGTCCCTTCCGCATCTATATTCTCATTTCTTTTGCCTTCCTTGCTCATTCTGTCCCTTAGTCATTTCTTCGTTAACAGGAACACACTTGGTTTTGCCCAGAGTTAGATGGGTCTAGAGTCCCAGAAATAGGAAAAGAGTGAAGCTGGATCAGTTCTGGATGCCCAGAATGAGACATTTCAGAACACCTCGACGTTAGAGGAGCTGAAGTTCTGAAGTTGGTTTTAGGGATAGGTTTGGCTGTGTTAGACTGTCTTGTGCAAGGCCTTCTGCAAGGCCTGAAAGAAATGGAAAACTGCAGACATACAGTTATATGGATCTACAGAGCTGTTCTCCCCTAAGCGAGGAAAACAGCATTCACTCTCTCTATTTATTAGCCCCGGGGGTGGGGTGTTAATCTGATTTTGAGGGGTGGGAGCTTGTTGAAATTTGTGCTGTCAAAAATCTGTGTACAGAAAGTGAAAAGCCACTTCTGTTACGGAGCTCACTTGGTCACTCTGGCTGGGAGGGGTTGGGAAGACGACAGCTGAAAATAAGGATGTTGTCCCCAGTATTTGAGATGAGCTGTTCATTTCAGACAGTGGCGAGGAGAATGAGAAATATATTGAGGAAACAGGGCACAGAGACACAGCCTTAGTTAATAAGAGGACAGAGTACCTCTTCGGATGACTAATAAAAATTCGGTCAATTTCCTAATACCCCAGTTTTTTTAAGGAAAAAACCCTCTTGACTGGGGTTTTCCTATAGAGGAGATACGAGGATCTAATACTAAGGAGAGGGATCTAAGGCATAATCCATCCCTTGCACAGGATTCCTGGATTTTCTAGCTTACTTTTGAGTTATTTTGATGGTTCTAAGCCATGCAAATCAGTGAAATAATCACAAGGAGTGTGGATTGTTAGCTGTGTTTCTGCAGCTTGTGAACTTAGCCCCCAAATAAACCGACAGCTCTTCTGGACAGAGCTGCTTTACATAGCAACCTTCTCTGCTGTTGGATTGTATTCACTGTTCTGTTCAGGGGTGAAAAGTCCTGTGTAGCATGTGTTGGCCTAGCAGAATGAGCTCACACGAAAAGAGCAATATAGCTGCCCCCTTTCTTCCTTTCTGGAAAAGCAAGTGAATTTACGACTGTTCTTGTGTATGTAGTAAAGCTGGCACCGCAACCCCTACTTTGTCAGCAGTAGGACAGTTGAGGGGAAGAAAAGCTTGGCGTAACCTTTGGTATGTTATTTATTATCACTTTGCAGCCCCCTGGAAAATGAACTTTAGAAAATTCTGAGCCGATGGTAACGGTGAACACTGGGAAAACCCGGGAATCAGCAAATCCATTGTGTTGTGCTGACAGAAAGATACTGTTACAACACACTTTAGCTGCCAACTTGCTGCAGTCACTCAATCCATCATGGTGGGCTGTTGGATCACAAGCCAGTGAAACTCAGCCTGGCGTGTTATTTTAGTCTTACATGGACTGTGAGATAAACGGGGCATGAACCGGCCCCCTGGCAGGGGGTCGACCCCTAGCGCCCTCATTAAAGTGCCAATCAAAAAGAGTAATGGAACAGGGAATGGAAAGCTGGCTTCTTCAGCCTGTTACCGCTCTCAGTCTGAGCAACTTTCACAAGCCAAGGGAAACATTTCTCTTCTGAATAGGAGCCAGGCCTCCAGAAATACCTCCTCTCTGCTTGTCTCTGTGAGAGCAAGTCCTGAGGCTCTTTTGGGTGTCTTGCTTGCGGTGGAAACCTGTTGCTTACACGGTGGAAACCTGTTGCCTGCTACACTTGTTCAGTGCAGGTAGTGGGAAGAGTTGTTGCCGAATGCAACCAGAAAGGGTGCAGGTTCTGTGGAATATGCAGGCACTGTGCTGTGCTTGCACTGGTCATCGGTCGGTCAGTGGTATGGTTTCTGTCCCAAATTGCTCGTATTTCAACATTTATGCATGAAAGACGCAGAACCCTGCTTTTCCCCCATAGCAGTCCAGTTACCAACATGAGTCTAGAAGGCATCTTGTGTGTGCAAGGTGCGAAAGTGGATTCTTGTGCTGTGTGTGGGTTATTTCTAACTCCCACAGGAACCCACAGCAAACAGGCCGCGTGGTAATACCATAATCTTGGGTGAATATACAGCTAAGGCTCAGGCACACGTGCAGTGCTCAGCTGCCTAGCTTTGATGGTTAATATTTCAAATAGGCATGTAACCGCTGCTTTGATAATGGATGTTTGTCTTTCAAATTCTGAGTATATCCAACACTGCTGATGCTGTGGGAATCTGCATGTCCTGTGATGTATTTTTGGTTTCTGGTGTATAAATACATGTTCTTCCGCACGTCAGCTTCCCTCTGGTGTGTGCTCAGAGGAGAAGGCAAAAGGTAGCTGCTGAAAAGAAAGAAAGGTGGGTGAAAGTCTATGTGTTATGTGGATTTAGCATTTGAAATTAGGAAGCTCAAAGCTGGAGAGTTAGCTCTTAAACCTGCTTATAAATGTCAGCTCTTGGTGTGATCTTGGTGTGATTATGAACTTGGCAGCTGTTTATTTTTGCTCACAACGTTTTGTCAGCAGACAGTTTCTCCAGGTGGATATTGGTTTGGTTTAAAGTATTTTTTTAATGGGTTGAATTAGTGTCAGTGAACCAAAATGTACAAGTAGTAACTACCTTCACTGTGAGTAATGGATTCTCCTGTCATGAAACTAACAAGGTGGTCAAATTTCCAGTTGACATGCCATTGCATACTGAGGCTGGTACAGATTAGAGAAGCCCTTAAGAAGCATTAGAGGAAATTAATAGAGGTAGCAAGTAAAATGCATGATTGGAGATCAGCTTTATACCAGACTAGGTCAGAAAGAATAATTTTATCCATTTATATACAGTATCGTGTCCTTGTATTGTACATATACCTGTGTGAACTCAGGGTGCGAGAATCCTCTGAAGGGTCATAGTGCAACTGCTGTTATACCACAAATAGAGAGGCATATTGTAGCACAGAAGATAGTGCTAAATATAATCTTCGCATTTCTGGGATGTTGACCTCAAATACTGTTCCCTCCATACTTTGAGATTAAAAGAAATCCTGAAAAATGTGTTGGCACAGGAAGGATTATTCAAAGGGCCTAGAACTGCACAGTGGCAGAGGGAAAGCATCTCGGGTGGTATTCTGCCTGGTGTCTGAGTTGCTGCGTCAGGGGCTTGACCTTACCAAAATCAGGCTGGGGGGGTGAGAGTGGAGGGGGCTCTTGTCCTGCAAAAGTTTGTTTGCTCTCCCTCCCCCCTGCCCCCCATATGCAGGCACCATTTTTTTGCTACATTATTGTGATATCCAGTGGTTTGTACTGCTGATTGTCGATTGTTTGCTAAGGGCCTTGAAGAAACAGTCATTAGGTACGGTGAGTCACCTCCCAGGTCAAAGCAAATGTTTGCTGTTGCTGTGGGTTGAGGGACAGTTGGTATGACAGATTTTTATTTGTTAAAAATTCTCTACAGCTGCAGCATCCAGGGGACTTTTTTTTGCTGGCATTTTCAGTGTGCAGAAACAATTGTTCTGTGGCTGCCATACACAGTCCTTGTCCTTTGTGTGACCCATCCATTTATCCAAAATGTAAATGCACATGAAAGCTGTTTACTTCTCTCGTGGCCTTTTAGTACTTTTGAGTCAGACCAGAGTAGGCCTGAGGTACAAGGTTATTCTTATCCAGCGAGAGAACTCTTTGTGCTGGGCACATTGCTCGGGCAATAGCCTGTCAGCTACAGAAAAAAAAACACCACCAAAACCCCCGACCAAGAAACCCTTGTGATTCTGGAGTCTGATTGCATTGAGGCAACTTAACTGTACAGCAGGCATTAATAGAATTGATATAATGCAGTAGGCATGCATCTCTTATGTAACTGCATTTCGCTCCAAGATTATTTTTATTTCTCTACTAGAATGTGCTGTAGTTCTGATGAACATAGCAAAAAAAATTTTTTTTTCGCCCCCAATATTTGTCAGTGGTTAATGAGTAACCTTTTTTTTTTTTTCTCCTTTTGGCAAGTGTTCTTTCATGTGATTAAGACTGGACTCTTGCATCTAAGAGACATGTGCGAAGCCAGTCACAGTGCGAGAGCCCAGCCTTATATACACATCTGGTGCTGGGTTTTTTCTTCCCATTCTCCCACTTCAGAAAATCTGCTGATAGAGAGCTATGAAAAGCATACAGTTCAGTCAAACTGATCTGTGTCCTCTGTTAATGAAACATTTTCTCAGCTAGGTAACTTTATGGTATTATTGAGGCAGATGGCTTTGTGCTGTCCCAGTTCCCTTTTTAAGGCTGGCCGAGCGTTGGACCAACTACCAGTAGGCTGTAATAAATAGGCTGTAATGAAGTTGAACTAATACAAGTGGGGAATTGGAAGTGTGTTGGTCCTAGCCCTACATTTGATAAAACTAAGGACCATAACTGGTTAAGAGCCTACTATCAAGCTTGAATTTTACAGAACTCCAGGCTGGAATCCAAAGCTCTGGGCATAGCTTTACTGTGTGTCTTCCCCACCACCCCCCACCCCAGGAAAAATAAGACTGTGTTCCTTCTATCCTCTTAAGAATAATTTGGAATATGGCCATCACTCTTCAAGATAAGTTTAAAAATAAAAAAAAGTAGGAGTATGGATGTATATACATACATTTGGGGTGGGGTGGGTATTAAAGAAGTATATAAGCACACACACACAGTGTTAGTCTTTGTAAGAAACCAAGCTGTATAAGTGGATTTTGAGCAACTGCTGACTTAATTAAAATGTGTTTTGATGTGGGTGTTTTTTTGTTTGTTTGTTACTATCTTTGCAGCAGCCTGTAACCTGAAGCGAGTATACTCCTTGAAACCTGCTTTTTCAGACCCAGGTGCCAGAGGTGAAATCGTTGTGATTAGCAAATAGAGGAATGTTCTTCTAAGAAGAGAAGCAGAGCAAGCAAGGTTATTCCTAGAGGAGTCATCATCTAGTGATGTGTGCACCGTAGGGAACAGGTCAGTGCTAAGTTGTGTTACAGAGGAAAAAAAAAAGTTAAAAATATGTATAGTTGGCGTCGTATTCTAGATAGTAAGTATTCTATTGATGAGAAAAATAGAGAAATGCTGAAAACCATCCTGCAGTCTAGGATACAGGGTAGCAAACAGATCAAAGCCTCCTTGTCATAAAGAAATGTTATGATTATTTTCCTGTTTTGAGATGGGGACCATTTAGCCACTTACAGTCTCTCCACAAAAATGTAAGCACTGCACTTTTTTTTGGTAAACAGCATTCACAATGTAAGCTGTTCCGATAGTACCATCTAGCTGATTTATTGGAAATCTGTTGAGGAGCAGAAGAAAGGGAAGGATGTTGTTCACATCTTTCACACTGTACCTCGTTTCAGGCATACCTCATTTTGTATTTCCTGTTTCACTGCCTAGCCTTTATTTATAAGTGGCTACGTTTAAGTAGGTAACAGAATTGTTTATGATCCAGTAATGACTATAACAAGAAGTCTGTTTCAGCCTGATCATACCATAGTAAGATGTGTATGTTTGAGTACTGTCTAAAAGTTACTAAACTTTTTTCCCCAGTTTATTCTATGACTTCAGAAGGTGATTAATTTTCCTCCTTCCAGTGACAGCCTCACCTTACCTTACCTGCTCCTCCGACCTGGACTGTGCTAGATCTTGCTACCAGCTGAGGACTGGCTCTAGGAATTGCATGTGGTTACAAAGTCCTGTACTGGTGAGTGGTGTGGGGTTTGCCTCTTTTAGCAGCCATATTACGCGCTTTCCCTGTATCTTTTGTATTACCAGGTTGTTTACCAGTAATACTGTTTCCTCAGGGAAAAAAAGAAAAGAAAAAGGGTCTCATAGTAGCCGTGTCACATTCCTGTTACCTATATCATAGAGCTTAAAACAATATGATAAAAAAAAATAATTCTCCATGTTTTGATTGCTTTGTCAGATACAGGGCAGCAAAAAGGAAGTTTGCAGCCACAGCTGTGGATTTAGGTCAGAACAGAAAGGACTTTTGTAGTTCTGCTTGTCCAGAATTGCTTCTAGACTAAAATGACATTGCCATCTGTGTTCTTCTGCATATCTTGCACATTAAAAACTTGCTTACCTAATGCAGTCACAAGTCTGTCTTATTTTAGTGACAGCAGAACACATGGGTCTGGAGAAGTGTTAGAAATATTAGGATACATTTTTTTTTTTCCACATAAAGTTATATTAATACCTGAAGTGTGGTATTTTTTTTTAGAGTATATTGCTTGACTGAACTCTGGCATTGTGGAGCTCGGTAGGTGACGTGCTGTGAGGCATTACTGTAGCAGAAAAGCATTTATCAGCTGTGCTGGTCATCCAGTTGTGTAAGAATGCCGTCTGAATTTTATTTTAAAATATGTGCTTTTTTATTTTGAGGCTTAAATAGCTTAGCATTTAGACTTCCCACTCCTAAATGACTTTTGGAAAATTAGACCATCTGAAATGCAGATTATCTGAGAATCCAAGTCAGAGAAATGCAGTGTAAGTCTGTGTTTGACCTGCAGTGACAACCAGCACTCCAGGCAGCTGTCCAGGTTTTACCTCAAACACTCTCGAGGGCTGTTCTGCCACTCAAGAGGCATGTGTCTAAAAGAACTATTCATTCCTGTCCTCTACAGTAATTTTCTGTTCCTGCACATAATTAATAGTTTTGCAAGCAAGGGCACATGAAGAGTGTGGGTGGAATCAATTTATTACACTTCTCCAGAATTATGGTGAAATAACTCTTATGTCAATAATCTTTATTTTACATTTCTTCAACGGCAACTCTAGCAAGAAAACAAAGTTGGTCAGAGTATGCAGAGAACAAGTTCTCAGCAAAATATAGGTAAAATCAAAGCTAACAGGCTGAAGTGAAGTATTTCTACCTCAGCATATCTCTGCATGGGTTATAGGGCTTTTGAAATACTGCCTGCATTGTTGATGGATTATTTAATCTTTATGAGAGTGTGAAGTTGAACAGCTTTCTGTACAGACTTGACCCAAGAGGCATGAAAAAGCATTGTCTTCCCTGAATTGTATTGGCTGTGTGCTAAAGACAGTGGGCAGAGGGAGAAAGCTGTGTTACCGTCTCTCATCAGTGAATTCTCTCCTTCCCAGCTTCTGAAATTTGAAGATTCTGAATCTGCTTTCATTGCTGCAGCAGTCGTACCGCTTCCCATGAAACCAGGCTAAGGCTGGTAAGCACACTGTCTTCATAAGGCTCAAAAGCTGAAGAACACTGCAGAATTTGGTAAATGGAACTATTACGTTGTCTTGTCTGCTTACAGCTTGTGTTTCAGTTCTTAAGAATTTGAGGGAAAGCTGGAGACTTGCACTTACGCTCCACATCCTCGGAAAACTACTTTTGAGTATGGCTCCTGGAATCTGAAAGTTATATTTATTCACTGAGTAATAATGTTAGTAGTGCCAATAGCAATAGGAAGTCCACAGTACGAGTTCTGAAGTTTTATAAAAATAGTTGGGTTACAGCAATAAATAACATCATTTGCACTTTTAAAAACACAAAGTTCTGATTCAGTTTGGTTTGGAATGCTAAATGAGGCAATATGCTTCTTTCAGCTGTGGGTGTACATCACTCCTTGTAATCAGCACTCTGGGGGTACCCTTAGGAGAAAAACTGCCTCGTGTCTAAACGAGCACGCAGTTCCAGCCGCCACGCTGAAGAGGAGCACTGTATCGGGAGCAGTACTGTAGCATACTGGAATAACCTAAGCCAGTTATGCTCCATCTAGGCTAGTAGCTACACTTCTCAAAGGTTTAAACAATGTTCTGGCTAATCATTATTGACAATCAAAGAAACAGGTTAGGCACAGTCCAAAAGAAATTTAAAAATACACAAATTAGAGTCATTATTTACTCTAGCTCCCGGAGTTCAGGTACCTCACACTACTTTTTAGATGTTTGCGTGTCAGCTGCTTATATAATGGTTACAAAACTTAAGTATTCAGGCCACTGTTGTGTAAATTCTCAACACAGAGCTGTGAACTACTTTTTATTTTCCTTCTCCATCTACTTACCATCTTTAGCAGCTAGATATTTGGTGCATTAAAACAGGATTTGACAGGGGAGAGAAGCAGGGAGTCTCAGTAGCAGAGTCCAACAGGACTGACGTGTTAAAGCACCGTTGAGCCAATGCACTTGTTGAATTCCTTATTTTACTTAAAAATTATACAGAGAAATATACAAAAGTGATGCATTAAATCAGTTTCATTTGCGTAATGGACCTTTATGGATTTTCATTTCCAGTCAGAGACCATACACACATCTACTGATACCACATTTTCTCCTCATACAATAATCCTTTGCCTTTCGCTGTACAGGAGTTGAGAATCGGTTTAATTCTAACCTTCTGTTTAAAAATATTCCTGTATGCCTTTATGAAACAATACTAAAAGGTAAACTAAGTTGAAAATAAAGCTTTAGTGGGCTCCTTCCTTTGAGTCAAAGGTTTACAAAATAACACTTCTAGCATTTAGGTTACTCAGCAGTTTTAGGAAAGTTGTGTATTCACACCTGAACCTTGCACAGCAAAGTGCCGTCGTGCGTGCAGCCGGTCAGCGCGGTGGCTGAGAGTTCCTAGTCGCTGTGAATGAAGGTATGTAAGTACACTCACTCCTCCATCTTCAGTTTGGTTAAAGTTGAGACAAATACTGATTTAATGTACAACATTTGAAAAAGCATGTTATTTTTATTATTCCAAAAAGTTTAATTTTGAAGAGGTTGTGATGAAAACAAATGATGTGATGATTTCTTCCCCCACCTGGCATTGCCAAGGCTAACAGAATTGCACACAAACCGGCCAACTATATACACTTACTCAATCCCAGTGGAGGAAAAAAGTGAAGTTATAGCTTTTGATTTCCAAGACTGCTCACTTGAACTCTTTTAAAAACAACTTAGAAGCAGGGGCCCTCAGAGGTGCAGACTTTGCTAGGTTTGAGTGCTGTATTCAAAACAGAATCAGCTTTCTAATTTATTGAAAAGGTGAATTAGTGAGTCCTCACTGCAGTATTTAACAAATTTTTTTTTTTTCCTTTTTTGATTAAAAGCAAGGATGAAATTTCAGGGGGAACACTAGGAATATGTGCATGTAGCTGTACTCGTGATTTAAGAAAAAACCCAAAATACCCAACAACCAACCCCAAACAATGCACCCTAATCACAGTGTTAAAGCTCCAAACTGCAGGACATCTGTGCTTCAACAGCTGCAATTAACTCTTAATTTTATTTTTTTTAATGTTTATCTACATTCCTGCACTGTGAAAATCAGTTTTCTCAAGAGAAAAAGAGAGAGAGAGAATAGCTAGTTTCAGGTAGTGCAGTAAGACTCAGTATAGCTCCTTTAATTTCTTTACACAGTAAACAGACTTCTGTACCAACACCCTGGTCTGTACTTTCTTATTTACATGAAACACTTTTACATATATACATGTTAGCAAAATACAGGGCTTCTACCAGAACCAAATGCATTTCAACTATATCTTTGTTGTACAACTAATGCTTAAAAAAAAAAAAAAAGCCCACCTCACTTGTTTTCTTATGCACAATGATTCCATTTAGCTAAATACTAAAATCGTACATTTTCCTTCCCGTGTGGTGTTTTTTGCAGTCACAGAACACCATCGGCTCCAGACTGATTCTTGCAGTTCACTCTGGCAGTAAGGAAGAGGTTTTAAGAGTCCAGCTCTAATTGTTCTTGATTTTCATTGAGTCTTAACATAAGCTGTTGTTCGTAATAAAGGCTCTTTGCATAGTTTATTTCTTGAGATAGCTTTACTGCAATATCTTCAGATATCACTTTCACCTGCAAAGAGAAACATGATTTTTCTTAATGTGGTATTACTGTCGTCTAAAGCAGAATGTATTTATTTTTTATTGCTTCAGTAACTGAAGGGATTAGGTTTGAAGTCCCTTGTAAGGAACAGAAATGTTTCAGTGGAGATTCCTTCTCAGTGCCGAGGCTGAAGTAATGAAGGAGTGAGGGAGGGAGAGACAGGTAAATAGAGATAGGTATTTTAGGATGAGCGCAGAAACATCTTGCAATATTTGAAGTTATTTCCCTTGCTTCCCCTCCTACCTTTTATCTGGCTTGTCTGTTTGGAATGTAAACTGACGGGTCAGGGGTGAGCTTGTAACCTTGCCTGTAAAACAGACCCCTGAGCAACTACTGTAATGATGAAAAAAACCCTGTAATGGGTTTTAGGAGTGAGAGTTCCGATTAACTTGTACATGCGTGACATAAACACGCTTTCCAATCTTAGACATTTTGCAGTAAAAAAAATTACTACGTACAAGAGGAGAAGACTAGAGTAAACAGACAGCAAAGTACTTAAGTTTCATATACGTAAATTAAAGTTAAAAGCCTTTCTCAGGTAAATACACATTTCCTACTGTAACTTTTCTGCCTGCAGGAATATTTTAGATTTTGCTTTCAACTTTTCTCAGGAGTTTAGGGAGCAATCCCATTGTCACCTAAACCTTTTTAGCAGCTGCTGTTTTCACTGCTGACAGAACAAAGTTTTCATTGTTACGCAGCACAGGAAACCAAACACTAATGACCACAAACACTTTCAGCATAAAGGGGAAAAGAAACCCCTGCATGAATGAAACAATAGGTGCTGGGTCCTTACCATTGGTTTATGTTGGGATGGGCCTGGCATTGCCACACCACTGCTTGTATTAACAGCTTTCTTCGTCAACTGTATATACACGTTCCCGTGGTCTTTTGAAACGAGGCAGTGGTAGAGATCATCGTACTTGACTTCTAGGAAGATGGCATCGCGGTCTGTGTAATCACAGCTCTTCAGGAAATAAACAGCTTTAGATGAAATGAGAACACAATAGCTGCCTATGTTCTCCACTGCTATGAAGCTGAAAAGAAGAAAAACAGAAAAAAAAAAATATTCACTTGAGGCTAAAAATAGTAAACTAACAAATGTCCTCACCTGTTATGTTTCGAGTGACCTTTAGAAGTCTTTCAGAAAAACTAATAGTATAACATGTACAATTCATCTGTATTTAATTTAAGCTGTTCTAAAAAAAATTAAGCTGATGAAGTACCCTCTCACCCAGTTAAAAAGATCATGCTGTAAATCAAATATTAGCACTAAATGCCTGGTTTCTAGCTTTGGACATTAAAAGGGCATATAAAAATATCCTTTAACAAGGGTTGAGAAGAGTAATTTCCTTGTATTGGAACACTCCAAGTCCTAATACTGACGTTTAACTGTAACTAACTTCAGTTCCATTGTTGATACGTGAAAGGTTTGCAGACATTTATGACAAGAGCATTATCCTTCTACACATTGTAAACCTACTGTGCGTCCTTTTACCGCACACCTCCCTTGCTTTTAAAAACAAAAACCCAAGTTTAACCTGCTGCCTGGATCAGTAGCTAGAAAAGAGAAATTAGCTGTTTAACACTGGGGTGAAAGGTTAAGCAGCGAGCAGGTTTCCCCAGAGAGATTAGTCCGAGTGATGAATAGTAGAGGTAGAAAAGAGTGAGTTAAGAATATTGAGAAATATGATGGCTGAAAAGGTTGATGTGTGAAAAAAATAATAGTAAGCAAGCAATGCAAACCCGCTTCTCCACTTCTGATTTACTACTGAAATGACTCTCATTAGTGCGTTTTTTAAAATGCTGAAAAATTCAGCAAATTGAGTATGAAATCGTAACTAAGAATGCTAAATAGCGTAATAATGCTCTGTCAACAACCCACAGCAGTTGAAGCATATTTGTAAAACAAGATCCTCATGCTGTCAGGTAGCTTCAAAAGAACTGTTTTCTGACCCGTTGCTTGTACAAATCTGTTTGCTGTTGTCCTAATACATTCTGCAAAAGACGCCACTGTTTTTAAGAGCAATGAAGACTGTTGGTACTAAGAGTTTTTGGTCGATTAGAAAAGCTTACCATCTCCAAAATTACTGTCAGCTCTACAGTTCAAGTAACACTTTGCACAAATTACTCTGAGCTATATCCAGATAAACCCATAGCTATAAATGGAATTTTAATAGCCAAAAGTATTTCAGGTGGTCGATCACAGTTTCTTTTTGTGACATAAAAGAATAATTCTAGTAATATTCTATTAATAGTCCTCTGAAAGATGGTATTCTGCACTGAACTTGGCTTTTCCCTGCCCTCTGCCTCCTAGCCCTGACAGCTGACAAATGCCCTTGTCTCCACAAACTTGGAAAAAGCAGATGCACAAGTTAGATTTTCATTGAAGTGCTGAGAAGAGCAGCCATCCCAATAAAAAAAAAGGCCTGTAACGTACTGTGTGGATTAAACTACAGGATAGAATAATTTAATTGTGTTCCTTTAAGTAAACAACCCAAACAAACAAAAAAAATGTGTATTTCAGCTTAAAAAAAAGTAGGTGAAAGACAATGTTAACATAGTTGGTGAAACTAGCAGTTGTCCCTTACTTTTCCCATCAGAGTTCAAACACTCTGGGGTAAGGTTTTGCCTTACACGTAAATTAAGTAGGATGGCTGATATTTTTATGAAGTGTCATAGAAAACTTAATTTTAAAATAGAGTAGCATTATAGACTGCAGAATGATAGTCTTGCTCCTTAGGACAGGCACATAAAAGCAAGTGCAGTATTTTTCAGAGATTTTGGTTTTGACTTGGGTCAGACTTCCACTGGAAGCAGAACCAGAGGAAACTTGCTGCCACATTGGCTTCTTTGCTTCTTTTCCAGCAAGGCTAGAAGATACAAAGGTGACCCCTAATGCTGGATCACTGTCCTTAGCGATTGTCACAGCAAAGTTGAGAAACTTGAGAAGGTTTTGTATACCCCCAAAAGCAGACCAGCCGTTCCCCTGATGGATGGTGTTCCAGGCCACTGTATGGGGACATCCACAGAGACAACTGACGCACTAAAAGCTACTATAAAGGTCAATGGAAGCAACTGGGTAATCAGACCATGGGTTTGTACTTCCTCCGTAAGAATAACAGATCGTAGATCTAATTTTCCATACAGGATTTTTACTGGTGTCATGTATGTATTTTGAGGAATGGAAACAGAGGTCAATGATTTAATGGCGAAGCACAGAAACATTAGCTAATTTGTAGTTCAAGCTCTACATTTTGTTCTAAGTTTGAGTCACGCATCATTACCCATTTTCTCTTGCCAACTGTTACTTTCTTCTCTGTGTCTAGTTCACAAAACAGGTATTTAACCTTTAAGATGCTACTTCAAGATAGCACTTCTTTTTTTTTTTAACCCATACTTCTACACTATTAAAAAGATCTCAAATTAATAAAATGAAAAATTAAATGAAACACGATCCAGTAGAACAAAGTAGAAGCAACCAGATCTCTGGAGAATTTGTGGGTTTTTTAACAACATCAGGAAGTAATTACACAATATTTTCCAGAAGTGAAACAGTGAGCCTAACTGGAAAAAAATGTGGAAACATTTAGTTAGAACAGTAGAGCAAGGTATTAAACCCCCTTTTATGGATTTAACTCTGAAGGAAAATATGCAAATAATCAGGTCTTTAAATGTGTTTCTGATTATGATACTAGGATAAAAGTCAGAGGCATAATTTTGTACTTATTTTCCATGACAAGAAACACTGTTCTCTTGCTGAATGATGTTCCTAATGGTGAAAGTCACAGTGAGTGAACAGCGTGACTCGATGAAAAAAGTGCACTGATCTGCTTATGTATCCTGCAAAAAGTTCACTTTTTTCGGTTACAAATGTCTCTCTTCCCATTCTCCTTACCTAAAAGCCAGCCTGTATATGCATGAAGACTCTTAAATGAGATGAAAACAGGGTAATGATAAGATCACAGGGCCACAAGCAAGTGGCACATGACAAACTCTTCCTCACAGGCAGCTGAAGGTAGAATCTAGAGTGGCACATGGCTTTCAGCTGTATTTTAGGAATAACATGTACCACAGGCATCCAGTTGAGCTCCTCTCACATCTACAGCAGAGCCTGTGCAGGTCCGTGCTGTCAGGGAATCTCTGGCCCCTCTACCAGGCTTTGGGCTGTGAGAAACAGGTGAGAAGGGCCAGATAAGGGAAGAGGTACTTGTTCTGCCGGTACAGGTGTTACAGAGGAAGAAGAGTACAGGGTTAAAACACGGCCCTGTTTATCATTGCATGTGAGGTTGGACATGTATTATGCGTGATAAAGGGACTAATTAGTTAGAAACTTAATGAGATTTCATCTGTTGTAATGATAGAAGGGGACCGGGGGCATTAATAGGAGCAGGAGCCAACAAACTCCAGTTCCTCCCCAGTCTGTATGTGACACGAGATTAATGGCAATTAGAAACAAGGGAACCAAAGGAGCCCTGTGGCACCTGCAGTGATGTTTGTACACAGCCGGGGGACAGGCCACTGTGGAAGTCATCAGCTGCTCATGCTCTGCTGCTAATTAGTACCAAGAGAAAACAACCAACTTGTATATGCATGTGTGTACGTGTGAAGCAGTTGTAGTCCCTCTTCCTTCCCCAAAGACACGAAGATAGAATGGCAGCAAACAGAACTACTTAAAGTAGCTGTGTAAGTCAGTACTTACAACTCATCCTGGATGTTGTCAGTCAATTTGAACAGCTGTTCTTGTCCTTCTGCTTGACTTTCTGAATAGTGGGGCAAGAGCCCTTGAGGTCCTCTACAGCAGCGCGGCTTTCTCAGTCTCTCCGCTTGTGTCCTACGTGCAAAACAGATGCAGAGACATGACTTAGTGCAGCAGCAGCACTTTTCCTTCCACTTAAACCTGTCAGCGTACAAGGTTGTCTTTATTTTGAAATATGAGGTGTGACAAGCCCTTTAAAAATACAAGGTCTTCACAAATACTGCATGTAGATTCTGTAATACTTCATCTGGAAGTTACACATTTCAAAGAAATGGCTCAAGTTTTCCTCTGCAATTAAGAGGCAGTGCACTAAATTAATAGGAGGAAGAGCAACCTAAACCGACTATACTGTCTGCAGATTTTGGGATCATTTATCAGCAGAGTTTTACTGATTTGACTGTTTCTTCTCTCTACAGAAAACAAGAGTGGATCAACCTAGAGAGAGCTCACATTGATGGATAGTGTCAGTAGTTTGAAAATTGAAGGGTTATGGAAATAGGCACATGCAGTTAAGACAAAAGAAAAATCCACAGTCCATTAGAGTCTCTGCAGTAGGGTTTAGCATACTTTACCTTTCTTCACTGTCTATTAAAAATGACAATAATAAAAGACACACACATGTGGCCTGACAGACATCAGAGGTTGGTACTGGCCACAGTGCTAAAGAACTGCAAGCTAGGTTCCTCCCTTAGCAGTATTTTGTTAAAAAATAATATTCTGAATTCCTTTAAGCTTTTGCAACGCCCTACCCCTGACGACTTGTGTTACAGGCTGCCTAGCCCTGCTTTATTCTGTCCTTTCCCAGCACCATCGCTCTGGGTCTGCCGCATGCTTTCTCGTATCTCTTTCAGGCTACTGCTGTTAGTAATTTTCCAAGCCAAATGCACCACTTTTGATCAGTGCTCTCTATTTCTCATCTTGGTGCTTTGTGAAGATCCTGTACAATGACCTGCTTCTATCCTTTTTGATCAAAAGACAGGAAAAAAATCCCATGTAACAATGCGTTTTCTTTTTAAGCTGCTTGGCAATAGCACACAGGAGTCCTTGCCTTCTAAGCTTTGCTTTCTGCAGATGTTTCCTCTGGAGCCTTGTTTCTTTGTTACCTTTCCCTTTCAGCAGTCCTGTCCCAGACTTGCAACCCATGCACCCTTTAAAAATTTGTTTTCCTTCGAGTCTTTGACACCTTTGCCTTTTCATGGTGACAGACGTTATTTTGTGCCCTTTCCCTCCTTGGCTGCAGTGAATGTTACTGGAACAGAATCTCTTACGTGTCGTTCATGACTTAGTATCATCTTTGCTGCTCCCCACTGGGTGACTGGCCTCTCCGTGTCTTTTGGCTGTCATTGCTCTGGCTGCTATCAACAGTGTGTTTTGCAAACAAGGTATAGAAGCCAAAGACACTGGCTTTCCAGCACAGCAGAGAAAAACATCAGCCAATTTTAAATTATTAATACATTATGATTATCTGGTTAGTTCTGATTTTGCTGATGAGATTATTACATCCCTGACCTGTGCAACAAATGACAGTGTCTCGGAAGTAGGGCTTATCACCAATCCTTTGTGAGAGAAACTTCAGGAGAGACAAAAAACTGTTGCCTTCACTGCAGCTGAACTACGGTTATGCTAAGATGGAAAGTCAGTTTGTCAGCAGGGAAGATGAAATGAAGAGTGGAAATTCTCCAACTAAAAGAATGAGAAACAGAGCAGGGGCTTAAGAACCGTAACAAATGTTGTCATTAACAGTGCTGGTAAAATGTTACCAGTTAAATTTTCAGTTTTACCTCTGCTGACAGATGTTCTCACTGCTTTACCTGTCCTGCTGCACTGCTTTGGTTTTGGTTAGATGTTCATTAGTTAATTACAGCATTATGCATCCAAGCTAAAAAACACCAGTATGACAATTGCCATTTGCTGCATGAAGGTACTTAGTTTTCCTCATCTGCAAAAACTGCAGTGTCTTAGAACTATAGTCTTCCAGTGGTACCATTTCTCTGAATCAGAATAACCTGAAGATTAGGTAAATAGATGACTTGCACAACCTGTGTACAACTTAAAATTATTCCACAGAAAAACAGCTGTATGCGGTGGTTATAACTTCACTGTTAAGTATTATGACTTTAGATCAAGTCACCTCTCCTGCCCCTTACATTTTTTTTAAGTATAAACAGGATTCAGCTGTACCAGGTACAGTTACACGACAGTATTGTCACCTTTCTGAACTTACACCAGAGGTGAACAGGTGTCTGTTTTTACATATTAGATTCTTACAAATTAATAAACAAAGGTATGCATTTGCCTTCATGAAACACAGAATGTTGAGGGAAAGTTCCAAAGAAACTAAAGAGTTCCAACCAGTGTAGTTCACATCTTGCTCTTTGTCCTACTTCCTAACTTTCAAAAGCAGTAAAATGACAAAATTCCACTTGTCCAAGACACCCCCCATTGTCTGTTAAACCTCTCTACAGCACCTGCAGCTTCTGTTGACAAGTTTAAAGAGTGAACGTCTGAAGCATCATGTAGTTTTTAATTAACTATTGGCCAATCAATAACTTTTTACTTAGACACTGCCCTATTATGCATTCAGGCAGGTTAGATAACCAGCCCTATGGGAGTGAGCAACAACGCTGCATAATGGTTTTTACATTAACCATCTTTCAGATAAACATTCATCTGTGCTATCTCCTGCTGTAGTACAGCGAGAAGAGGTATCTGAAATTTTGCAAGCAAGGCTAACTGTAAAAATGAGGAAAGAATAGGGCCTTTTAATCAGACCTAGTCCGTAGAAACCAGACCATCAGTGAACATCGGTTTCTAACGTCTGCCTTAGGAGCAGGTCAGATAGCAAGGACAAGTACTACGGAAGTACTAGGCACCACAGTGAATTTCTGGAGGGCTTGGCAGTTTCTGAGTTGTGGGGTTGGTTGTGAGTTTTGTTTTTGTTTTTAAATGGAAGAAGTACTTAAGCGTACAGTGCTTATTGTCCCCACTGCTCCTCCACGCTAAAACATTCGTCCTGGTGATAAAAGATAATTCTCATCTTAGTGATAATAAGGTCAGCTGCTTGTCAACTAAGTGCCACTAGAACCTAGCATAAATTGCGTTGATGTAGTCCATCAGCCCCTTGGCAAACTGGTCTGTTTGGTCTGGACAGCTAAAAACATTCCACACGACTTGATTTTTTTTAATCTAAAAATTTGTTCTACTGTCTCAAGTTACGTTCTGTAAATAATAAGCAACACTGATGAAATGCAAAAAGCTGAAGATTTGTAAAGCAGAATGAACGGTGGTGTGCCCACATCTGTGTTACATTAAACATGCACTCAACAGATTTGCTGATTCTTTTTTAATAAGCACACAAAGGCAACACAAGACAGAAATGCCCTCACGTCTACTAGTCACAGCAGGGAAGAGTGCTGCTGAATGGAGACACAAAGAGATTGGAAATGGTGTCACAAGGTTGAGGCACACACTCCAGTCCCTCGCTGTTCAGACAAAGCTGAACACTGGAGAATCTCATTTCAGATGGCTGCATGCAACACTAAAAACAGTTAACAGTGTTAATTGGTTGGCTTTTGCTTAACAGTTCACAGAATTCTTGTGATCCAGTTGACCAGTTTTAAGCCAGAACTTTTGCAATAGAGCAGATCATTCACCCATTGATGCTGTTCGGGTATTACCAATGATAATTATTTACCAACTTAGATTAAAAAAGCCTCTTACAAGAGACATCACATGTTTTACAGAATTCCTTTTAACCTTGTTCCTTCACTACACCTTTACCCCTGTCAGGTTTACACTGTCGGGTGCGTAGATGCGATTCTTGCTGAGGTGCATAAATACACAATGTTTTTGAGAACAGTAACTGTTACTCATCTTTGAGTGTCCTTCGGACCTAGAAACTTTCCTTGAAGTGTACCCAGATTGCTTTGACATTAAAACAATAAACCTCAGAAGGTATCACATTTTGTATATGAACAGATGATAGTCTGTGAAAACAAAACATTGCAATTGAAAGTTATAAACAAAAGTGTGTGTGCATCTTTCAGTTTCCTTAGTATCCCACTCAGAATTATTACTCAGAGTAAAACAACTTCAGGAAATTTAGCAACTTCTGAGAAAAAAGCAACAAGGAAAAACCCTATGACTGAAACAGCAATCACTACAGCTCCTCATTTAAACTGCGTATCTGTGGAATTTCTGATCTGTCGTCTGGGCAAGAGCACAGCACCGGCAACTCCAAATCTCTTCACAAAGCCCAACTTGAGCATTTACACAGATTTTGATCCATAAGTGGAAGTGCAAGGACACGCCAAATCCTGCACAAACACCAGCTCTAAGTGCAAGGAGATGCAGTTCTGGCATCTGAGACCAGTATATAATGGAAGAGGCTCTTCAGAGAGACTTCACCTGCTGTACTGCCCATCACCAACCCCCACATCCATTCTAGCAGACCAACTGGTGTGCGAATCACCCATGTAAGCCCTCCAGAGAGAGCTCTCTGGCCACAGCCCCCACACACACTCCCACACACCCCCCTTAATTTCTTCAGCTGAACCCACTTCTTGCTGCCAAAACTTCCAGCAACTGTCATCAATGTGTCGCATTCATAAAGGTGTTCCAGTTTAACAACCTCATCATTCCAACCCATTTAAAGCAGTAACTTACTGGTTCTGGTATAGCTCAAGTTCTGTCAGTGTTTCCATTATAAACTTGTTTTTTTCAGCTTTGCATAAAATTTATTGATAAAAGCCTGCTCTGGGCTGTAACTTGGCATACTGACTTTCAGCCTGGGAACAATTTTTATCCCCTTGAAATAATTATAAAACAACCTTAGTTCAAACAAAGGAAAACTGGCAGGTAATATAAGCCTATGAAACAATTCAATTGCTGCTAGTATTCTGGAGAAATAATATCAAACCTGTTACTTTCTTGGCTCTGGAAAAAGTCTGCTTCATAAATACAGGGAGTGCTTTGTCTAAGGAGGCTTTAGTGCATTTCAGACGTTAAGAAGGGACTTAATCTGATAAGTGAAAGGAGGAATAGCCTTCCATCTGTCATTAAATACATGACAAATACCTGCTACAGCTGCTCGAGTTCAATAGTAAATTGCACCTGCAGCCATCTGTAATATCGTCACATCCACATAACTCCCACAAAACGCAGACAGTAAGGGATGGGTGAGGAGGACACAGTGTAAAGCATACTCAGAAGTGCCAGAGTCAATTAAATGCTAAACAACATATACCTTAAAAATTAACCTAGAAAAACCCTGATATGCAGGAGCGTCCCCTGCATTTACTGAGCATAAGGGGACAGCCAGCATCAGTTTTTATGTGCTAGTTCTCCGCGTCTGAGAACATTAAATGACTTGGGCCCGTTTCAGAAAGGCCCATGGCAATCGGGGTCTCGTGTTCCGTTGCGACTCCTCTGGCAGACAGTAACGCTGCATTTCAAAGGGTAAGTACAGTTGCCTCCTTCCCAGGGCTTTGGGGGTGCAATTCCCGACAGGCAGATAATTTCTTGAAGACTTGATGCCTGAACCCAGAGATTTGGCACAGCTCTGTGACGGAATTCGTTCACCGATTCAGACGCACAGATGCTTTTAAGGTGTGTGAAAAAATGCACACGCAGTGCAGTCCGTCCGAGTGTTGGATTTGGCATTAGAATGTCTCAGTTAGATGCAAGAATGTGTAAAATCATGAGCCAGACAGCTCCCTGCTGACTGCATATCTGAGGAAGCTTATATGCACCGTTTATTCCAGCAAATGCATGGAATATATTGTGCTTGTTAAATGTGTTCCCAAAATACTAGTTTCAGGCAGAAACACGCAAATAAATGGTGCCTAGGGTTAAAACCTCCCACTTACAGTCAAATCCCTCCTCTTTTGAGGGATCTACCAGCTCAGATGCTGAAGACCTTTATCTGACCCAGTACACTTCTAGGAGAACTAGAGCATGCTGAAGAAGCAACTGTTTATCATGTGGGTCGTTCCTGCCAACTTCTTAGAGATGTAGCTCTTCTCCCGTCCCCTGCCTTTTGTATACAAGATCAAAACAAACTTGAAAACTATTCATTGGGTTTATGATTGTGTCTCACCTCGTCAGGCTCCAAGTTCAAAAGCAGGCTGAGAAGAGCTTAATGAAGACATCAAGCACCACTTCTTTAAAAGCGGCAGAGCAGCAGATGTACTCGCCTGAAGGGCACTTTCCTACAACGTTCATAGTACAAACGTGAGATGTGTGTAAGCTGTGTGTGCTTGTGTACTGGACACCTGCGTGGCACTTGCACCAGCCACACTCTGCGCATCAGCCAGCAGTCAGCCCTTGGGCACTTGCTCCACTTCTGACTAACAGCTGGGCAGCAAACGACCGCTTTTTCAAGCACATTGGTATCATCAAACTTCAGAAGTTAAGAAAATGTAACACTGCCACCTTGGTTTCCAATTTCTGATCAGTACAGGAAGGCTCTGGGAGAGTGATGACTGGAGTTGTCACCTTAAAGTTTCCTGTCTCACAAACCTGTTGAAAAATGCGCCCATTCACCTTCTGATTCAATGTAAAAGATACGGTTCTTAGCGGGGATTTCTTGCAAACAACTGTCTGAAAAAACATGAGCTGAACGTGCCTTAGTGAAGATTAAATTGCCCAGGGCCATAACGTTCCTCTGCCTCAGGAGACCGAGGTCTCAGGGCACAGCGCGAGGTCTTAGAACTTGTGAACACAGGCTGCTGACAGGAGGGCGATGTAGCAGATAGAGCATTAGTCTTAACGTCCGTGTTCATGTTTATAACAACCCATCAGAACCCATCAGTGCTGGCCACGCAACGCCCCTTTGTACTGCAGAGTCGCTTTACTTCAAGCGTAACATACTTGGAGTGTAACAGAAATGTTTCCCTATTGTAGTCCTACTTTTCTGGGAAAGCAAATCCTCTCCTTGGGGTGAAAAGCAAAGCAGGAGCCCCTGCCCAGCACCAGGAGACTCACTGCCTGGGGTAGTTAGTACAGCCAGGGCTGCAACGAGCACAGCAAAGTCCTGCACAAACTTCACCTAACAAAGAGATACTCAGAAAGTCTGTTTTCATCTTTAAATTAGGAGTCACAGGAACAATTCAAATCAGCTGGCTGTACTTACAGAACTGATAAAGAGCGTTCCACATGTTAACAGCAACATTAGGTGAAAAAATTATCTATAAAAATACCAGCCACATGCTAAATGAGGTGACATCAAGGCAATAAATAGCTCCATCTGTATCAAAGAGTTTGTAGAACAACCCAGAAGACATCTCTGAAGAAAAAAGTAACTATGAATAAAGTAGTACGGGAAAAAAAGTGCGTTGGATTTTTTTTTTTTGCTAAGAAAATAAATAAAAAAGATCAGTTTTACATATTTTTCTCAGATCACTTTATAAATCTGCTGCACATTAGAAATCAGACACACGTGTATTTTTTCCAAGTAAAGAAAGTTGAAGGTTTACATTTTTAATAGCAATGTGACTATTTCTGAATGGCAGCAGTATATATTACATGCAGTGTGAGAGGGTTAAACAGGACAGCCTCAACTCTTTATAAACTTTTGCCCTCTGGATATGTACTCATTGGCTGCTGTACAAGACTTGAGCTGTATTACACGCCTTAACGATATGGTTCAACTGTCGGTCAGGCTCGGGGCCTGGCAATAGGCCAGACCGCAATCAATGGGACACAAACCTCCCCCTTTCAGATCATCACGAAGGCTCATATTATCTCCTTTTTGTCGTGCTGGTTAAATTTATGGAGCAGAACCCCGAAGCTGCATTCCTTGGCTTGGGCCGGCCCACGCGGGCCTCCCTTTGTTTGGTACTGTAAGCGAGGCGTGCTTTGGAGGATTGCAGGGTTGTTAGTTCAGGCACTGACTGTTTGCTCATGACTGAAATGAAAAGAGTTCAGTGGAAGGGCAAAAGGACAGCACAAGTGTAAAACCCCATCCCAGCAGGCCCTGGGCTCCCATCTACAGACTCTGGACTAGGGCTGAACAGAAAACCTCCCCGTTAATGACAAAGGAAAAAATCTCTCTAGTAACAGGTAAACAGCCTCGCAGCGCGTTGGCACGTACCTTGCCGCAAGGTCCCTTGCTTTCAAGTAAACCTGTAATTACTACATAAATATGCACCTCAACTAATGTGGCTTAAAATACTGCTTAGAAGTGGTATTAGTTTTACGGCAATGCCGCATCTTTTCATTTGAAAAGAAAACCTGTCAGTACAAACAGTACTACCTGTCCAGCTGCACAGTTTAGTAGTTCCACCATTTTAAACATGCGGAGTAACCTCAGAGAACCCGACGCCACGGTATTTGTTCTTGGGAGGAGGATGTAGCAAGTGATTCTAGTAAGACACAAAACTACTGGAAATACAGTGTGGGGAGAAGAGCTTTTCATATAGTATATAACAAGCATTTTCTGCATCTTTATATTTGGTCTCAGAATGGAAAAAGCCCACCGTTGGGTATGCTCAGATACTCTCTACTCAAAGCGTTTTACTGTGGGAATTAGAGGCCACTTCTTGATACAGGTCACAAAATTAAGGATATAAAGAAACCTTTAATGTCATCTCAAAGGGAAAACATCTGGAGTGAAACCAAATGGAAGGACAACTTGAAAGACGGTATTCCAAATAAACGCAGGAGAAACAAATACAGGGAAACCCACAAGGACTCTTACCGATCACGCACGTAACACCAGGTACCCCTGTATCTATCCTTCGGTACAGGAAATATCTGTGCTGACCTCCCTCAGTATATGGCTAGTAAAGCTTATTCCCAGAAAGCTGCCCCAGACCGACTGTACCAGACTTCACCCCTTTGGCACAAGACGCAGGTATTTCAGGACATGGGGTCAGGCAGCCCTGCCCTGGCGAGCGCTTCGTGCCATTTGCGCTTTAGAAACAGGTAAATAAACAAATGCTATATTCCTATTGCATTACACCAGTTTCATCTTTCCTACTATTTTTATGAACTGAAAATACTACTAAGAGGGCCAAAAGATATTATAAAAACCCACAGAATGCGTATTAAATTTTTTCCAATACTGGGGATCGAGTCCGACTGGTTTAATGCAGTCTGCTGGTTTGTTCTGCCACATTCCAACAGACACGTCTGTTTTGAATAAAGCTTTTGTTCCTTTCTGGTGTGCGTACGCCTTCAGCTTATCCCACCTAATTCTGTGCAAGTAGATTTGTGAATGGAAATTGTGAATACTTTATTGCCTGGTCTTCGATGAGTTTTTATTTTGTTCTGCTGATGCTAATGCATGAGTATCATTTTTTTTTTTCTTTTTCAAAGTCTCTCCAATGCCATTCTAGGAGATAACATTGCAGACTAGTTAAATCGGTAGCTCTCTGTAATTGTTTCAAGCTCAAAAAATTACTACATAGCCTACACCAAAACGGCAGCATCAATTAACAGAGCACTTTCTGAATAAGGAAGGATTAAAAAACACATGAATGTCAGAAAACAGGAAACACACAACACAGTAAAAGGTGTTCCTTTTTTCCTCTGGCCTTGGTGTCCAAAAGCTTTTGCTGAAATCTAAGATAATTAGATAAAATATGCAGGCTCTAGAGATGTAAGTATTTTCTAAGGAAATAAGTTTTTCTCCCTGTCTAGATGTATTTCTTCTAGTTAATAGCTGAGTGCTGTGAAGTGGGCACACCGTGTAAGAATTCCATTTGCGGAGTAAATGCAGTCCTCTCAGCTGTCAGTTAAAGCGTAAGAAGTAGAATAAATCTGTGGTAAATCCAACAAAGGATTTATCATCTCCTTTCAGAGGAAAGTTCGTAATGGCTTAATGGACTGAAGGATTAGGTCAGGCCTACGTGGCAGCGCCTTGGGTTTAACCTACCTGGAAAACATGAGTTACGTGCTGCAAACTCTGCCTGTCCTGAGAAGTGTTGCATTTGGACGCGCACAAGGGTTGGACCCGTGCTGTCCACTTTCCGCCACCTCTCCTGTCGTACCAGACTGGCCTAATACAACTCAACGCCTTTTCCTCACAAACCCGCACTGTTTCCAAACCAGTTACTGTAAGCGATGAAATCACGGTTGATCTGGTTCCCGTTCTGAACCCAGCAGTCTTTGGTAATGCAAAAGCTGTGCAAGTTTCCCTCCCTGCAGTGACAGAAACACACTTGCCTCTAGTTGTAACTTACCAAGGCACTAGTAAATATTTTGGTTTTGTGGAGACTACCACAGCAAGAACTCCATTCATTCATTTTTTTGAAAGTATTTGTTGCTAACAATGAATGGACATCTAAAGAAAAACATCATTTCATGTTTTATGCTTGGCTGACTACTCACCATTGTTCACTTTAATGTTTTCCTTTTTCACTCATGTGTCCTCCCCTCGCAATGTCCCCTTCCAGTGCCCCGTCCCTTTCTGTCCCTTAACCAACAGTCTGAATGCATCCAGGGTGTCTTTCTGCCCTCAAGACAGGACGCATGTCAAATTAAACACTGATGTTGTAGCGGAAAATCCTTTTTACTTAGAAAATAGAATAATTTGAATATTTAGAAGGACAGTTCAGACCCATGAAGTCTCCCTTCTCCGTGTTAACAGACAGGTTCCCGATGGTGAAACCCAGTGACCACAGCTTGCTTAAACCAGGCTCCCGCTCGGCTCGATTGGTAGGATACGCTCTGTTGTGGCAATGCAAACAGGCTTTAAACTAAGTCACACAAGTGTAACTAAAGGAATTTAAACCACCTAGAACTTCTTTGCTAATCGTAGGGTGCATAAAACCCCAGAAAGCAAAATGCAAAGAGGAGCTCTAATGAAGAGCCTCAGCAGCTTTGACCCTTGGGCTCAAAAAAGAGGTTTTTAAAACATAAGTAAGGTGTTAGTTTTAAAGTTTTCCTATCCCAGACACTGCTAGGGCAGCGTCAAAGTCTAGTTCTTAAGCTCCAAAGGCTAATCAGATTTAATATATATAAAATGTAAGAACTGTATGATTAAATATTTCTAAACCTCCTATTACTTGGAACCATTCATATACAGGAGGTGAAAGTAATCTCATCCATACAATATTAATGAGTATTATGTTGCGGATGTAGGTCCAAACACTGGTTTTTCCACTCCTTCCACACACTTAAATTGAGTCAAGGTCAAAAATGGGGAAAAAGGACAACCAACTGTAAAGACAATTGATTTCCCAAATATTCCAAACATACGTGGTATCTAGTACTGCAGACACCTAGCAATAACCTCCAGGGGACAGAGAAAAAGCAAGGTAATTGCAGTAGTGCATAAAAAAGTATTATAGTTTGGTTTTACAGCAGAGACCAATTCATGTCCATTCAACCTTCTGAAAAAGAAAGGGAGAGGGATATGTTCGTGCAGTTTTGATTCCCCGAACCACCCGGATGCCTGTTGGGTGCTCAGCAGCTAACGGCGCTTTCCTGCAGTGAACAATTAGGAACAAACCATGCATTGCAAATTCTGCTTTACGGTGAAGAATAGGGGCTGTGCTCCCACTTTAGGATCCTTCAGCTCTCTGTCCCAGAGGGGCACAGGGAAAAACCTGTGAGGTGCCCGTCAGTCCTGGAGGGGGGTGCGGAAAAAAGCTGCCCCCCTCCCCTTCTCACACACAGAAGTTCTTGGGCTGAAGTCTACTATCATTTACTTCCTTTATTTCTAAAGTCGCTTCTAATTTTCATTTCAAAAATCGTATTTCTATTTCTTGAAACAGTAAGTTTGATAAACTAAAGACTGACTCCTTTAGGATTAGTCACTGTATGAGCGTGTAGAGATGGGGAGGTGCGGGGACGTGTGGGCCGGCAGCAATTCTCAGGGTTTTAGGCCCTCCAGAAGAGGAACCACACGCCTCAACTGCTGCAGTTCCCTCGGCAGAGCTGGAAGGGGAGTAGACAGACGGGTGCAGTGAACATGCAAAGCGATCCCGACAGGATTCCACTCACAGTCAGATCTCATCAGTACTTGAGACTTTTCTGACAAAAAGCCTGATGTACAGCACATGAGACTTATGTCTGTGTAGTCTAGGGACAACTGCACGTCTTTCTGACCCGAGTCATTCCTTTGGAAAATAATTCTGAGTAAAGGCAAGGGAAAAAAAATAAATCATTCTTACACAAAGCTGTAGAAAAGAAATCCACAGTCACAGCTACAATCCAGAAGCGTCTCATGGCAGTAAGCAGGGCTCCTTCAATAGGCAAAGGGAACAGAGAACCATTTTGTGTTCACTCTTAAGGGTGGCTTCATTTATTTAGAGATCATTTACGTCTTAGAAGAATACTGAGCAGGTGAGGCTGGTAACGGAAAGCGATTGAAGTGGGGAGAAGTCTCTGCTGAGGTGCTGCAAAACGTGTGGGCACAAAACCAGCCTCGCTTAACTTCAAGGATCTAGTAAAAGCAGCATGTAAAATTAGATTTGGAGAGGACAAACTCAGAGGCGTTTAAAACTCCAGTGAGGACAGTGAAGTACTAAAGAACCCAAAGAGGTCAGAAATATGGCAGGAAATGAAATGGGATTCAACCTACAAAACTGCAACCTGGTTCATCTGGGGAAAAATAATCCAGAAGACAAATATTAAATGACGAGGAGATATTTGCAGAGCAGTAAAATAAAACATAAAAAACAAACCCTCTTGGGGGAAAATAGCAAGCACAAAACTGGATATCAGTTTGCAATGTGATAGGGCAGTAAAACCAGCCAAGACAATTTTGGATGACTTGCAGAGCACAGCTTGTCACAGGCCGGGGATACGACGGTCCCTTTTCACACAGCAGTGATGGGAACTCACAGACTGGGGGGATTTCAAAGGAACTCGACAACAGCAATGGAAGAATCTGGACAGAGTAATGACAGAAGAATGTAAACCCATAAAATCCAGTTCAGCAGTGGCCGAAGATGGGAGGTAGGGCTAACGCTGAGGAAAAGCCAATGTCTACAGCCATTTAACAGGGTGACACGGGAGTGAAATGGAAAAACTTGGAAAACAGATCAGTTGAGAAAACAGTTCATCATAAAGACCTGTTATCCCACTGGGACAAAAAGAGGAAAGGGGATATGAAGGAAATCACACTGCCCAGGTCACCTACAGATTAGACTGATAAATCAGCTAAACTGCCCTGTACACAGCATTTCCAGGTTTCCACAACACACGAGCCGATAAATATATCGTCTCTCTGGCTTCTAGGAAAATCTTGGGAAGGGCTGACCAGAAGAATGATGTCTGGCTCACCAGAGTGGTGGCCCACACGTGACTGACATTTCTGCAGAGACTCTTGATGTCAGATCTAGATCAAGTCCAAGGTCAGGACAGAATTTGGGACACATACAGGGCTGTTAAGGTTCAAGCAATATTTAGCTTTAAAACTTGAGAGCCTTGAGAATATCCTCTTTGCAGTCTGTTGGCAGAGTTGGTGTTCATACAATGTTTTCTACTTCTTCTCAGTGTCACTGATACTCATGTTCTCAAGTCTGGTGCTTTTGACCTTGCAGCTGAAACTGTAGCTAACAGGCGGATGCACACAGGAAAAAACAGTCATCACCTGCTGTTGACATTGTCTCAAACTGTGCAACCTCACTGCACATTTCCGAGTGCACGACAGTAGTGAACAAAAGGACACCGAGTGCAGGCTGCATCTTTCCAGGTGAAGTGCATTTAAAAGAATCAAATATTGACAGAAGCCTTTTCTGTGACCGT
Source organism: Arenaria interpres (assembly GCA_013399435.1). NCBI lineage: Eukaryota > Metazoa > Chordata > Aves > Charadriiformes > Scolopacidae > Arenaria > Arenaria interpres. The sequence continues at coordinate 35,170 of VXAK01020797.1, forward strand.
TAATGGCTTGCCAATCTCAGACTATTCTTAACTAATACGGCCGAGTTCCCCGATAGAATTCATTAGAATTGGGTAGGTCATGAAGTTATCTCCTCATTTCTAAGGTTCGCATTGTGACTATCAGGAAAGAACACAAACCCTTGCAACAACAGCTCAAGAATAATCTTGCACTCGCACTGACCTGGCAGAAGCCTGAGAGAAAGCCGCAATGGCAGTTTCCTGCACTACTTGTTAAGTTAGAGACACATCTAAATATAAATGTTCTTTACTTGTGCTGCACTAGGACTTGAAACACGTTTCTTGGAGAGAGCTTTCCAAGCATATCTAGAGACATAACAGCTTTCCTGTTCTGAACTGGTCTTTAAGACTTTTGGCAGTATATGACAAATATGGAAATAATCAGAACTCTTGTATGTGACACTAGAGTACTTGGAACACATAAAACCCACTCAAAAAAAGGTATAAAGACACAGGCATTAACTGTTTATAAATGAGATGCATGCTGCATTGTCAACAACTATTTTATGTTTTCTTCTGTATTCAAGTTTAAAAGTATTCAGGCAGCTTTATTAATAAATAACAAACATAAATAATAAATTATATGATTACATAATAGGTTTTAAGATTAGCCTTGAAAAAGTCCAGCCTAAAGTCAGATTTAAAAAAATATTTTCCTGTACTTACAAACACATCACCTTCCAAACTACTACCACCAGCTCTAAACCCTCGTCTGCATCTCAGCCCTGTTAGTTCAGCTCCCTGTTCCAAACACAGGGTTTGTGCTCGCTGCACGAGTCCCAGTACAAACCAGTGCATCTGAAGCCAAGAGAGAGATCTGTCCCCGCGGCCTGATCACAGTGACACAACCCACGGACTCGTCCTCAGTGTCCCACTCAATGGAATTTGAACCCGCCTTTTAGGAAACCCTACAACCTCCATTATAATTCTTCATCTCACTCCGAACTGATCCAATGGGTAAAGTCAAGCAGATTAAATTCAGGGCTTTTTAAAAATTCAACCATGTAATTAGAGAATTGCAAGGGGCCTGTAATTTTTGGTGATGTATCACGCTATTTAAATGCAGCTGTAATTAACTGGTTGACTCAACTGTGCACCAGTACCGGAACCTTGCACACATGCCGTCAGTCTCAAGATAAGGTCAAGATGGCTCTTACCACGTTATTAACTCACATTCTTCAATTGTTCAGAATCGCATTTCAGCTCAGTTACTGCCATAAACTCACGCTGGTGGGGGTGAGCTGTGTTTGTGCACTGAGCCTGGAAGAGCCCACACGGCCCAGCACGCTTAAACCCAGTGTCCAACTGGAGCCAGCTCCCTGGCTTTGGAACGCTCTTCTATTTTGATTCCAAACCACACATATTTGAACAGTTAACAAATGCGGCAGGGGGATATTGGTACACAGCAGTCTGAAAAATGTACAAATCCTTTGTTGTTTCTTTTTTTTATAAACCCGAAAGAACAATTTGGTTGCTTCATTATATAAGCACATAAAAACCCCAACCCTTATGAAACCAAACCTGAGTGCAGGGTTGCTGATAGCTGGTGGTGTGGCTTTGTGGGGTTTTTTTGCCCTTCTACATTATCTACATGTTCTTAAGTACGTTTTTTATTTAAAATAAGTTCTGATCAGATTTTGTAGACTGCTGAAGTGTAGTGAGTGAGAAAGGTTTTCCTTTTTGTTTGGGGGTTTGGTTTTTTTTCCCTTGTAGAAGGTTGCTGGGTCAGAAGCTTTTTGCAGAGTGTGTGTAAACGCTAAAATCATTGCACGGTGCTCCTCTGTGACAACAGTATTTCAGAATCTAGTGGAAGCAAAAATGTGGTTCAGCTCATCTGTCTTAACCTCATCTCTTAATTGACAGTTAACAAGTTAAAGGGAAGTATGTCCCACAGGAAAACACAAGCCAGAGATAAGGCTGGTTGGGGGCCCTTCCCTGCCCAGTTGCTGTCTGCTTTGTCAACTGCTGATAACATCAAGGCTACTGTGCACAGGCTGGACCTCATACGAGTATGGCAAAGTCTGAATTTTAAATACGTATCTTGAAACAAACAATAACAAAACCACAGCTCAACTAAAGGCACAACCAGGTGCGTTTCTCCCCACCTTTAAATCAATCAATCAAGCTGTACAGACACAAAATTAAGACCTGTACAAGCAAAGCCGTAGATGTGTTTTCTCAGGGATGCACTTAAGATTTCTCATGTAATTTTATGTATGCAAATGTACTTATCAAACTGTAATCCCCGGCCTCTTGTTTTCACAAATCAAGCCAACTACCACATGCTTCAGACATACACGTAAACACTTCCATTTTCACAACAAAGTACACCTACACTCACTCTTCAAAGTTTCCTGCACCTCACTCACACTTCATCAAGCGTATTGTTCTTTACTGGACCACTGATGGTGGACACTTCAGGACTCCAGTCGTGGCACAATAAAACACAGGAAACGGAAAAGCCAAATGGGAAGAACAAAACAACCAGAAAACCCAACATTTTGCAAACATTTTTCTTTAAGTTTTCTACCAAGAAATTTACTTAGGATTTTCTTTCACTTCTTCAGCACACAGGATTTCGCGTACCCCCCCCCCCCCAGGACTTCTTGGCACAGCGCTACCTTATAAACTCTTGGCCACAAAGAGTAAAAAGAATCTTCTCTCAGAGCAGCCTTTTTAGAACTTAGCCCTTCCCCTCTTCCACATTCACAGTCGGTGCTAATGAACATTCATTTACTTTAAACATAATCATCCTGTTTTGTAGGGAGCACCTCACGGTAGTGACTGAACACAGGAAGCCAAGCAAAGCACCTGTGGTGACGTACACGCACAGATCTGTGGGGAAACAGATAAGCACGTGGCATACGGGCTTATATCCACACTTTCTGTAAGTGAGGACTATTGTTCAAAATGAAAATTGGAAGATAACGACACTACATTGATGCCAGAACTCTTCAAACCTCTGAAGAACTGTTTCCTACACAGCTAAATGGGAGCTGGGGGTAGAGCAGGGAGAGCTCTTCCATTTCAACTCCGCATAAGGATCCCATGATGGAAATCTAATCTCATTACATAGAGCCTTTTCAAAATTCTGCTTTAATCTAATACTGTAGCTTAGTAATTCCTATTTTATGTTGCAGACTTTTTCCATGCAAATTTCACTCTCGTTATAGGATCAACAAATGCCATCTATTAAAGAAAAAGCAAATTGAATGAAATGAGCTACATCCCTAATAATAGCTCGTAGTAAATGTGATTAAATTATTGTTTCTTTGGGTAAGGAAAGATAATCAGATCAGAAATTGCAGAAGGTATTAATATGCATTTTTCCAGTATTATTGATGGGAAATACAAACTGCTTACTGACCTGGGGCCGCTCAGAGTCGCAGTGTCCCTCACTGCCTGGGCCGTTTCCGATGCGAAATCCAGAGCTCCCGCCACAGGTTTGGTCACGGTGCCCACCAGCCCTTTCCCAAGGCCCGATATGAAACCGCTGACACCCCCTCCGGTTTTCACACCTTCCACCGTTGAGGTTATGACACTCGTCAGTCCTCCAATGATGCCTTAAAAGACAAGAACAGCAAAGTAGGGCAGAAGCACTGCCTCGAAAAATGACAACAGCCTTGTCACAGCTGATGCCCAAGTGATTTACTGCCAAGCCTGACAGAAATGGGCTGGGCATTTAATGCAGTACAAAAACTGTCTCACAGCTGATCAGTTACCTAATAACTTCATACTTCCTATATGTAGTATATGCAGGCACAGACGGTAATACCCCACAGAAAAAGATTTAATTCATTATTCAATATGTGTATTTCTAAATATTTCTGTACTGGTTTATTTTCCAGCTGTATTTACACAAAGAGTCCTCATCCATTTCTGAGGTGAAGTGGTTCCTTTACAGTGTGACAAAATTCTATTACCACAAAAGCTTATAAGAAAAGTGCATTTCTCCACTGGAAAAAGTCAGTCATTTTAAAATGGCATTGTGTGATTTTAACTGTGACACTGCCAAAAGACGTTTCTGTGCTTGTTTCCATTGCTGGGAATCTGAACACTGAAGAGATCAGACTTTACAGGACACTGGTGGGAGAGAAACCGCTCACCATCCATTTAAATACCTGCAGCGTCTCTTCCTGACAAAAGCCCAGCAGAAAGCCCTTTGCTCAGCATGGAAAAAATTGCCCGTTTGGTGAAAGCCAGATTGTCTTTACACAGGCCCCAACAGTTGCACTAAAAGACTGACATTTAAACAAACTGAGTCAAGATGATGCAAAATATAAATATTTGATTTAAACTTGGCTTGTATTGATTTAACTTTCTTGAACAGATAAATCATGAGCTAAATTGATGTGAGATTCTGGCCAAATTAAGACTGGTCCACCGCCTCTTACACAAATTCATTTCTCTAGTTATTAGTAGAGCGTAAAAAAAAAAAAACAACAACCAAGCAAAACCACAAAATAACCCAACTCATGAAATGTTACTTTAAACTGATGTCCTGATTCTGAGGAAACTCTGGTTTCGGGAAGTGAAAGCAAACATAAGCAAGCTACAGTCCAACCATTCTAATTTTTATTTTAGCTTCTGGCCCTCAAAAAGCCTGTGTGCATGGGTATTTTATGACCCAACGAAGAAACTAAAGTTTTGAGTGAACTTTATTTGAAATTTCATTTTAATTTGAAAAAAAGCTTTTACACAGTTACATGTGAAAAGACCTGATTCTTAAATGTAGTTTCTGTCAACTTCCAAAGCGAACAATCCCTTCCCACCCCCCTCAGCATTCACAAATATAAAATGTACAGCAGCTCCACTTCCCTGGCTTCAAACACCAATACTAACACAAACTGTTCTTTTCAATCTGATCATCTCTTTTAAGAGAGAAATAAGTTAAAAAGACAGCAAAAGGTTACCATGTGCAAATCCATGGATTCCAGCTACAAGATGCTCTCCGCTGGTTGCGGCGTGATAGCGAATGTATTCGCGTTCCGTTTGGTGTCTGTTATCCATCGTCTTCCCCAAACCATCTGACAAGGTCCCAGCGAACTGCAAGAGAACAACCTTTTCTGTTATTAAAAGAACAAGAGGTGTTTCTATTATGGAGAAGTACTGAGGAAAATTCCTAGATTCTAGTTGTGAAATACAGATTTATCCAACTCAATTTGTTCCACGTGTGCAGCAGCTCCAGCTTTTGTGCCATGAAGAAAGCTCTGAAGCACGTTACCCTGAGCTTTCCATCGCTGCACCTGGGGGAACAGTCAAACCCGGCTGCAGGGGTCAGGCCACGATAAATGAAGCCTGAGGGACGTCCCAGAAGGAGTGGCAGTGACCCGGCTGGAGCCTCGCAAAACCTCACAAAGCGTTATTTAGATAGAAAGCTTGTCTTCTGCAAAGCTACGTGAAAAGCTTCAAGACAAATACACCTGATGTGAAACTAAAACATCTGCAAGAGTAAATTGAATTCTTTTTAGTGACACCTGATGACAGCTCCTCCACGACCAGTAGCCCACTGGGTATGAACTGGGTATGGACACTGCCTCGTCCACTGCTCAGCTCCGCTTCGGTGCATCTACTCTCTCCTTTGCATCCATATTAGTTACGTTAAAAACCCCCGTGATTAAGGTGTTGCACCAGAAGACAACTAAAACCTGGTGTGAAATTCAGATTCTAATACACTGAAGATGAAAAAAGAAACAGACAAGCAGTGATGCAATGACCAACTTCCCTTCCTTCTTCTGTCATTTTTTCCAAGGCTGCATTTCTTTTTTACTAACGACATGATTTCCTAATTTTAGATACTTCTTTCCAGCCACAGACAAACTACTCCAGTGGCTCCAATTATCTGAACAAGTGGATTTTAACAACATGAATGAAAATTAAATCCCATGACCCTTCTTGTGACTTGGTCACAGGGACACTAAACAGAGCATAGTGATCACTGACTGAATTACTCCTGACCTCTTGGTGAACTTAATGTAGATTCTTTTTTTCCTTTTTCTAAATTAGCCTAGAAATACAAACCAACCTGAAGCTGTCTGTTAACCCTGTTTAAGGTTGGGCTTTTTTTTTCTGGACAAACGCTTTGCTTTAAGAGGATTAAAGTAGTTGCTATAAAAATTAAAAGGCTCAATAGGCCTTTACAATTCAAACCTCATTAAGGAATCTGTCAAGGCCTGAAAATGATTTTTCAGGAACGCATTTTGAAAGTTACATTAGTGTGTGATGGAACAACCAGACAGCAGGAAGAAACCAACTTACTGATATTGATCAAAATCAGTAAGCTCTCCTCACAGCTTTGGTTCCCCCAGCCCCAGTGGGAACTGACTGCTCCACGACACCGGCTCTGCCAGGAAACACAAGCCGGTCTTGCCTCAGATTTCCCTTGCCCTGTGAAGCAGCATCGCACACCTACCAGTCAACAACAATTCTGGTTTAGTGTACGGATAGAATTTTAATGTAATAGTAAATTAGTCTCTTAGCAAGGAGGAAAAACATCACATGCACACAGTTTAAAAGTCACAGTCTATTAACTGTAAAACCAAAGTGAAACGGGGACACTTTTGTTTGTGCTATTTAGAAAATCACACTGAATTACAGCTGTAAATGGAACCATTTAAGGATTCTCATGTACCAAATGTACCATGAAATGTTTCCATTTTGCCCCGATTCAGGTGACACAATCTAAACACACATCAATTACTGAACGTGAACTTCGTGTTGAATTACTTTTTGACACCCCCCACTCCCCCTCCCTGGCTACTGTTTGTTTTCTGGCCTCATAACAAAGCCCGAAGCCAAACCCCTTCCCAGCTGCACCATTTGTACCTGAACCAGCGGGTAACCCCAGTGAGCGCCGTCAACAGGCCCCTTGGGAGCAGCTTCCAGCTGGGGACCGTGGCAGCACTTTCCCTGCTCCGAGGGACAGAATGTAACGTGATCAAGTTTGCCAATTAGAGGCAAAACGCCAGCGAAGATAAACCAGCGGAGACATTTCACAGGCCTTGGCAAGTCCCGCTGAGCTCTGCTTGGCCAGGGAGCCACTCGCCATCTTCTGCTGGGACGCTGAGGCTCGTATTTGTAGTAAGGATTCTGAGGGGAGCGTCCCGTTACCCTGACTCGGGAACCGAACAAGACCCACGTCGCCACTCGGGTAACACCACGGGAGTGATGTAACTGCTGGGTATCCGACATTTTTAACCCTCCTTTTCTGCGCACCTCAGAAATACTCTCCCTGACATGGTTTCTGAAGCCTGTTTCAGCAAACAGGATTGTACCTACCTAACTAAAAAGGAAAAACAAAGATTTCTAACATAAAAAGGCTCACCCACCCACAACCCCCCCCACACCTTGTCCTCAGTCTGCACAGATTATAATCACTGTATTAAGAAGTTTCTCAGCAGTGGTGAGTTATTTCAGGATCAGAAACCTGAGGAAGCATCGCAAATTTAAGCAGTTTAAGTCGAGCTTAAACTTTGAGGGGAGATTTGAACAAGTTAAAGCACAAAAGCAGTCTCCTTTTCCCCCAGAAGGTCTCGCTTTTAGATCCTCCTTTGAGAAATGCAGTATTAGATGCTGGGATTCAGACCCCAGGACTTGTGGAAGAGCGGTGCTGGTGGCTCACCGAGCTGTTAACCCGGTCAGGCAGAAAATACTCTCCAGATAAACATAGGTGACAACAAAAGTGCGATCCACCCTTGTCTTCCTTAGCTTTTGTTAATAACGTGTGACCTGATAACTTCAAAGCCTACTTAAGACCGTGTAAATGCCAACAGAACTAAATACAACAGCCTGTGGAACAAACATTAAACTAATCAAGGGACTTCTAAAAACCAGTCCCCCTCCTTCTCCATCCTCATTTCCATAACAAGTTCTTTGTCTACTTGCGGATGAAAAAAAGAAATTACTAACTTGGTCTTTTATCTCCCCATTTTTCCCCCTTTTCCTTGAAGCAGAATTGCCACACAAAACCTCAGTCTCAGCTCAGCATAATCTCCAAAGGAAACAAAGCATGAGTCTCCCAGGCTACTAACTAAAACTTCTGTCATTTCAGGTACTAAAAATATTTCATATTATCATTAACACACACTGTTTAATCCTTTGCCTTGTCCATTCTGCCTGGACAGAAGGAGGAGAACCTCTCCAAAAAAGCTCCAGACAACCTTCTCTCACAGACACCCTCCTTCTCCTCTGGCTCTTTGTGTCCCTGAAGCAGATGGCCCTTCCTGCATTTCTGCTTTACGGAGGGACACGGACATTTTCTTCCGGATTTACATTCTAAAGACACTCAATCCTTGGTTTTCATCCCACACCAGTTCATGTATGATGCGAAGCGGCCCAACTGGACACATCCTACAAGCTGCAAACGTGACCTGCTCCACTTCTCCACCTGGGCCTGTGTGCTCTGGCATAAACCCATCCTCCTGAGGAGGGCGAAATACAACAATTTTCACATTTCCCTCCAAATTGCAGGACATTTTGCTACTGTGAGCACTATCTTTGAACAACATGTAAACTGCTCTCAACACTTCACGGTTATTGAAATGTTCCTACCCTTCCAGAACCCGGGGCACACTGGCCTCAGCCGCCTCCGGAGACTCGGGCAAACAGATGATTCATCACTTCTTGTTTTCTGTGACTGGTGTCACCAATCAATACTAACTACCTACCATGGGCTGCAAAAGCAGCTGAAATACTATCTGCACAGGAAACTAATCTCCTCATGTTCTGGGTGTTTTTTGGGAGTGTGTGTTTGTTTTTGTTTTTCTTTTGAAAGGCCCAATAATTGAGGAAGTTTTGCCACAAAACCTTTTAGGACTGACAATGTATCCTTTGCTGCTTCAAGCAACAGAAGAAAAACAAAAACACCCATATACAGTGTTTGTGAATCAAAGCTGGTGCCAAACAATAAGGCTTATGGGGCACAAGAAGAATTCAAAGCAAATGAAAACTAACTCTAGACTTTGTACTGCGTGTTCCCGCTAAGCCAGATGCATGAAGCACACAGCATGGAAATAAGTTTTAAGTAATCTTTTAAAGTCTTTTTAAGCTCTTGGCACCGCCTGGTTCTCTAAGGACATCCCAAAAGGATAAATACACAATTATGACTTTAGTCCAAACATTCCATTGTAATTCTAGCATCAGAGAATGGTACATTTACAAATATTACTGACTGAGGAAAGCAGAACATTCCAACATGGAATTTTAAGGGAGAAAGTGATGAAATTAAATATAGGTCAGTTCCAACTTCTGTGCAAACCTCACAATGAAGTGCCTTTACATTAGGAATCCCAGGGTCTGCAGAACTCCTTTGAAAAGGAGCTATTTGTTGAATTCCATTCAACCACCTTTCAAAAAAACCCTTGAACACCGCACCTCGATGGTGTTCATACTTCTATCTCCAACAACAAAAACTGGTTCTCAGAGACCAAAGCATGAATGTAAGTATGCTATTCCAGCAAGGTAGAAAAGAGTATTTATAAACATATTTAAGTTAGAAAGCCTAATGTAAATTGTGAATTATGTCATCTCAGTTCTCACACACGTATATTTTCCACAACAGGAAAATCCCTAGCCATGATGATTGTCATTCCACACTTTCAACAGTAGCTCCCCTAAATATAATTAACTGTCCACCTGAAAGAGAAGAGCTGTACAGGTAACGGACGAACAGTGACTACCAGATTTCTGAATGTGAGTTCTGTGGGGTTTGGAGCTTCATTCTCCTCCCCTCTGCTCCCTGACATTTACCTTCTTTCTGATGTGCTGCCAACAGAAGCCCCGGGCACCACAGCACAGACGGCTTGGAGGGAGTAAACACCTCAAATCAGTGCACACTGTGAACCTAACAGTAAAACCCTAATAAATACATATGCAGCAAATAGTAAATACAATGGGCCATGTATAAACATGTGGCTACTTCACCTCTAGCAGTATCACTAAAAATCACCTTTATTTCCTACATCTCTCCAACCCGTTACAGGTATTTTAGAGGAAGCCAATTTTTACGCTGACTTCTGACAGTTAAATACGACAGTTCAAAACCACCCATTTATTTCTCTATATGGAGGCAAACCCCTTCGCAGTGCCCGTGCTGTAGGCAAAGCAGACACACACACACGTGCTGCTGGGGTTTGTTATGGTTAAAAAGAAGTTTTAGAGCAGTTGGTCATCCTGAAACCTTGGTATTAATTCTTTGGAAAGTGTAAAAAGAAAAAAGGCAGTATTCTTGGGTGCGCATGCTGATTAGTGCAGGGGGGCAGGTGAAGTTGTCCAGTAAATTCTTCAGCCTAAGTTTCCTTCCTTCCTTTTATTGCAATGTTGCAAGGTTGGTATTGAATACATTTCTGTGATTTACCACAAAAACAACTTTTAGAGCAGCTTCTTTACCAATCAATACATGCCTTGTTGCGGAATGGAAGCACTATGTAGTTAATTGTACACACTGGAGCTCAGGAAGCAGAGAGACTCTACGTTCTACTGCGGCTAAAAACTGAAATGCTTTAAGTATTTGAAAAAACAGCAGGTCTTTATTTGTCAGATTTAAAAGCCCCAGCTCTCTGAAGCTGTTCCACACAACACTTGTGCAGGGCTTCTGCCAGTCTTAAGAATTACTCAGATGTTTATGCAGGAAGGTTTGTGAAATCAGTTAAATCTACACGCTATATACTTTTACGCTTTCCTTCACGCGTTAATACATCCTGTTCCACACAGTCCTGAACAGAAAGGATGGTTCAGGCCGAGCCCCAAACGCATTTATAACCCAGCCGAATGCACAGAGGGAAACGTGTAATGGAACCACGAATAGAACCAACAGAGTCTTAATTTAGAAAAATCCTAAATCAGCAAAACGCTATAATCAGCTTCTCATTTTAAGAGACGCATCAACTTTGACCCCCTCTAAATTACTGACAACCGGGAGGCGGCAACGGCTTTTCCCGCCGACCAAAGGTTGCGTTGCTCGAGATGCGGCGGCGGCGGCCGGGCGTTCCTCAGCTCCCGTCCCCCGCTGGCCGTGCGGGGCCGGCCGTGCCGTGCGGGGCCGTGCGGGGCGGGGAGGGCCGTGCGGGGAGGGCCG